>OZ038485.1:11645498-11657998 GCA_964036315.1 Acanthosepion esculentum | reverse complement strand
TCTTTTGTAATATAGTATACTCGAATAAATATGGGAAACATTTTGTAATTAAGGTTTAAGAATTTCAGCTTGAATAACAACGAATGACCTGTAGTCAAATGTTAACTGAAAAACTAATCCTGCGAGCAATAATGATGGCTTTTCTTACGAAACATCGGCTCCAGAAAAACTGAAAATTAGATTTATTAATCTCATAAATGTTTTTCCTAATTATTAAATATCCATTTCAGGAGGGAAAATATTGTTGATCATTTTTTGAAGTGATCCTCAAAATTTGTAGCAGAAAACAAATATTAATTGTCTGAAAATTCAAAAACAACCACACGTTTCAAATTTTTGAAGCTGACAAAAAGCACAAATATATTCTGTGAGCCGATGTTACTACAGAATTGGGGTTTAATTGAGACCCCATTAAAATCCATTCCATTTTTCTAGAATTCTTTAACGGGGTTTCTCATATACATACATCGATACACACACACAAATATATACATATATATATATATATATATATATATATATATATATATATATATATATATATATATATATATGTATATACACACAAACACACACACACACACATATATATATATATATATATATATATATATATATATATATATATGTATATATGTATATGTATATACACACAAACACACACACACACACACACACACACATATATATATATATATATATATATATATATATATATATATATATATATATATATATATATATATATATATATATAATGTAATATATCGTATTTACGGGCTTACAAGACGCACTTTTCTCCTAAAAATAAACCTGGAAAAATACGTCTCCGTCTTCCAAGAAAAATGTAAGGCAACGCCCAGGCTCAAGTAATCTTGGACGGTCACCTAATTGGCTTGGCTGATAGGGCCGTGGATTTGACATGTTGCATATACTATAATGTTAGTTATCTGTCTAATTCAGCCTTTTATATGATCTAACGTCATCAGCTGAGATTTTACAAGTATTTCCAAGAATATAAACCTCCCTGGAGCCGAGCCATAAGTTTATACATACACTGTTTACTAGGAGAATTGGGATCCTTTCTGCTCTTGACTAGTATGTCATTGCCATAGAAAAAAGGTTTCGGTTGGAAATTCCAATAGTTTGAAGAAGATCCGAGCGTACAACGGCCGAAACGTTTTGAAAATGACAATGAAGATGTAGATAACAGTTTGAATAATGTAAATAGTTAAAAGATATTGTTTAGCGACATATCACCTCCATCTGGATTATTTGATACCGAAATTTAATTTTCTAGGGAGCATTATTTTCTTTTAAAAAAAATATATTGCTGACATTTTTGTTTTCTTGGTATTTTACACCGATTTGGGGGTTAACTATTTGCCCATAGCTGTGACCCTAACAGGTTGCACCACCCCGGGACGGTGTGGATTTGGAAACAACAGCAATTAAGAATTGGTTTCACACTTCTCAAAACCTCCCAATCAGAGGCCTTGCTGCCGGATATAGTTTATCGTCATACCCAGGAAACACAAGAGATATATCATCACTTAAGATCTTTAAAAAATAGCAAGAACTAAAATCGGTAGTACATTAGCTCGAAGAGAGAATGCCATAATCATGATTCTGATTATCGTCACTGCTTAAAAAAAACAAGAAACTTTGGTTCGTTGATCCGTTTTCTACGGCTTATCAAGACTTTTGCAGGTTATTTAAAGGTAGAATTTTTTTTTAGATTGTAATACATTTTGGGGGAAGGTAATAATAGTTTTAGTGAGAGAGGTATTACTAATTAACCCATAGATAGGGAGAGAAGAACTGACATTCATAACAGTGATTTGACTTGAGAAACTCATTTTCCTTGAAAATTGTATTAAGATTAAGATTTTATACATATCTGCCAACATCGAAAGTGATTACTTGGTTGATGAATGCCAAAAGTTTCCTTCTAAGGAAACAGCTAATTATTACCAATACCACTACATTATTATTATTATTATTATTATTATTATTATTATTATTATTATTATTATTATTATTCTATTTCCTTTGATTTGTGGTGTGTACACATTTTTTTCCGGGTCCTGCCCAGAGAACTGAAGTTAGAAATGGCATCATGACAGTTTCCACTGACAAAAAAAAAAAAAACATGAAAAAAAAAAATTATATAGACAAAGCCCTTCGTAAGGAGTGGGCTGTACTCGTGAGAATATTTTTTTTTTCTTTACGGCATGGGCTTCCTGGAATCCCAGTAATTAGTCTACTGGGATATTTTTCTTTCGTCTGGGTGGTGTTCATACCACTTTCTCATACCACTTTTCCAACCAATCCGTAGTCTCCAACTACAAGAATTGTTGCTGTTCCCATGTGCCACATTTTTTGAGATTTCGATTTCAAAGTCCTTGTATTTTGATAACTTTTTGAAGATTATTATCATTTTAATTTTATTTTCTTTAATTTCTGGTCTGTACATATTCAATTCCGGGTCCCGCCTAGAGACCTAGGATTACAAATGGCATGATGACATTTTCCGCTGAAAAAGATAAAAAAATAAAAAATAAATAAATATATTTTACATTGATAAAGCCCTTCCTAAGGTGTGGGCTGTACTCGTGAGTAGAATGTTTTGTTTTTCTTTTAGGTGCCTCTATTTTGATAGTTTTGAAGATCTTCAAAGATACATCACAGTCTGCAGGGACTGAAATATCAATAAAAAGGTATGTTCTACTTTTGTAATCTCTGATCACGATGTCTGGGCGATTACCTTTGATTGTTCTGCCAGTGTGTACCGTAAATAACCATAAAATTGTTACTGGTCATATGGCTAACCGGGCCAGGGTGAAGTCCATTCCAGTTTCTTGCAGTCTCCTTCCCGTAAATGTTGCAGATTTTTCAGTGCATACATTGTTATTATTATTATTATTATTATATATATATATATATATATATATATATATATATATATATATATATATATATATATATATATATATATATATGTAGAGAGAGAGAGAGAGAGTGAGAAAGAGAGCTGTACGCTTATAAAGTGATGCTGTAGTATAGATAAAACGAAGTAGACGAAATTTAATATATCCTTCATTTGCGACAGCTCGGTTTTACATTGTCCGCTGACCTGAGATGGAACGAATATACTGAGTCAATAGCTTCGTCCACCGCAAGGAAAGTCGGCTCCTTATGCCACGCCAGGATTTTTTTCTTGCCGGAGTCGATCCTTCAAATCTACAAATCAGCCATTCGCCCTTGCATGGAGTATTGCTGACATACATGGTCTGGTGCCCCTTCTAATTGTCTCAAGGCCCTTGATAAAATCCAAAGATGGATATGCAATGCAATTGGCCCTGATCTGGCATCTCGTCTGCTGCCGCTCTCTCATAGACGTGCCGTTGCCTCCCTCTGTCTTTTTTACAAATACTTTCACGGTAACTACTCTGATGAGCTGCTTTCGCTGGTTCCCAGACTTCATGAATCAAAGCGCTCAACTAGGCTGGCATCTCGCTCTCACCGTTTCACAATCGAAACTGTTAAATGTAGCCGTCTCTTTTACTCCAATAGCTTCATGTCTCGCACTTCTCGCCTGTGGAACATTTCTTGTTTTCCTGATAGCTATAATCTCCAACTATTCAAATGTAATGTCAATCAACGTCTCCAGATGCCCTGATCTATCCCCTATCCTTCTCTTCATCCTTTCCTCTATCACTCCTCTTTGTTCTTGCTCCAATTCTGTAACCCCTTGCGTGCTAGTGGCTTCCCGCCTTAATTGGAATGGAATGCGTAAAAAAAACAACCAGTTTGATCAGTGTATAATGGAAATCAAATGTTCTTGATGTTGTGACAGATTATGGTAGTGCATTTGGGACTTGGTGCAATAACTTCATGTTGAGTAAATCAATTCGTCGTAGTTTCTCTGATTGAGGCGCTTCTCAAGTATCAAATCCACTTGGCGACCGCATCCTTTAATCGTATGAAAATAACATTTCAACACTCGCCCTGATATTGCTATCCGGCTTATTCCGCTGATGAACACCGACGTACAGTCGCTGGGGCAACTGACAAGCATATCTCTGGTACTGAATGGGATATTTACTGTCGCACGACGTAATTCACCAACAGCTAAGTACTACGCCACCAATTAATTAAAATGAAAGCAATGAGATCTTTGTTTACTGTTATCCTATAATACTTATCCTTGTCCCTCCTAACGTTAGTTCGCTAGTTCACTCGACCGTTACGCCCTGCCAATTCGTCATAAATAATGGACGATCCCATTTTAATCGCATGGAAAGTGAAGGAAATACAGAACTTGGTTTCGGTGAGGAAAACGCATGAAAGAAAGAAAGAAAGAAAGAATGGAAGACATGAGTATTTAACGGCTGTTTCATTGAAATGGAAAAGTTGGCAATTTCATTTTTTATTTGTACCCACTTCTTAAAATAACAGCCTACATTCATACATATGATTGTCATTGCAAGATTTTGTTAAAGTTGTCAAGGTCAAATATTTAACGCTGTGCTAGGGGAATTTCGGTGGATATTTTATTTTCATAGAAGTCGCCATGAACTTATTCAATAATACGTTAGAAATAGGAAAACCGTGAAAATTCACGGGTCTTTCTAATTATTATTATTATTATTATTGTTATTATTGTTATTATTATTATTATTATCATTATTATTTTTTTTTCTTTGATATCTGGTGTTTACACATTTCTTTCCGGGTCCCGCCCAGGGACCTCAGGTTAGAAATGGCATCATGACACTTTCCACTGCAATATATATATATATATATATATATATATATATAGATAGATAGATAGATAGATAGATAGATAAAGCCCTTCGTAAAGTGTGGGCTGTACTTGTCAGAATACTTTTTTGTATCTCTTTGAGGCATGGACTTCCAGGGATCCCTTCAATTAGTCTACTGGAATCTTTTCCAACCAGTCCAAGGGCTCCAACTACAACACGGATTGTTGATGTTCCCATGTGCCACATTTTTGAGATTTCTATTTCAAGGTCCTTGTTTATTATTATTATTATTATTATTATTATTATTATTATTATTATTATTATTATTATTATTATTATTATTATTATCATCTTCATCCTCAACGGAGTTTGCAGAACATTTTATTACAAAAGACTGTAATTTCCAGAAGGGTCTTAAGATGCACACTCTGAAAAAAATATTCAGAATCGACCCTTAAAAAGCATGAGGATGGTTACGTATGCAAATTACTAATTTCCCGGTAGCTGGAATGAGCAGAATGATAGCAGAGTTCCATAAGATACTAAGCAGTTTGATTGATTTCTCTTAGGACCCATTCAACTAACGGAAAATTCCAAGATGAACAAGCTTAGCATCATATTAAGCACGTTTTATTTTCCTGCCTTCACATACTGGCGGTGTTACATTCGTTTTGATTACTATGACAGTGGGTTTTTTTCATTACAAGTCAAGCAACATTTGTACACAGACTTATTAACTTTTGTAGATTTATATAATTTCATACATGATTTTTTTTTCAAATATCACTCGAAGACAGACATTCTGTTGAAATATTCTTTAACATTTTTCTTTTACTTTTCTTAATCTTCTCTTAACGGTTGAGAAATACTGGAAGAGTTAAGTCAATTATATATGCTATTATTATTATTATTATTATTATTATTATTATTATTATTATTATTATTATTATTATATTTCTTTTGAATTCTGATGTGTACACATTCCTTTCCGGGTCCCGCGCGGAGACCTAAGGTTAGAAATGGCATCGTGATATTTTCCAATGACCAATTAAAAAAATAAAAATATATTATTATTAGTAGTAGTAGTAGTATTATCATTATTGTTTTATTTCTTTTTATTTCTGGTGTGTACACATTTCTTTCCGGGTCTCGCCAAGGTTAGAAATGGCATCATGACATTTTCCACTGACCAATTAGAGTAAAAAAAAAGACAAAAATACAGATAAAGCCGATGGTAAGTTGAGGTAATGTTTTTGTTTGTGGTCTTTAATAACAATGTCTGGGCGGTTAGATTTGATTGTTCTGTCAGTGTGTATTGTATAGTCCCATAGAATTGTAACAGGTCCTATATCCGTAACCGGGTCTGGGTGATGTTCATACCAGTTTCTTTCCGTTCCCTTCCCGTAGAAGTTGCAGATTTTCCACTGCAGATATTGGCCCACTCTGTCATGCCGGGTTTTATATTCAGTGGGTGCCAATATCGTGCAACCTTGTACAAGATTATTATTATTATTATTATTATTATTATTGTTCTTTTTGTTGTTGTTGTTGTTGTTGTTGTTGTTCGTTGGTTGGTTTTGTGTAGTGGCTTATCAACACATCTATGGGTTCATTAAATGCCAAAATCTAAATATTTTGTACGCAATTCTATTTTGCCTTTGGAGATATTAATAATTTTAGTGTACAAGTCATCGTACTTGACCTACATATGAGGGGAGAAGAGGTGGATTCATGCCTTTTCGCAGGGTTATTTGCGCGTAGGTGAATACAACAAACCCGACCGGAAGTGGAACTCGGCTCTGCGATTATCAATTCAGTGCCATTATCCATAACACCAGCTGCACATCGAAGATTAAAGCAGCTGGCATTCCCAAGTGGTCATCATTCGAGGTACTGTCCAGACTCGACGTTGCTTAAATTCGGTTATTCTACGGGAAACGGTGTTTCAAAGTGATGTGGCCGTAAGCCTATTATTATTAATATTATTATTATTATTATTAGTAGTAGTAGTAGTAGTGATAGTACTAACAGTAGTAGTAGCAGAGTTAGTAGTAGTAGCGGTAGTACTAATAGTAGTAATAGTCGTAGTAGTGGTAGTAGTAATAGTAGTTGTAGCAGTAGTAGCAGTAACAGTAGGAGTAGTGGCTGTAGTAAGAGTAGTAGTAGCAGTATTAGCAGTAATAGTAGTAGTAGTGGTAGTAGTAATATTAGTAGCAATAATATTAGTAGTAGTAGTAATAGTAGTAGTAGCAGCAGTAATAGCAGTGGCAGTGCTAGCAGTGATAGTAGTAGCAGTAGTAATAGTAGTAGTGGTAGTAATAATAGTAGTATAGTAGTAATAGTAGTAGTGGTAGTAGAAGTAGCAATAGTAGTAGCGGTAGTAGTAATAGTGTTAGTGGTAGTAGTAATAGTAGTAGTGGTAGCAGCAATAGTAGTAGTAGTAGTAATAGTAGTAGCGGTAGTAGCAATAGTCGTAGTGGTAGTAGTAACAGTACTAGTATTATTGTTAGTAGTACTAACACTTATTTCATCCAATACAGTTATTTGAGTTCTGTCTTTTATGGGTTACTCATTTAAACTAGTTTTATAGCAGCTGGAGTTGCTAGAATAATTTATGGAGTGAATAAAATGGAAGAAAAATCCTGTCTCCCTAACGATCCATCGTTTTAAGGGTAGTTACTCGTCCATTAAAATGAAGCATACGACCATCAGTTGACGATTTTGGTGGTTTAAAACGCGAGTTAGAAGCGAAACCCTCCAAAAGTTGCAGCAGGTCTAGTTCTCCTCTACAAATACCATATTCTGAGCTTTAAATAAATCAATGTAGTTTGGTACAGACCTCTGTGACTCTATAGTACTAGTTCACTAAGTTCGAACACCTACAAGCTACACTCGCTGGAAGCCATCTTTAATTATTGATCTGTGAGAGAGAGTTTGTATACAGCTGACATTTCGGAAAACCGATATGAAAGTTTTGTGTTCGCACATTTATTTTTTTTTACTACGGTTTTTGTGTATATTGCACGATACAACGTTTGTTTCCCTAAGCTATGACTTTTGTACGTAAACACACTTTTTATCACAGTCACAAGTCACAGAGTCACTCTTGGAACGATGCCCATGGATTCTAAGATGAAAAAAAAACGAGCCTCGATATGATATTTGCAAACCAAATACCCTCTATAATATCATATAAAGCTGTTTAACCCTGTCCCAATTATCACTTGCTTTGAAACAAGTCAGAAAGTATTTGGGGCTTTCTCAAGGCACCTCGACATTAAATTAAAACTCCACCCACGTAGCACAAGCTGGAATTACTATTTATAAATAATTAATAGATTATATTTTTAATCTGTTAGTATTTTCTTATTGTTTCAAACCCTATATTTAGTGGATATCTTTGTTTGAAAAGACGCCCCGCTTTTTTTTTCGTTTGTTTTTTTAACAATGGACATTACCTGTCTATATTTCTGAGATGAGGTATTATGTACACTAATTACATTATTCGGACTATTGTCCTCATCTTTGTTGCCGTATTTATTACAACGTTTCAGCCCTTCACTATCTGTCTATATTTCTGAGATGAGGTATTATATACACTATTTAAATTATTCGGACTATTGTCCTCATCTTTGTTGCCATATTTATTACAAACTTTCAGCCCTTCAGTATCTGTCTATATTTCTGAGCTGAGGTATTATGTACACTATTTAAATTATTCGGACTATTGTCCTCACCTTTGTCGCCATATTTATTACAACGTTTTGGCCGTTGTACGCTCCGGCCTTCTTCAGGGAGTTGGAATGTCGAACTGAACCCTTTATTTCGGTCACTGGCACAGTGGATAAAGGCGTTGGTTAGATCCAATGACAGGACCCAAAAGAGTGTGAGTTCAATACCCGGTTAATGCAGTGGAGAACTCGCAGAGGGGAATTAACAGGAGATAACTGATAACTGACATCCATTAAACATTATACGTAGAACTCGAACAGTCTACACCAGTGAGCAAAATAAAGGGTTCAGTTCGACATTCCAACCACTTGAAGATGGCCGGAGCTTTCAACGACCGAAACGTTGTAATAGTCCGAATAATGTAAATAATGGGCATTTCGTCTACCAGTCAGTGTATTCTCTCGAGTGGACGGGTCTGCAGACATAACAAACGCTGTCTAGAAACGGCCCATCTACTCAAAATGTTTTCCACCAAATACAACGTTTGAAAAAATTACAAGTACAACAGAACGTACAACTTAAACACAAGAAAATATAACAGCAACCAACTCCTTGAAAATGCATAAAGAAAGCTACTGGGGTAAAAAAAGTCTTTACTGACAGTTCTTCTCTTTGGCAACTTAGAGTAAAAACTGTATAAACACCAGAAAACTGAATAAAAAATATCATTTTTCCATCTTTCTTATATTCAATAAACATGTTAAGATCAAACACATTTTACTTAGATAAGACTCTTCAAAAGTATGAGCAGCATTTGTGAGTACAATATTTTTTATAGGTTTGGTTTGGTTTGTTTTACGGCATATCAACCACAATGGGTCATTTAATGTCGACAACTTTTTTTTTCGTGGTAATATTTTTTTTTTGTCAAAAATCTATTTTTGGTAATATTTTTTTCCTCAAAAATGTATAGCTGGTAATATTATTTTTTCAAAAACATATTGCTGGTAATAATTATTTTCTTCAAAAATTTATATCTGGTAATAATTTTTTTACAAGTATTTTTAGTATTAAAAACTATTTCTACACTTTTATAATGGTTTTTACCTCAGTTTCGGGGTTAACTATTTGTCCATAGCTGGGACCCTAACAGGTGCTACCACCCCGGGTCAGGGTGGATCTGGGAAAACCAGCAATTAAGAGGAAGCTCCACGTTCCTCAAAGCCTCCTGATCAAAGACATTGCTGTTGGACGTAGTTTATCGTCTTACCCTTGACGCGGATGTAGTTTATCGTCATACCCAGGACGATGGGTTTATAGGAATCATTTCAGTGAGTCTATCGGAAGCTTTTCCAATCGATACGAACGCTACAACTACAACTGGAATTACTGATGTCCTTATGTAGCATATATTTAGATTTCCACTTCGAGATCCTTCTATTTTGATATTTTTGAAGGTCTTCAAAGATACATGACATTCTGCAGGGACTGGCATGTCAATAACAAAAAGTATAATCTGTTTTTGCGGTCTCTGGTCACAATTTCTGGGTGATTAGCTTTGATTGATCTGCCTGTGTGTATCGTAAATCTCTGTCTAACCGACCCTGGGTGTTGTTTATTCCATTTTCTTACAGATTCCTCCCCGTTTCTTACAGATTCCTCCCCGTAAAATGTTGCAGATTTTCCAGTGCATATATTTGTATTATTATGATAATAATAATAATAATAATAATAATTATTATTATTATTATTATTATTATTATTATTATTATTATTATTATTATTATCATCATCATCATCATCCTTATTTCCTTTGATTTTTGGTGTGTACTCATTTAAGAGACCTATGGTCAGAAATGGCATCATGACATTTTCCACTGGGCAATTTTAATTTAAAAAAAACGATAGTTTACATATATAAAACGCTTCGAAAGATGTGAGAAGTACTTTTGAGTACAGTATATTTATATATTTCCGGCATGGGCTAATAGGAATCTGTTCAGTGTGTCCATCGCAACCTTTTCCAATCAATCCAAGGGCTCCAACTAGAACTGGAATTATTGATCTCCTCATATGCTACATTTTTTTTTAGATTTACACTTCAAGATCCTTTTAATTTGATAGTATTTTGCAGATCTTCAATGATACATTACAATCTGCAGGGACTCTGAATGTCAATATGAAGGCATATACACTTTTTGTCGTCTGTGATCACAATGTTTGGGGATCTGATTGTTCTGTCCCTGTGTATTTTAAAAATACTTCTAAAATCGTTACAGGGCATACCTCTTCAACCAGATCTTAATTGTGTTCATACAATTTTTTTTTGCAGTTTAATTTCCGTAAAAATTGTAGTGTTTTTTGTCCAGATTTTCCAGTGAAGATATTATTATTGTTATTATGATTTTTATTTCCTTTGATATCTGGCGTTTACACATTTCTTTCCGGATCCCACCCAGGGACCTATGGTTATAAATGGTATCATGACACTTTCCACTGCAAAAACAAAAAATATATTACATAGATAAAGCCCTTCGTAAAGTGTGGGCTGTACTTGTCAGAATACTTTTTTGTATCTCTTTGAGGCATGGACTTCCAGGGATCCCTTCAATTAGTCTACTGGAATCTTTTCCAACAAATCCTAAGGCTCCAACTACAACAGGGATTGTTGATGTTCCCATGTGCCACATTTTTGAGATTTCTATTTCAAGGTCCTTGTATTTTGACAGTTTTTCGAATATCTTGCAGGGACTGCCATATCAATAAGGAGGCTTTTTGTGGTCTTTAATAATGTCTGGGCGGTTGGCTTTGATTGTTCTGTCAGTGTATATTGTGTAGTCCCATAGAATTGTAACAGGTCCTATCTCCGTAACCGGGTCTGGGTGGTGTTCGTACCAGTTTCTTTCAGTTTCCTTCCCGTAGAAGTGGCAGATTTTCCACTGCAGATATTGGCCCACTCTGTCATGCCGGTTTTATATTCAGTGGGTATTATTATAATAATAATAATAATTATTATTATTATTATTATTATTATTATTATACTTCCTTTGCTTTCTGCTGTATACACATCTATTTCCGGGTACGTAAGGTCAGAAATGGCATTTATTGACAGTTTCCAGTGAGCATTTTTCAGAAAAAATAAGCAACAAAAATAAAAAAAATAGAAGTGCCTAAGATCACAGACCTTTTACATAGATAACACATTTCGTATGATGTGAGCTGTACTTGTAAGTACAATTATTTGTATTTCTTTAAGGCTTGGGCTACCAAGGATCTCTTCACTGAGTCTATCGGAACCTTTTCCAATCAACTGTATGGCTCCAAACAACAAGAAGAATTGTTAATCTCTTGATGCGCCACAAATATTTTATTATTATTGATTGATAGAACAGCATGCTAATAAATTTATGCTGGAGTACAAATAAATCGATGTCGACGAAGCTCAGCCTATCCTTACTAATAACTAGTTTGATAAGTGTAATGTAACTGGGAATGGAAAGCACGTTCATGTAAGAATGCCATAGCCTAGGCAAACAAAAGTTTTATCCAGCAGAAAGAAATTTGCGAAAACGAAAGTTTCATAACGGTTCTCTAAACTGTCAGCTGTATAAAAACACTCTCT
Source organism: Acanthosepion esculentum (assembly GCA_964036315.1). Lineage (NCBI taxonomy): Eukaryota > Metazoa > Mollusca > Cephalopoda > Sepiida > Sepiidae > Acanthosepion > Acanthosepion esculentum. The sequence continues at coordinate 11,645,935 of OZ038485.1, read as the reverse complement.
CAGGTCAATGATTCAAAAAGGCTTCCAGCGAAAGAAGGCTGTAGTCCTTCGAACTAGAATCAAAAACATCTGTACCAAACCACATCAGTTGAATACTTTCATAAGTAGCAACAACAGATATATACCAGACATGGAACGGGAAGAGGACGTGATGACATAATGAAGATGTTGATATTCCACATTACTTCGAACAAAAGGTTAAGAAAGAAACCCCAGTCAATACAGGAAAGAGTGACAGAAGAAGACTTAACAAATTTTTAAAAAAAAGATGCTATAGATGTTAATATAAGAGAAAGTATTTGTATCCTTATAGGAAAATCGTATTCAAATATAATGGAGGCAAGTGGAAAAGCTATACACAACACGATTGGCCGAAGAATATCTGCTGTATTAGGCTTCAAGTTAGAATGAAAGACAAAACAGTACATAGAGGTAAG
>OZ038485.1:11555498-11642998 GCA_964036315.1 Acanthosepion esculentum | reverse complement strand
GAACAAGTTCTGGTGAAGCAGTGTATATCGAACTCTCTACTCAGTTGAGATCGCCAACGTGACTAGCTTGTTAACCATTACTCCACCCTGAGGTGATCTTAAATTACAAAGGGGAAAACTCTGAAACTGCCACTTTAAATAAAATTCCTCTGCAGTTATAATCTACTCCAGGCCTTCTCATATAAGCTTATAATTCCTAATCCTAATCCGTTACTTATATCCTCTTTGCCAATTTCTATCGTTTTCTTCTTTTCTTCGTCTCCCATTTGAACACCTCTTACTCTCCTTTTTCTGTCGCATTACTCTACCTTTGTTTTCTCATTAATCTCGCTTTTAACACCCCCTTCTTGTCCCCTTTGCCTTATCTATATTTTACATTCTCTTCTATCATTACTCTCCCTTTTTACCTCACCTTCCTCTCCATTTTGCTGTCTCCTTACTCTCCAATCTAGGCTCACCTTTTTGTTTTATATTTACTCTCCCATCTGAACCCCTTACTCTCTTTCACTCTCTTATTCTCTCTTTACTCTCCATTTTCACTAAGATTAAGAATTTAAATACAGTATCAATTTTGCTATTCAGTTTAACGATAAACCTTTTCTATTCATGTTTGTCGAATTCACTTCAGCCAATGAATTCATTGCCTTAAGGTGTAGTCAAATACTCGGTATGGTTACTTTTTTTTTTTGAATTAAAATTTATCCCGACCGAATATTCCTATCTGTCTTTCTGTGACTCTTTTGTCTCTTTGTCATTTGATAACTTCATGATTATTCTGTCTCATTCGTGCCGATATCGCCCATAGAAGATTAGTGCTTTTTATTCGAATCTCCAAATTATTCGTTCTTTAACAGCTTTTCTTTTCATTAAGAGAAAATATAACGGGGAAATTCAAAATCCGTTTTATTTATTTATTTCTGCGAAATATATTGAATTTCATCAAGTTGAAATATTAAGGCTATTAACAACATCTGAAGCCGTCGCTATCTGGCTAAATTTGCATAAACATTGTTCACCATGTTTTTCTCCGCATTTAATCACTCTTGTCTTTTTCCTTTTCACTTGAATGCCGTTAAAAGTTAAGAGAAATAATGATGGAAAAAAAACCCGACTTGCCCGTTTGAATAATTTCTCTCTAAAATAAAATCATTTTGTTATAAAACAGTTCATTCTTCATGAATAAGATTTAAGTAGTGAATTTGTATAACAATAAAAAAAAAATTACGGCCTAGTGGTTACAGAGCTTGTCTATGGGATGTTCAACTGAATTCATAAGGTTGCTAGTAGACGTTGAGCCTTCTTGGTCAAACTGAGTTGGGAAAACTATATTGAATCAATAGCTTCATCTATCACAAGGATAGTTGGTTCTCTCTGTCGCACCAGAAGGTTTTTATCGCCTGAGTCCATCATTCAAATCTACAAATCAACCTTGCATTGAATACTGCTGCCATATATGGTCTGATTCCCCAGCTGTTCATCTCGAGGTCCACGACAAAATCCAGAGACGGATATCGAATGTGATAGGTCCTGACCTGGCATCTCGTCAACAGTCACTTTCTCGGAGACGTGATGTGGCGTCCCTCTGTCTTTTCTACAAATAGTTTCTTGGTAACTGCCTTGACGAGCTACTTTCGCTTGTACCCATACCGTATGAATTTAAGCGTGCTACTAGGTAGGCATTTCGATCCTACCCTTTTAGCTTCTTCTCTTGCACGTCCCGACAGTGAAACTCCCTTCCGACTACTTGCTTCCCTGATAGCTATAATCTTCAAGCATTAAAATGTAATTCCAATCGTCATCTTCTGATGCTTTGATTCTGATCCCCATCCGTCTCTATATCATTTCCTCAAACACCTCTCTTTACTCTGGCGCTCACTCTCTGTAACCCCTTGCGTGCTAGTGGCACCCCTGCCTTGCTTGGGGTTCGGGGTGATATGCTTATATACATATATATATATATTGGAACCTTTTCCACTGATATAAAATGAAATGATTATATCGACTGAGTTGCAACGTTTGCTATTAAGAATGTTGGTTCGCTGTGCCGTGTAGACATTATTTATCGTCCAAATATGTTTGCATATTTATTCATGCAGTCAATATTCTTGCTGTTAAGAGGTCTCCCCCTTTTTACACAAATGGTCTCACCCAGTGTATACATATACTACTATCAGTGAATACCCGAAGAGTGAAGGAGTCGAGACGGAACGACAGAAGAGTAGTAGAGTAAGTCACACACAGAGACGGCGGCAAGCGTCACAGTTAGCGAGCACATAGACTCAGTAAGGAGTTATACCGCGATACTTCAATACCAAGACTATATATATTAGTGCTACTAATCCGCATTCCTGGATCTACTAACCCGTATTACCAGTTGGTATTATTACGTTAATACATTTATTTTCCTTATCCATTCCTGGCGTTTGTTATTCATTGATATCGGATTCATCCCGAAATCCACAACACTTGCCATATTTGGTTTGATACTTCTGCTATGTAATCAGGCCTGACCTGGCATCATGGCTTCAACCACTTCTCTGCCGCTTTAACATCGCTTACCTGTGTCTCATGGCAACTGTTCTGATGAACTATCGGCTTAGTGTAATCTTTAGCAATTTTGTCACGCTAGATCAATTACCACCGAATAGTGAGTTCGATCTATACAGAGCTCTCCATATTTTAGGCCATTTGCCAGATCAAAGATACACTTAGAAAGTCCTATGGTAACTACATAGGATTTCATATAGACTCTGAGGTATTATGGTAACTGCAGAAAGAATGTGTTGTTTTGGTGTAAGTAATTCTGTGGTATGTTTGGATCGTGGGTAGCTAAGTATAAGTTAAGTCAGATTGAAGACACGCCTTGGTCTACATTTTTGTATTTTTCAAAATAGATATTATTACTATCCGCTCAATTCCCTACTTCATGAATTTAAACGAGTTTTTTTCTCTATTGGCAGCTGGATTTCCACATACATTTTTATATATATATATATATATATATATATATATATATATATATATATATATATATATATATATATATATGTATATATATATATTTAAAGACATTTATATATATTATGTTTAACGTTCTTTTTATAGATACAAGTATTTAAGCAAATGCTCTGTTTTATAATAAACAGTATTAAATAACATTTACCGGCCTGAATGTCCGAGAAATTTTCATAGAAAATTTTCGCTCTCCGACAGGAATCGAACCTGTATCCTATACGGAACCATCATTTCGCGTTATGTGCCTTAACCGTTCGGCCACAGAGGAGCGTCTGGTTAGCAAGGTCGATAAAAAAGAACGTTAAACATAATATATATAAATGTTCTTTTTTATCGACCTTGCTTTATGTATCATATATTTTAAGGAACGGAGACTATGAATGAAACCGTTTTCTTTTAAAAAAATTTAAAATCATAATTATTTATGGAGATATTTGAAAAAGATAGGGTCTAGATATATGACATATGATATATATATATATATATATATATATATATATATATATATATATATATATATATATATATATATATATATATATATATATGTATGACGTCACACATTATGAAATGGACAAAGTCCGACAATTATTCTAAGACATTTTTATGTTTATACATTCTTTTTATAGATAGAAATATTTAAGTAAATGGTTTGTTTTATAATTCAGGCCGGTCGGTAAATGTTGTTTAATACTGTTTATTATAAAACAGAGCATTTACTTAAATATTTGTATCTATAAAAAAAATGTATAAGCATAAAAATGTCTTAAAATGATATATATATATATATATATATATATATATATATATATATATATATATATATATATATATATATATATATATATATATCGGTGGTTCCCAAACGATTCAGGGTCATCCACCTCTTTGTTATTTCTAAAAATATGCTGCCCACTTCGACTGTAATAATCAATTCTTACATATTCAAAACTTTATTGCCATTCACATGAAGGTAGCTGAAAAGCCCATTAACTTGGTTTCTAAACAAGCCTCCAAAACTAATGGCGTACATGAAAGAGAAAATTAAAAAAAAACTGAGACTGTGAAATATATAGTTTCAAAACATATAATAGAGAAATGAAAGGTAGAAATATAAAATATTTGAATGAAAGTTTACTCTGTAATATACTTTAATCATTCTAATGAAATAATAATGAAATTTGAGTTCACTGGAAAACAATTTACTGATAATAACGCATTCTCATATTGCCCCGTTTATTCAGTTGGTCTCGTAAGCCGAATTGTGTACATCCAACGCATGCCCGATCAAAATATTACCATTCCTCACTGGTGGTGAGCCATATTTGCGCGTAAGTGAATATAACGAAGACAACCGGAATTCGAACTCGGGTCTCCCGAACAATATTGCAAGCCATTGTTCATTACACCATGTGCGAATCCTGCTATTTCCAAGCCGGCATTGGCCGGGGGCTCGACGTTGATTAACTTCGATGGGACGTGTACCAGTGTTTCAACGTCGTATTTCCGCAAGCCTATAGTTTAAGTTATGCTATTTCCATGGGTAAATAAATGTGCTCATTATCAGAGACAGAGTGCATGTAAATATAAATATAAAAGTGAAAGCTGATATCAAAACCAACGTTGACAGTCCGTTTCATGATTAAGCATAAATAAGACTGTAACCATATCTATCTATCTATCTATCTATATATACATATATATATATATATATATATATATATATATATATATATATATATATATATATATATATTTTTAGTTTTTAAAAATATGATTCCTCCGCTACATAAGAGTTCTCATGTTTCAAAAGCGAGAGCCGAGACCCCTAACATAATTTTTTAAGTTATGTAGAGTTAAGGTGTCTGGACCCGCTTCCCAAATTCTCGTTTGACAATGAAGCGGGTCCAGACACCTTAACATTACATAACTTAAAAAATTATGTTAGGGGTCTCGGCTCTCGCTTTTGAAACATGAGAACTCTTATGTAGCGGAGGAATCATATTTTTAAAAACTAAAAATATTATTATAATATAAGCTCTACTTCCGTATGGAGCACTGTCCTTTTGAAAATAAAGCTAAATACTAAGGAACACCGGATTATCTACCTAACGTGTTCTTTCCTATTTCACTGCACATATATATATTTGTGTATTTAGGCAGCAATCCTTCTTTCATGCACATTTCATTAAAAACGACTGACAAGGTGCTTTTATTTAGTTTTTTATATAATTTCTCGTGCGATCTAATAAAGTTTTTCTTTTCAGATGATAAATTATATAAAAACTGTCCGAATGTTCTTTTTATCCGAGCGCTTTCGGCTATACATTTAGCCATTTTCAAGGATTATATTTCAACTGTTAGAATTAGAAATAGTTTGTTATATGTATGTTTTATAAAATGTTTCATTTTTTTGTTTCAAAACACGGTCAAGATATTATGTCCATGTTGAAAGTTAATATTATAAAGTGTTGGTTTTTTTCGTTTTATTAATAAGGCTTCCATTAATTTTAGCCTTTTTTTGCATGTGGATGATGCTATTATATTAGTGTTGTCGACAAGTATGTTCCGAATAGTGTCCGGTAGGTTTCCATGAATATTTAAATGAGATCTAATTGAGCTATTGTCGGAAAGGTGTACAGTTAGTCTGCGTGTTAAACAATTTGTAGTGCGGCCTATATAATTATTTACGAAAGTTGATTGTTGAGGAATACAATTCCTTAATGTGCATTTGAATTCGTAAATAATATTTGCTCTATTTAATTTTGTTCTAGGAGGTGAATTATTATTTTTAACTATAAGGTTAGAAGTTTTAAATTTTTTATAATAAATAATTAATCTAATTTTTTTGCTATTGTTAACTGGTGTAATGCATTTTTTTATAATGTTATTAATTCTGCATTCATCCTGTTTATAATTTTCGTTCATTTGATTTATATATATATATATATATATATATATATATATATATATATATATATATATATATATATATATATATATATAGTCAAACATTATGAGCCAGACAAACCTACCAAGGTTTCACTTAGGCAGATCGTCAGGGTCAGCTGGCTCTGACGATCTGCCTAAGTGAAACCTTGGTTGGTTTTTCTGGCTGATTAGGTTTGACTAGGTTTGCTCTACGTGTGTATCGAGCTCTTTAGTTAGTTGTTTACTCGTATCGAGGTTTTTTCTTTGGGCCTTGAACCTGTATCTGTGCGATTATTTTCGACAGACTTTCATGTTCCTGGCACTTTCTTTTTTAAAACCTTTTTTCCTTTCGAGATTGATTTGGCTATTGTTAAATCAAGAATTCGAAGGTTTTTCGACGCGATTATAATTACCTATATATATATATATATATATATATATATATATATATATATATATATATATATATATATATATATATCCTGGACTCTTGCGTCGTATTCGACGTATAAGTGTCAAGCAACTCAGTTCCTAGGAACCGACAGCTAGACACCTACACATATGATTTGATTATAGTGTTGAAGGCTTTGTGTAGAACCAACCACATTTTTTGAAGATCTGAATACAGAGACCTGGTGCACTACGTGCCACAAGTTCCCCAAACGATCCGCCGCAGGTTTTGAATTCAGTGTTGTCCTTCTACTAGACTAGTTTTCATCCAACCCTATAGAACGGAGTCTTTCCTGCTATTAAACCAAACCTTGGGGGTGGGGAGAAGAAGTGGATTGATACCTTTCCCAAAGGTATTAGCACGTAAGTAAATGGAATGGATTCGACTGGAATTTGATTGGAAATATATATATATATATATATATATATATATATATATATATATATATATATATATATATATATATATATATCAGTAAATCTTGGTAATCCGTATAGATAATCCCAAGGAGGATGAAATCCTAAGAGCACAATCTTAAGTCAGAGCGAATAATTTAATTTAAAGAAAAACTGACCACTTTAAGGCTCCATTTGTTATAATTTATTTGACCAGAAAATTTTATCTTTCGATGGATCTTCAGACTTCACTTTCAAAGGTGAAACGAAAAATGAATTTAAAATTTACTCTTTTGACGAGCAGAAGGTGGTGAGGAATAGTGTGCGAGACATGGTCGATTCTAGAGGAGGGGAGGGAGAGTTGTAGCCGAAAAGCGACATACATCTGCGTGTATTTGTGTCTGTTTAAATAATAAAATATTATTATTTTTGCACCAAGCTGGCGTTTCTCGTGACTAACAACGAAAGAAAATGAGTGACAAAAAATATAATCCTTCTGAATGAATAGAATGTAAAAGATTTGTTTTTTTTTATTCATGCGTTTTCCGTGTCGAAATTATGTTTTAAAATTAGCCTAGGATATATAATCCCGACAAAGGTTTTCAACGTTTTCACACTTGGAAACGTTCTTGAAAGTAGTGGACATTAAAATAAACACTGAGAGGCGATTGTTTCTTTCATGGAAGATGCAATCGTCAAATAAATTGCGTTTAAGCATGAAACTGACTGTCGTCTATTGGTGTTGACTTCAATACCTACTTTATATTTACATACGCTCTATTCCTGATATTGAACACTTTAATTCATAAATAATGAATACCTTAAAACTGTGTTTCTCTCTCTCTCTTTCTCTCACTCTGTATATATATATATATATATATATATATATATATATATATATATATATATATATATATATATATACACACATATATATATATATATATATATATATATATGTATATATAGCATAATGAGAATCCACGTATACTTCCTTAATATGTATATAATATAGAAAAAACAACTGAAAAGTTGCAAATTGAAAGAAATGGAATGTTTTTTTTGTGAAAGTATTTATTTATATATATTTTTATATATATATATATTTGATATTTCAGATCGGCCCCGATCTTTCATGTTAGATTTACGTTAGAAATATTCAAACACAGTTGCATTCCATATCACGTGACGTCCGCGTCCTGCGACGGATGCTACTTAATGTAAACAAACTACTGAAAACAGTCATTTCTGATGAAAGATCGGGGCCGATCTGAAAAATCAAATATATATATATATAAAATATAAATAAATACTTTCACAAAAAAACATTCAATTTTTTTCAAATTTGCATCTTTTCAGTTGTTTTTTCTATATTATATATATATATATATATATATATATATATATATATATATATATATATAAATATATATATATATATATATATATATATATATATATATATATATATATTTAATGGACAAAGTCCGACAATTATTTTTAAAAAATAAAAAGAATGAATAAACATAAAAATGTCTTAAATATATATATATATATATATATATATATATATATATATATATATATATATATATATATATATATATATATGTGTGTATAAGAAAATTTCTTCTTCTTGGCTTAGAACATGAATAAGGAAGGACGTAAATAAGAATACGAAAACAAAAGCAAAACATGAAAAGGAAGCACAGAAAACGAAGCCTGTATTATCCGGAGAAATTTCATACGATAAACACGTGACTCTGAAGCGGATCTGCTGACGTCATGATTAGACAAAGTGATAAGTTGGCGTTGGATCAGGGTGAATCATCCTTCTTGCTCCTTCCCGTGATTCAGACGTTAATGGATCTCCTGTCCACATTATAGACACGGGAAATTCGAGAAAATCCGATTGCTCAAGCCTCTGATAAATTGTAGAGATGAAGCAAATAATATTTACGAGAGTCGAATATAAGAATCCGATCTTGCGTGCGCATGGAGTTGGTAAAAGAGGTTTTATGCTGATGATTTCAATAAAATATCTATTTATATATAATATTCAGTATCTAATCAGTCTACTTAAACACACACATACACACACACACACACACACACACATACATATATATATATATGTATATATATATATATGTATAAGTACAGTGAGGTCAATACCCATCAGCGACAGTCTGTTTCATACTTAAACGCAGTCTTTATGCTGTTATATACGTTGTGAACTTTATTATGTCTATCTATACATAATATTCAGCTATCTATTTGTAAATCAGTCTATTGAAACACACGCATGCACTCAATACCCTCACACACACACACACACATACACACACACACACACACACACACATATATATATATATATATATATATATATATATAAACAGTGACTGCTACTACTGATAATGCAAAGCCCTTCTATGAATCGTTGGTATAAAATAAAATATGTATGTATAAAATAAAGTAGTCATTGAGGTCCCAGCGGTAAGAGTCTGTGTTATCCTTAAACATAATTTTCAGGCCATATGAGTGTATTTGTGCTCGACTATTTATATATTCTGTTTAACGGTACATTATGGGTAGGTCTATTACATTATTCTAACGGTTATTGGGGGAGGCCACAGTTATGCTTGAACTTATTTTAGGTACTCTTGAGTAGATATAACTATAGATGTGAATTGTGCTTTTTTTGTTTGTTCGTTAACTCATTATTTGTTATTAATTAATTTAATATTTGTTGTTTAATGTTATTATTGCGTTTACTTGTGTAAAATAACACCTAACTGAACTTGCCTGTTTAACGACTCCTTTGACTTTTAGCCAGCTTTCAAATTGTAGTTGATAACTTTTTAGGACAACTAATGTAGGATGTTGCAGAAATCATTTGACAGTTATCGACTTGACAAAAAGGGTCAGTTGAATGCTGCGCAATTAATGAATTATTTTTTTTTAAATGAAAGCTGACAGGACAAATTTCCCTACTGGTCCCCTTCAGGTTAAAACAGAAGACAGTTCGCCCGAGACGCGTAGATCAAGGCGCGTTATTGTTAGACCTTTCGTCCCCTTCACCTCGCATCACTCTTCTTCGCTCGCTTACAGCCAATGTTACGAGAAGGTTGCAATTCAATAAAATTTACTGTTAGAATTTCGCCTCGTAATTTTATTTCATGGGTAACGATCTGGCCAAAAGAGTTATTTTTATATTTATTGTTTTTCTTCAAAATCAATCCATATACATTACGAGGCAAAAAATGGGCGAACACATAGAAAGTGGATTTTTCTATTTTTTAACAAGGCAATTTAGTTATAGAATTCGTTTATTAATACAGTGAATTAATACAAGTGTACATATGTACATTATACAAGTCAAAAAATGATTTAGCATTTTGTTTCGTAACCTTTTCCTTTAATAACCGCCTTAATTTCTTCGTGGCATGCTATAGACTAAATTCCTTTATGCTGACATTCCTATTACAGGCTTGTCAATTATCGCCTAATGTTTTCAATTGGTTATGACTCTGACTAGGCCACAGGAAGAGTATTAATTTTTCCCTTGTCGCTCTTCCTCTCTAGATAACGTTTCTTCTTTAAGACATTATGCTAAGGTGTCGTTATCGTCACTAAATCCCTTTTGACTTGTATAATGTACATATGTCCAACTATATTATTAATACAGCTGTACATATCTTGATTATACAAGTAAAAAAATGATTTAGTATTTTGTTGGGTAACCTTTTGCTTTAAGAACGGCCTTAACTCTTCGTGGCATGCTATAGACTACATTCTTTAGTAAATCAATGTCCTTCACCAGATTTTTCCAGCATTTCTTTAATTCGCAAAAAAGCTCATCTTCTGTGGAAACTTTCCTATTACGGGCAACTTGGCCATTATCGCCCAAATGTTTTCAATTCCGTTAAGGACTCTGACTAGGCCACAGGAAGAGTAGTAATTTACCCTCGTCGCTCTTCCATTCTAGATAACGTTGATTCTTTAAGGCATTATGCTTAGGGTCGTTATCGTTACTAAATCATTTTTGACTTGTATAATGTACATATGTGCACCTGCATTATTATTACAGGTGTACATATGTGTTAATAATATTATTCAACGAATTCTATTACTCAATTGTCTTATTAAAAATACAAATATCGACTTTCTATGGGTGCGTCCATTGTTTGCCTCGTATTGTAAATAAAAAAAATTAAACCTATAAAAAATATACCGTGTTTATATCGAAGTAATGCAACGAATAGAAAGTTGATTCTTTATTGCATGTGTACTGTATAAACATATATATATATATATATATATATATATATATATATATATATATATATATATATATATAACTAGCAGCATAGCCCAGCGTTGCCCGTGCTTGATTAAAAAATCGTACGACTCATATAGCAATCGCTATCACTTGACTTAAAATATGTTTGCCCTTCCTTGCCTTTAAAGGAGTGCCCTTTGCCGTGCTGATGTTGCTTCATGCCTTACTTCTTGCCTATCTCACACTGCGAATTTTTTCTAAGCTCTATACTAAACATTAAATCTGTTACGAAAAAAGAACTAAACAATATGAACACAAAAGGATCAGCTTTAAAAAAGGACTCGTAACTGGAAAAACCGAATGAAAAAAGAATGTTAACAGCAAATATTTTTTCACACCCAACCCAGTTCTGCGGAATCAGAATCAACATTGAGTTTAAGCAAGCGAATGAGCCAATTGGAGTAAAGTGCTATGCAGATTTAAATTTTTTCCCACTTGTGACGAATGCAGCTATTGATGTTTTTTTTGCATGCTAGAATGCTAGTTAACATTCGTGTCAGTCAGCTGTTGGCTCTCACGCTGGCCAATAGAATCTTCCTGCGTATTCGTGGCAGCCATCTATAGGCTCTCACTTTGGCCAGTAGAAAATGGCCGCAAACTACAAGAAAACTGCCGTAGAAGCATGAAAAATCGATTATTTCCACTATCGATAGGAGTTGGGAAATGCAAAGTCGGTCTTGGCCTTTCCGCTAACTTGGAGCATGTGCATGTAAATTTTGGTCCAAATCCGTCGAATATTGCGGCCGTGCATTCGTTACTCACAGACACACACATCCTGCCTTTTATAGACAGTGATTAGACATGGTACAATGTTGCAGAAGCCTGAGATAGCGGTCAGATATACTTCCTCGCTTAACGACGAACTCGTTTAACGTTCAGATCGTTGGAACGAAACGTGTTCGTTAAATGAAAAGTGTCTGTATTAGTGAAATTCAGAACGGAGCATTGTAAAAACTACTCACCACTGAGGACTGTTACATTTTGTCTAATATTTTGATGTACACGCCAGCAACCAGTCACTGACTACACAGCTAATAATGTCAGTATCTAAATGTCTTACATTCTTTTGCAAATAAATTGAAACAAAAACGGATAATTCCGTTATTATTTACTTATTTTGTATTTTCCCAATGAAACATGACCCAATGCACATATTAGTACTTTGTATGACCAGTCCACGAAGTCGTTCCTTGCAGATTGACCACAGATTATCGATTGGACTTTAATCAGGAGAGTTTCCGAGCCAGTCTATAGTACGTTTTATTTTACCCACTCTAAAGGCTTGCCAGTGTGTTCGTGCAGCGTTACAATTTTCGTGCGCTTCCTTGGAGTAGCGTCCATCTCAGACAATGACTGTAGGACAACTAATCGACAGTCGAGACATTAGAATTTGGGCGTGATAAAAACGTCATGCAATCACTGATGACGCAATATTTTTCAAGGCCGAACAAATTTTATCATGCACACCGAAAATAGATTCATATTACTGCAAATGGCCTAATCTGAGAAAAAGATAGAAATCGATTACACCCTGTGACTCCAGTGGGTCTAAAACTGATCGTATTCTGAAAGAAAGGAAACTAAAGTTTTTTTTTCAATTAATTTGCACAAGGGTACGGTATGATCAAAAATGCAGTCATGTACCTTCTAATCTTCGTAAAACCCTGTGTTTGGAACTGGGGTTTTTCGCTGTAAAGCTAACTAAAGCCAGTAGTCGAAATTGATTTAACTCATATAAATCGCTGCTATTTTAAAATATGCAATCCACATCTTTGTTGGTGATGGGCAAAGCAGATCCATCATATATTTCCGATTCCCTTCAAGATCTACCAGGAATGTCAACATGATGGATGAGGGATGATATTATTAATTATATAGATTTGGGTGTTTCTAGAAAGGAAAGGTTATCTCTTTGCTGTCGAAACGACTAGACATGAATATTAAAATGTTGATGTCAAGGGAAATCAATATCGGATTTGCATGAGTAAACTGGTCTTGTTAGGCGGATTAAGATTATAGCAATCAAAGTACTAATTAAAATAGGCAAAATTAAATTCAAATTCCATTAAATTCAAATGATCTTGGAAAAATACATGAAAATATATTTTGAAGTATACTCTTCCATCATAATATTTCTTTGATATATTTCTAAAATGTTTGTATAAATATTTTTATGGCAGTTGTTCTGGTGAGCTTTTATCACTAGTATCTCAACTGTTAGTGCAGTACTAAATTTTCGTCTAGGTTTTATCATTTTAAAATTGAAATGGCTAGATGTAACTGTAAGATCTATGTTAAGAGTTTCTTCTCTTGCTTTTTTTGCATGTGGATCTTCTCGTTTCTTGCGTTCCATTCAGATTTGATATTTAAAAGTTTAAATGCAATTTCAATCAGTATCTTCTGCTTCCTTCATTCCTGTTCTATTATTTTCCTCTCCGGCTTAATAATACTCTTGTTTTCGCCGATTCATTCTCTCCAAGTAACACCTTGTCTTCTATTATCGATTTTTCTGACAAGCGCTAACGTAGACCTGACAATAAGATAATTCAGTTCGACATCACTCTCTTTATGCTGGCATTTTTGATATTAAGGGCATTTTGGGGATAACTTAATTTGGTCTCATGACAGAGTTTCGGTTTCGTAGAGATTATAAACAAAATTTCACTTCTAGTACAATTAAACCACTTTTTTTTCCAGCAAATTATATTTTGTTATCTCTCTTAATCCGGATGAAATGACGTGCAAGTATTTGAAATTCACGCAATTACAAGATTAATACCCCGGTCGGCCACAGGTGGCGCTGTGTGTAACGCGACATCATTATGGGTTTCTAACGGTCGATGAAGATACCCAAGCATTGCATAATTAGTAGGCCAGAAGTGTATTATAAAGATAGATCTTACGTGACCTGTTAGTACAACAAAATCATGCTCGGCTTTGGAAATAAAAGTGCCGGAAAATCAGCGGTGTACCTGTATTATATATATATATATATATATATATATATATATATATATATATATATATATATATATATATACATATATATATATATATATATATATATATATATATATATATATATATATATATATGTATATGTATATATATATATATATATATATATATATATATATATATACATATATATATATATATATATTATAATGAATCATTCATACAAAAAGTAGATTAGTAAAGTTAATGATAATCCTTTGGCGAACAAAATTTTAAAATTGCATAAACCTACGAACCACTCGATGAATGTTATGATCCTTGTTTTTAATAACTACAAGCTGTATAAGGTCTATTTTTAATCTGCAAGTACTTTCAACAGTACATTCAGTCATCCTCAGACATGGAAATTATGTTGCTATTAGTAAAATCAAGGTAGCATCAGAGACTAAAAAATTAAATGCAAATCGAAATATGCTATTTTGAAATGTGTTATATTTAACGGATACAAACTTTTGGGGCGTGCAGTCGCGACGCTAAGGTTTAATTTTTTTAAACTTTAAGAGAATGCTTTTTTTTTACTGATATTGTAATTTGAGAATTTTTTTGTTGTAAGAGTTTATCAGTCAATGTGGCATGAAGTAAATTGTTTAATAAATAGAGTAATGTCTCAGTTGTTATCCCGAAAATTTGCACGTCGGATCATAATATACATATATATATATATATATATATATATATATATATATATATATATATATATATATATGTAAATGAAATATGTGGTGCAGTTCAATTTATATTACAATGAATCATCCATACAAAAAGTAAATTAGTAAAGTTAATGATATAAAATGTGTGTGTGCGTGCGTGTTTGTGTGTGTGTGTTTGTTGTGTATTATGTGTGTATGTGTGTTTTTTCTGTGTGTAAATGTTGCGATTGATAAATTGTCGTCTAAATTAAGCAAGCATGGAAATAACTCTGACATCTCATTCTAACAGATATATTTAACAAAATTACACAATTATCTTGAAACAATAATGGGTAAATTTATTCAATAAACTCGCCAATGGCTTCAACCACGGCCTCTCGACGACTTCGGAATCTCCTGCAACTCTTCTGGACGGGCTCCTTGTTTAAGTTGGTAAATGCTGACATAGTCCTTGTCTTCAGTTCATCTTTGGTGTCACTAGGAGTTTTGTTGGTCTCTCGCTAAACTGCGACCCACACATAATAATCAAGTATTTGCAGTCTGGGCAGTTAGGTGCCCAGATGTAAGGGATGATAGGGTTGTAGAAATTGTCTGATTAAAGGCAATTATTAGTTAAACGGTTCATTTTTCTCTGGAACTAATTTTGTTTAAGTGCAGATAAATATTTTATTTGTATAGATTATGAAAACGACTAAAGGGATTAATCACTCAAACATTTAGTTACGTTGATTTACCTCCCTTCCCAACACATTCGGGACAGGAAAGATATAAATTAATACAAATTGATAACTTTTCGTTGTTCCATGTATTTTCCCAACTATATTTTCAAATTTTTTAGTAATTTGCTTCTTATTCATTAATCTCTTTTAAAAATGGGTTTAGACACCTGTTTAATTTTTTGAGTGTAAAAGAATGGCAATGGCTAGCTTTAAATTGTAGAAAAATGACATTCATAAGAAAATCAAATGTAGACCAATGTTGATCGAGGTGTCAATGTCGTGTTTTTATCTGTCATGGGTCCTTACCTATAACTACAGAATGAACTCTTCCTAACACTATGTATACTACGCCTCTCAAGAGAGAGAGAGAGAGAGAGAGTCGAATCGAGTCGAGCCGATAGTAGTTCATTCCAAACCAGACTGACAGTCATACTAACACCTTCCACAACTTGTATTATTATTCCGTATAATATATCTTCGTTATTTCTACTCTTGTGTTCCTGTTGTTCTTCGTTGGTCCTAACGTGGACCATAACACCATTCTTTCACCTTGTCTCCTTCTTAATGCTTCATGTTTCTTTCTCTTTCGTCTCCTGTTTTGTTTTCGATTCTTTTATCTGCTCTCCTTCATTCTTCACGACTTCTTTCTCTTTCGTTTTCTGTTTCGTTTTCCATTTGTTACGCGTCCTTACCTATAACTACAGAATGAACTCTTCCTAAGACTATTTATACTACGCCTCTCAAGAGAGAGACGAATCGAGTCAAGCCGCAGTCTATGACTGTGGGCGACTCCTGTCGAACTCTCTGCTTTGGCGGAGAGGAACCCGGACGACGCTTTGCCGAGGGGCAAAATTTCGTCCGGGGTGTTAGACAAGCCCTGAGCCCATTTTTATGGGTTCTTAAGGGAGTATTTTCGGCAGAGATTACGGGCTCGGAGAAACCCACGTTAAACTCGGCTTTGTGCCACATACTTTCCTCGTGTGGGGTCTGTTAAATATCCAATCGAGTCGAGCCGATATTAGTTCACTCCAAAGCAGACTGACAGTCATACTAACACTTTCCACATCTTGTATTATTATTCCGTGTAATATATTTTCGTTATTTCTACTCTTGTTTTTGTGTTGTTCTTCCTTGATCCTAACCTGGACCATTACATTAATGTGATAGCCACTCGGATATTGTATCTAAATAATTTTTAAACGAATAGCTGTTGTTTTACTCGAGGTCTTGCCATCACTCCTAGCCATATTAAAATGTTTAACAGGATCTGAAGATGGTGAATTTTATGGCAAGTCATTAATTTTCGGAACTTTCGTTCAATTTTTTTTTATTTCAGCTAAACGTCTATTGACATTAAGCTATAAGTAACAACTGCTATCGCTGGCAAATTTGTAGCTATTAACTGACTGCTATCATTGAGTTAAATGTCTAACAGAGCGCGCATTCTTTGAGAAAATTTCTCATTAAGCGTTTCTTCTTCTCATTATTACTATTATTTAACTGACTCAACTTTTAATCGTTGTGAGAGACATGTAGGAGAAATTAATTACTAAACGGAGATAATTAATAATGCATACACTTCAGAAAACCTCGTCTTTTGTGCTGTCTGGTATCACATTCCACAGGAAAGCCGAAAACATCAAATATTACTGGCTTCTATGGTTGGGAAAGACATTAGAATAATACAGAAACTATACTGGCACCAAACCGCTGCATAATTACATAATGAACTCTTCCTAACACTAAACAGGTAGGTGTTTCCTGTAACGAGACTCTGCCCTTTGACATAGCCTCGTCTGGGATCCTCTCTGCCAGGAGGCAGAGAGTTTGTCCATCACAAATGAAAACACATCTCCAACTACAGACCAACATACAGTATTTACTACTGTATTTATGTGCATACCCATTATCGTTCAAACGTATGCTACAACACATGATATGGAGTTTTTTTTTTCATTGTTGTGGACCTCCCACTAATATTACTACATATTAATGAAATAGTATCATTTTAATACTAAATCTTCGCTAAGACATAGGCCGAGGGATCCGTAAGTTAGGTGGTTATTGAATAAAGTGTGTGATATGCATCGAAGAGAAATGTTGATTATGAGGAAAAGGACAGTTCGTGGAAGTCGATATACACCCAAATTATTGCTCAAGAAATACTAAATGTAGAGGAGTAAAATTAAATTATTATTATGTTATGGGTCCTTACCTATTACATAATGAACTCTTCCTAACACTATGTATACTACGCCTCTCAAGAGAGAAAAAGAGAGACGAATCGAGGCGAGCCGATATTAGTTCACTCCAAACCAGACTGACAGTTATACTAACACCTTCCACATCTTATATTATTATTTCGTGTAATATATCTTCGTTATTTCTACTCATGTTTTCGTGTTGTTCTTCCTTGGTCCTAACCTGCACCATAACACTTTCTTTCTACACTTTTCCGTCAGCTGTCCTTTTCTTTCTTTCTTTCTTTCTTTCTGTTATGAGTCCTTACCTATAAAGACAGAGTGAACTCTTCCTGACACTATGAATACTGCCCCTCTCAAGAGAGAGGGGCGAGACGGAATCGAGTCGAGCCGATAGTAGTTCACTCCAAACCAGACTGACAGTCATACTAACACCTTCCACATCTTGTATTATTATTCCATGTAATATATCTTGGTTATTTCTTCTCTTGTGTTCGTGCTGTTCTTCCTTGGTTCTAACCTGGACCATAACATTATTCTTTCACCTTGTCTCCTTCTTAATTCTTCACGACTTTTTTCTCTTTCGTCTCCTGTTTTGTGTTCGATTCTTTCAGTGCTCTCCTTCATTCGTCACGTCTTCTTTCTCTTTCGTTTTCTTTCTTTCAGCTGATCCCCTTAATTCTTCACGTCTTTTTTCTCTTTCGTCTCCTGTTTTCTGTTCGATTCTTTCAGTGCCCTCCTTCATTCGTCACGTCTTCTTTCTCTTTCGTTTTCTTTCTTTCAGCTGATCCCCTTAACTCTTCAAGTCTTTTTTCTCTTTCGTCTCCTGTTTTGTGTTCGATTCTTTCAGTGCCCTCCTTCATTCGTCACGTCTTCTTTCTCTTTCGTTTTCTTTCTTTCAGCTGATCCCCTTAATTCTTCACGTCTTTTTTCTCTTTCGTCTCCTGTTTTCTGTTCGAATCTTTCAGTGCCCTCCTTCATTCGTCACGTCATCTTTCTCTTTCGTTTTCTTTCTTTCAGCTGATCCCCTTAATTCTTCACGTCTTTTTTCTCTTTCGTCTCCTGTTTTCTGTTCGAATCTTTCAGTGCCTTCCTTCATTCTTCACGTCTTCTTTCTCTTTCGTTTTCTTTCTTTCAGCTGATCCCCTTAATTCTTCACGTCTTTTTTCTCTTTCGTCTCCTGTTTTGTGTTTGATGCTTTCAGTGCTCTCCTTCATTCTTTACGTCTCCTTTCTCTTTCGTTTTCTTTCTTTCAGCTGATCCCCTTAATTCTTCACGTCTTTTTTCTCTTTCGTCTCCTGTTTTGTGTTCGATTCTTTCAGTGCCCTCCTTCATTCTTTACGTCTTCTTTCTCTTTCGTTTTCTTTCTTTCAGCTGATCCCCTTAAATCTTCACGCCTTTTTTCTCTTTCGTCTCCTGTTTTGTGTCCGATTCTTTCAGTGCTCTCCTTTATTCTTTACGTCTTCTTTCTCTTTCGTTTTCTTTCTTTCAGCTGATCCCCTTAATTCTTCACGTCTTTTTTCACTTTCGTCTCCTGTTTTCTGTTCGATTCTGTCAGTGCCCTCCTTCATTCTTCACGTCTTCTTTCTCTTTCGTTTTCTTTCTTTCAGCTGATCCCCTTAATTCTTCACGTCTTTTTTCTCTTTCGTCTCCTGTTTTGTGTTCGATTCTTTCAGTGCTCTCCTTCATTCTTTACGTCTTCTTTCTCTTTCGTTTTCTTTCTTTCAGCTGATCCCCTTAATTCTTCACGTCTTTTTTCTCTTTCGTCTCCTGTTTTCTGTTCGATTCTTTCAGTGCCCTCCTTCATTCTTCACGTCTTCTTTCTCTTTCGTTTTCTTTCTTTCAGCTGATCCTTTTAATTCTTCACGTCTTTTTTCTCTTTCGTCTCCTGTTTTCTGTTCGATTCTTTCAGTGCCCTCCTTCATTCGTCACGTCTTCTTTCTTTTTCGTTTTCTTTCTTTCAGCTGATCCCCTTAATTCTTCACGTCTTTTTTCTCTTTCGTCTCCTGTTTTCTGTTCGATTCTGTCAGTGCCCTCCTTCATTCTTTACGTCTTCTTTCTCTTTCGTTTTCTTTCTTTCAGCTGATCCCCTTAATTCTTCACGTCTTTTTTCTCTTTCGTCTCCTGTTTTCTGTTCGATTCTTTCAGTGCCCTCCTTCATTCTTCACGTCTTCTTTCTCTTTCGTTTTCTTTCTTTCAGCTGATCCTTTTAATTCTTCACGTCTTTTTTCTCTTTCGTCTCCTGTTTTCTGTTCGATTCTTTCAGTGCCCTCCTTCATTCGTCACGTCTTCTTTCTCTTTCGTTTTCTTTCTTTCAGCAGATCCCCTTAATTCTTCACGTCTTTTTTCTCTTTCGTCTCCTGTTTTCTGTCCGATTCTTTCAGTGCTCTCCTTCATTCGTCACGTCTTCTTTCTCTTTCGTTTTCTTTCTTTCAGCTGATCCCCTTAATTCTTCACGTCTTTTTTCTCTTTCGTCTCCTGTTTTCTGTCCGATTCTTTCAGTGCTCTCCTTCATTCGTCACGTCTTCTTTCTCTTTCGTTTTCTTTCTTTCAGCTGATCCCCTTACTTCTTCACGTCTTTTTTCTCTTTCGTCTCCTGTTTTCTGTTCGATTCTTTCAGTGCCCTCCTTCATTCTTCACGTCTTCTTTCTCTTTCGTTTTCTTTCTTTCAGCTGATCCCCTTAATTCTTCACGTCTTTTTTCTCTTTCGTTTCCTGTTTTCTGTTCGATTCTTTCAGTGCCCTCCTTCATTCGTCACGTCTTCTTTCTCTTTCGTTTTCTTTCTTTCAGCTGATCCCCTTAATTCTTCACGTCTTTTTTCTCTTTCGTCTCCTGTTTTCTGTCCGATTCTTTCAGTGCTCTCCTTCATTCGTCACGTCTTCTTTCTCTTTCGTTTTCTTTCTTTCAGGTGATCCCCTTAATTCTTCATGTTTTTTGTCTCTTTCGTCTCCTGTTTTGTGTCCGATTCTTTCAGTGCTCTCCTGCATTCTTTACGTCTTCTTTCTCTTTCGTTTTCTTTCTTTCAGCTGATCCCCTTAATTCTTCACGTCTTTTTTCTCTTTCGTCTCCTGTTTTCTGTTCGATTCTTTCAGTGCCCTCCTTCATTCTTTACGTCTTCTTTCTCTTTCGTTTTCTTTCTTTCAGCTGATCCCCTTAATTCTTCACGTCTTTTTTCTCTTTCGTCTCCTGTTTTCTGTTCGATTCTTTCAGTGCCCTCCTTCATTCTTCACGTCTTCTTTCTCTTTCGTTTTCTTTCTTTCAGCTGATCCCCTTAATTCTTCACGTCTTTTTTCTCTTTCGTCTCCTGTTTTGTGTTCGATTCTTTCAGTGCCCTCCTTCATTCGTCACGTCATCTTTCTCTTTCGTTTTCTTTCTTTCAGCTGATCCCCTTAATTCTTCACGTCTTTTTTCTCTTTCGTCTCCTGTTTTGTGTTCGATTCTTTCAGTGCACTCCTTCATTCTTTACGTCTTCTTTCTCTTTCGTTTTCTTTCTTTCAGCTGATCCCCTTAATTCTTCACGTCTTTTTTCTCTTTCGTCTCCTGTTTTCTGTTCGATTCTTTCAGTGCCCTCCTTCATTCTTCACGTCTTCGTTCTCTTTCGTTTTCTTTCTTTCAGCTGATCCTTTTAATTCTTCACGTCATTTTCTCTTTCGTCTCCTGTTTTCTGTTCGATTCTTTCAGTGCCCTCCTTCATTCGTCACGTCTTCTTTCTCTTTCGTTTTCTTTCTTTCAGTAGATCCCCTTAATTCTTCACGTCTTTTTTCTCTTTCGTCTCCTGTTTTCTGTCCGATTCTTTCAGTGCTCTCCTTCATTCGTCACGTCTTCTTTCTCTTTCGTTTTCTTTCTTTCAGCTGATCCCCTTAATTCTTCACGTCTTTTTTCTCTTTCGTCTCCTGTTTTCTGTTCGATTCTTTCAGGGCCCTCCTTCATTCGTCATGTCTTCTTTCTCTTTCGTTTTCTTTCTTTCAGCTGATCCCCTTACTTCTTCACGTCTTTTTTCTCTTTCCTCTCCTGTTTTCTGTCCGATTCTTTCAGTGCTCTCCTTCATTCGTTACGTCTTCTTTCTCTTTCGTTTTCTTTCTTTCAGGTGATCCCCTTAATTCTTCATGTTTTTTGTCTCTTTCGTCTCCTGTTTTGTGTCCGATTCTTTCAGTGCTCTCCTGCATTCTTTACGTCTTCTTTCTCTTTCGTTTTCTTTCTTTCAGCTGATCCCCTTAATTCTTCACGTCTTTTTTCTCTTTCGTCTCCTGTTTTCTCTTCGATTCTTTCAGTGCCCTCCTTCATTCTTTACGTCTTCTTTCTCTTTCGTTTTCTTTCTTTCAGCTGATCCCCTTAATTCTTCACGTCTTTTTTCTCTTTCGTCTCCTGTTTTCTGTTCGATTCTTTCAGTGCCCTCCTTCATTCTTCACGTCTTCTTTCTCTTTCGTTTTCTTTCTTTCAGCTGATCCCCTTAATTCTTCACGTCTTTTTTCTCTTTCGTCTCCTGTTTTGTGTTCGATTCTTTCAGTGCCCTCCTTCATTCGTCACGTCATCTTTCTCTTTCGTTTTCTTTCTTTCAGCTGATCCCCTTAATTCTTCACGTCTTTTTTCTCTTTCGTCTCCTGTTTTGTGTTCGATTCTTTCAGTGCCCTCCTTCATTCTTTACGTCTTCTTTCTCTTTCGTTTTCTTTCTTTCAGCTGATCCCCTTAACTCTTCACGCCTTTTTTCTCTTTCGTCTCCTGTTTTGTGTTCGATTCTTTCAGTGCCCTCCTTCATTCGTCACGTCTTTTTTCTCTTTCGTTTTCTTTCTTTCAGCTGATCCACTTAATTCTTCACGTCTTTTTTCTCTTTCGTCTCCTGTTTTCTGTTAGATTCTTTCAGTGCTCTCCTTTATTCTTTACGTCTTCTTTCTCTTTCGTTTTCTTTCTTTCAGCTGATCCCCTTAATTCTTCACGTCTTTTTTCACTTTCGTCTCCTGTTTTCTGTTCGATTCTTTCAGTGCCCTCCTTCATTCGTCACGTCTTCTTTCTCTTTCGTTTTCTTTCTTTCAGCTGATCCCCTTACTTCTTCACGTCTTTTTTCTCTTTCGTCTCCTGTTTTCTGTTCGATTCTTTCAGTGCCCTCCTTCATTCTTCACGTCTTCTTTCTCTTTCGTTTTCTTTCTTTCAGCTGATCCCCTTAATTCTTCACGTCTTTTTTCTCTTTCGTCTCCTGTTTTGTGTTCGATTCTTTCAGTGCCCTCCTTCATTCGTAACGTCATCTTTCTCTTTCGTTTTCTTTCTTTCAGCTGATCCCCTTAATTCTTCACGTCTTTTTTCTCTTTCGTCTCCTGTTTTGTGTTCGATTCTTTCAGTGCCCTCCTTCATTCTTTACGTCTTCTTTCTCTTTCGTTTTCTTTCTTTCAGCTGATCCCCTTAACTCTTCACGCCTTTTTTCTCTTTCGTCTCCTGTTTTGTGTTCGATTCTTTCAGTGCCCTCCTTCATTCGTCACGTCTTTTTTCTCTTTCGTTTTCTTTATTTCAGCTGATCCCCTTAACTCTTCACGTCTTTTTTCTCTTTCGTCTCCTGTTTTCTGTTCGATTCTTTCAGTGCCCTCCTTCATTCTTCATGTCTTCTTTCTCTTTCGTTTTCTTTCTTTCAGCTGATCCCCTTAATTCTTCACGTCTTTTTTCACTTTCGTCTCCTGTTTTCTGTTCGATTCTTTCAGTGCCCTCCTTCATTCGTCACGTCTTCTTTCTCTTTCGTTTTCTTTCTTTCAGCTGATCCCCTTAACTCTTCACGTCTTTTTTCTCTTTCGTCTCCTGTTTTGTGTTCGATTCTTTCAGTGCCCTCCTTCATTCTTCACGTCTTCTTTCTCTTTCGTTTTCTTTCTTTCAGCTGATCCCCTTAATTCTTCACGTCTTTTTTCACTTTCGCCTCCTGTTTTCTGTTCGATTCTTTCAGTGCTCTCCTTCATTCGTCACGTCTTCTTTCTCTTTCGTTTTCTTTCTTTCAGCTGATCCCCTTACTTCTTCACGTCTTTTTTCTCTTTCGTCTCCTGTTTTCTGTTCGATTCTTTCAGTGCCCTCCTTCATTCTTCACGTCTTCTTTCTCTTTCGTTTTCTTTCTTTCAGCTGATCCCCTTAATTCTTCACGTCTTTTTTCTCTTTCGTCTCCTGTTTTGTGTTCGATTCTTTCAGTGCCCTCCTTCATTCTTTACGTCTTCTTTCTCTTTCGTTTTCTTTCTTTCAGCTGATCCCCTTAATTCTTCACGTCTTTTTTCTCTTTCGTCTCCTGTTTTCTGTTCGATTCTTTCAGTGCCCTCCTTCATTCGTCACGTCTTCTTTCTCTTTCGTTTTCTTTCTTTCAGCTGATCCCCTTAATTCTTCATGTCTTTTTTCTCTTTCGTCTCCTGTTTTCTGTTCGATTCTTTCAGTGCTCTCCTTCATTCTTCATGTCTTCTTTCTCTTTCGTTTTCTTTCTTTCAGCTGATCCCCTTAACTCTTCACGTCTTTTTTCTCTTTCGTCTCCTGTTTTCTGTTCGATTCTTTCAGTGCTCTCCTTTATTCTTTACGTCTTCTTTCTCTTTCGTTTTCTTTCTTTCAGCTGATCCCCTTAATTCTTCACGTCTTTTTTCTCTTTCGTCTCCTGTTTTCTGTTCGATTCTTTCAGTGCTCTCCTTCATTCGTCACGTCATCTTTCTCTTTCGTTTTCTTTCTTTCAGCTGATCCCCTTAATTCTTCACGCCTATTTTTTCTCTTTCGTCTCCTGTTTTCTGTTCGATTCTTTCAGTGCTCTCCTTCATTCGTCACGTCATCTTTCTCTTTCGTTTTCTTTCTTTCAGCTGATCCCCTTACTTCTTCACGTCTTTTTTCTCTTTCGTCTCCTGTTTTCTGTTCGATTCTTTCAGTGCCCTCCTTCATTCTTCACGTCTTCTTTCTCTTTCGTTTTCTTTCTTTCAGCTGATCCCCTTAATTCTTCACGTCTTTTTTCACTTTCGCCTCCTGTTTTCTGTTCGATTCTTTCAGTGCTCTCCTTCATTCGTCACGTCTTCTTTCTCTTTCGTTTTCTTTCTTTCAGCTGATCCCCTTACTTCTTCACGTCTTTTTTCTCTTTCGTCTCCTGTTTTCTGTTCGATTCTTTCAGTGCCCTCCTTCATTCTTCACGTCTTCTTTCTCTTTCGTTTTCTTTCTTTCAGCTGATCCCCTTAATTCTTCACGTCTTTTTTCTCTTTCGTCTCCTGTTTTGTGTTCGATTCTTTCAGTGCCCTCCTTCATTCTTTACGTCTTCTTTCTCTTTCGTTTTCTTTCTTTCAGCTGATCCCCTTAATTCTTCACGTCTTTTTTCTCTTTCGTCTCCTGTTTTCTGTTCGATTCTTTCAGTGCCCTCCTTCATTCGTCACGTCTTCTTTCTCTTTCGTTTTCTTTCTTTCAGCTGATCCCCTTAATTCTTCATGTCTTTTTTCTCTTTCGTCTCCTGTATTCTGTTCGATTCTTTCAGTGCTCTCCTTCATTCTTCATGTCTTCTTTCTCTTTCGTTTTCTTTCTTTCAGCTGATCCCCTTAATTCTTCACGTCTTTTTTCTCTTTCGTCTCTTGTTTTGTGTTCGATTCTTTCAGTGCCCTCCTTCATTCTTTACGTCTTCTTTCTCTTTCGTTTTCTTTCTTTCAGCTGATCCCCTTAACTCTTCACGCCTTTTTTCTCTTTCGTCTCCTGTTTTGTGTTCGATTCTTTCAGTGCTCTCCTTTATTCTTTACGTCTTCTTTCTCTTTCGTTTTCTTTCTTTCAGCTGATCCCCTTAATTCTTCACGTCTTTTTTCTCTTTCGTCCCCTGTTTTCTGTTCGATTCTTCCAGTGCCCTCCTTCATTCGTCACGTCTTCTTTCTCTTTCGTTTTCTTTCTTTCAGCTGATCCCCTTAATTCTTCACGTCTTTTCTCTTTCGTCTCCTGTTTTCTGTTCGATCCTTTCAGTGCCCTCCTTCATTCTTCACGTCTTCTTTCTCTTTCGTTTTCTTTCTTTCAGCTGATCCCCTTAATTCTTCACGTCTTTTTTCTCTTTCGTATCCTGTTTTCTGTTCGATTCTTTCAGTGCCCTCCTTCATTCGTCACGTCTTCTTTCTCTTTCGTTTTCTTTCTTTCAGCTGATCCCCTTAATTCTTCACGTCTTTTTTCTCTTTCGTCTCCTGTTTTCTGTCCGATACTTTCAGTGCTCTCCGTCATTCGTCACGTCTTCTTTCTCTTTCGTTTTCTTTCTTTCAGCTGATCCCCTTAATTCTTCACGTCTTTTTTCTCTTTCTTCCCCAGTTTTCTGTTCGATTCTTTCAGTGCCCTCCTTCATTCGTCACGTCTTCTTTCTCTTTCGTTTTCTTTCTTTCAGCTGATCCCCTTAATTCTTCACGTCTTTTTTCTCTTTCGTCTCCTGTTTTCTGTTCGATTCTTTCAGTGCCCTCCTTCATTCTTTACGTCGTCTTTCTCTTTCGTTTTCTTTCTTTCAGCTGATCCCCTTAATTCTTCACGTCTTTTTTCTCTTTCGTCTCCTGTTTTCTGTTCGATTCTTTCAGTGCCCTCCTTCATTCGTCACGTCTTCTTTCTCTTTCGTTTTCTTTCTTTCAGCTGATCCCCTTAATTCTTCATGTCTTTTTTCTCTTTCGTCTCCTGTTTTCTGTTCGATTCTTTCAGTGCTCTCCTTCATTCTTCATGTCTTCTTTCTCTTTCGTTTTCTTTCTTTCAGCTGATCCCCTTAACTCTTCACGTCTTTTTTCTCTTTCGTCTCCTGTTTTCTGTTCGATTCTTTCAGTGCTCTCCTTTATTCTTTACGTCTTCTTTCTCTTTCGTTTTCTTTCTTTCAGCTGATCCCCTTAATTCTTCACGTCTTTTTTCTCTTTCGTCTCCTGTTTTCTGTTCGATTCTTTCAGTGCTCTCCTTCATTCGTCACGTCATCTTTCTCTTTCGTTTACTTTCTTTCAGCTGATCCCCTTAATTCTTCACGTCTTTTTTCTCTTTCGTCTCCTGTTTTTTGTTCGATTCTTTCAGTGCCCTCCTTCATTCTTTACGTCTTCTTTCTCTTTCGTTTTCTTTCTTTCAGCTGATCCCCTTAACTCTTCACGCCTTTTTTTCTCTTTCGTCTCCTGTTTTGTGTTCGATTCTTTCAGTGCCCTCCTTCATTCGTCACGTCTTTTTTCTCTTTCGTTTTCTTTCTTTCAGCTGATCCCCTTCATTCTTCACGTCTTTTTTCTCTTTCGTCTCCTGTTTTCTGTTCGATTCTTTCAGTGCTCTCCTTCATTCGTCACGTCATCTTTCTCTTTCGTTTTCTTTCTTTCAGCTGATCCCCTTAATTCTTCACGTCTTTTTTCTCTTTCGTCTCCTGTTTTCTGTTCGATTCTTTCAGTGCTCTCCTTCATTCGTCACGTCATCTTTCTCTTTCGTTTTCTTTCTTTCAGCTGATCCCCTTACTTCTTCACGTCTTTTTTCTCTTTCGTCTCCTGTTTTCTGTTCGATTCTTTCAGTGCCCTCCTTCATTCTTCACGTCTTCTTTCTCTTTCGTTTTCTTTCTTTCAGCTGATCCCCTTAATTCTTCACGTCTTTTTTCACTTTCGCCTCCTGTTTTCTGTTCGATTCTTTCAGTGCTCTCCTTCATTCGTCACGTCTTCTTTCTCTTTCGTTTTCTTTCTTTCAGCTGATCCCCTTACTTCTTCACGTCTTTTTTCTCTTTCGTCTCCTGTTTTCTGTTCGATTCTTTCAGTGCCCTCCTTCATTCTTCACGTCTTCTTTCTCTTTCGTTTTCTTTCTTTCAGCTGATCCCCTTAATTCTTCACGTCTTTTTTCTCTTTCGTCTCCTGTTTTGTGTTCGATTCTTTCAGTGCCCTCCTTCATTCTTTACGTCTTCTTTCTCTTTCGTTTTCTTTCTTTCAGCTGATCCCCTTAATTCTTCACGTCTTTTTTCTCTTTCGTCTCCTGTTTTCTGTTCGATTCTTTCAGTGCCCTCCTTCATTCGTCACGTCTTCTTTCTCTTTCGTTTTCTTTCTTTCAGCTGATCCCCTTAATTCTTCATGTCTTTTTTCTCTTTCGTCTCCTGTTTTCTGTTCGATTCTTTCAGTGCTCTCCTTCATTCTTCATGTCTTCTTTCTCTTTCGTTTTCTTTCTTTCAGCTGATCCCCTTAACTCTTCACGTCTTTTTTCTCTTTCGTCTCCTGTTTTCAGTTCGATTCTTTCAGTGCTCTCCTTTATTCTTTACGTCTTCTTTCTCTTTCGTTTTCTTTCTTTCAGCTGATCCCCTTAATTCTTCACGTCTTTTTTCACTTTCGTCTCCTGTTTTCTGTTCGATTCTTTCAGTGCCCTCCTTCATTCTTTGCGTCTTCTTTCTCTATCGTTTTCTTTCTTTCAGCTGATCCCCTTAATTCTTCACGTCTTTTTTCTCTTTCGTCCCCTGTTTTCTGTTCGATTCTTCCAGTGCCCTCCTTCATTCGTCACGTCTTCTTTCTCTTTCGTTTTCTTTCTTTCAGCTGATCCCCTTAATTCTTCACGTCTTTTTTCTCTTTCGTCTCCTGTTTTCTGTTCGATCCTTTCAGTGCCCTCCTTCATTCTTCACGTCTTCTTTCTCTTTCGTTTTCTTTCTTTCAGCTGATCCCCTTAATTCTTCACGTCTTTTTTCTCTTTCGTATCCTGTTTTCTGTTCGATTCTTTCAGTGCCCTCCTTCATTCGTCACGTCTTCTTTCTCTTTCGTTTTCTTTCTTTCAGCTGATCCCCTTAATTCTTCACGTCTTTTTTCTCTTTCGTCTCCTGTTTTCTGTCCGATACTTTCAGTGCTCTCCGTCATTCGTCACGTCTTCTTTCTCTTTCGTTTTCTTTCTTTCAGCTGATCCCCTTAATTCTTCACGTCTTTTTTCTCTTTCGTCTCCTGTTTTTTGTTCGATTCTTTCAGTGCCCTCCTTCATTCGTTACGTCTTCTTTCTCTTTCGTTTTCTTTCTTTCAGCTGATCCCCTTAACTCTTCACGCCTTTTTTTCTCTTTCGTCTCCTGTTTTGTGTTCGATTCTTTCAGTGCCCTCCTTCATTCGTCACGTCTTTTTTCTCTTTCGTTTTCTTTCTTTCAGCTGATCCCCTTAATTCTTCACGTCTTTTTTCACTTTCGTCTCCTGTTTTCTGTTCGATTCTTTCAGTGCCCTCCTTCCTTCGTCACGTCTTCTTTCTCTTTCGTTTTCTTTCTTTCAGCTGATCCCCTTAATTCTTCACGTCTTTTTTCTCTTTCGTCTCTTGTTTTGTGTTCGATTCTTTCAGTGCCCTCCTTCATTCTTTACGTCTGCTTTCTCTTTCGTTTTCTTTCTTTCAGCTGATCCCCTTAACTCTTCACGCCTTTTTTCTCTTTCGTCTCCTGTTTTCTGTTCGATTCTTTCAGTGCACTCCTTTATTCTTTACGTCTTCTTTCTCTTTCGTTTTCTTTCTTTCAGCTGATCCCCTTAATTCTTCACGTCTTTTTTCACTTTCGTCTCCTGTTTTCTGTTCGATTCTTTCAGTGCCCTCCTTCATTCGTCACGTCTTCTTTCTCTTTCGTTTTCTTTCTTTCAGCTGATCCCCTTAATTCTTCACGTCTTTTTTCTCTTTCTTCTCCTGTTTTCTGTTCGATTCTTTCAGTGCCCTCCTTCATTCTTTACGTCTTCTTTCTCTTTCGTTTTCTTTCTTTCAGCTGATCCCCTTAATTCTTCACGTCTTTTTTCTCTTTCGTCTCCTGTTTTCTGTTCGATCCTTTCAGTGCCCTCCTTCATTCTTCACGTCTTCCTTCTCTTTCGTTTTCTTTCTTTCAGCTGATCCCCTTAATTCTTCACGTCTTTTTTCTCTTTCGTCTCCTGTTTTCTGTTCGATTCTTTCAGTGCCCTCCTTCATTCTTTACGTCTTCTTTCTCTTTCGTTTTCTTTCTTTCAGCTGATCCCCTTAATTCTTCACGTCTTTTTTCTCTTTCGTCTCCTGTTTTCTGTTCGATTCTTTCAGTGCCCTCCTTCATTCTTCACGTCTTCTTTCTCTTTCGTTTTCTTTCTTTCAGCTGATCCCCTTAATTCTTCACGTCTTTTTTCTCTTTCGTCTCCTGTTTTGTGTTCGATTCTTTCAGTGCCCTCCTTCATTCGTCACGTCATCTTTCTCTTTCGTTTTCTTTCTTTCAGCTGATCCGCTTAATTCTTCACGTCTTTTTTCTCTTTCGTCTCCTGTTTTGTGTTCGATTCTTTCAGTGCCCTCCTTCATTCTTTACGTCTTCTTTCTCTTTCGTTTTCTTTCTTTCAGCTGATCCCCTTAACTCTTCACGCCTTTTTTCTCTTTGGTCTCCTGTTTTGTGTTCGATTCTTTCAGTGCTCTCCTTTATTCTTTACGTCTTCTTTCTCTTTCGTTTTCTTTCTTTCAGCTGATCCCCTTAATTCTTCACGTCTTTTTTCACTTTCGTCTCCTGTTTTCTGTTCGATTCTTTCAGTGCCCTCCTTCATTCGTCACGTCTTCTTTCTCTTTCGTTTTCTTTCTTTCAGCTGATCCCCTTAATTCTTCACGTCTTTTTTCTCTTTCGTCTCCTGTTTTCTGTTCGATTCTTTCAGTGCCCTCCTTCATTCTTTACGTCTTCTTTCTCTTTCGTTTTCTTTCTTTCAGCTGATCCCCTTAATTCTTCACGTCTTTTTTCTCTTTCGTCTCCTGTTTTCTGTTCGATCCTTTCAGTGCCCTCCTTCATTCTTCACGTCTTCTTTCTCTTTCGTTTTCTTTCTTTCAGCTGATCCCCTTAATTCTTCACGTCTTTTTTCTCTTTCGTATCCTGTTTTCTGTTCGATTCTTTCAGTGCCCTCCTTCATTCGTCACGTCTTCTTTCTCTTTCGTTTTCTTTCTTTCAGCTGATCCCCTTAATTCTTCACGTCTTTTTTCTCTTTCGTCTCCTGTTTTCTGTCCGATTCTTTCAGTGCTCTCCGTCATTCGTCACGTCTTCTTTCTCTTTCGTTTTCTTTCTTTCAGCTGATCCCCTTAATTCTTCACGTCTTTTTTCTCTTTCGTCCCCTGTTTTCTGTTCGATTCTTTCAGTGCCCTCCTTCATTCGTCACGTCTTCTTTCTCTTTCGTTTTCTTTCTTTCAGCTGATCCCCTTAATTCTTCACGTCTTTTTTCTCTTTCGTCTCCTGTTTTCTGTTCGATTCTTTCAGTGCCCTCCCTCATTCTTTGCGTCTTCTTTCTCTTTCGTTTTCTTTCTTTCAGCTGATCCCCTTAATTCTTCACGTCTTTTTTCTCTTTCGTCCCCTGTTTTCTGTTCGATTCTTTCAGTGCCCTCCTTCATTCGTCACGTCTTCTTTCTCTTTCGTTTTCTTTCTTTCAGCTGATCCCCTTAATTCTTCACGTCTTTTTTCTCTTTCGTCTCCTGTTTTCTGTTCGATTCTTTCAGTGCCCTCCTTCATTCTTTACGTCTTCTTTCTCTTTCGTTTTCTTTCTTTCAGCTGATCCCCTTAATTCTTCACGTCTTTTTTCTCTTTCGTCTCCTGTTTTCTGTTCGATTCTTTCAGTGCCCTCCTTCATTCTTCACGTCTTCTTTCTCTTTCGTTTTCTTTCTTTCAGCTGATCCCCTTAATTCTTCACGTCTTTTTTCTCTTTCGTCTCCTGTTTTGTGTTCGATTCTTTCAGTGCCCTCCTTCATTCGTCACGTCATCTTTCTCTTTCGTTTTCTTTCTTTCAGCTGATCCCCTTAATTCTTCACGTCTTTTTTCTCTTTCGTCTCCTGTTTTGTGTTCGATTCTTTCAGTGCCCTCCTTCATTCTTTACGTCTTCTTTCTCTTTCGTTTTCTTTCTTTCAGCTGATCCCCTTAACTCTTCACGCCTTTTTTCTCTTTCGTCTCCTGTTTTGTGTTCGATTCTTTCAGTGCTCTCCTTTATTCTTTACGTCTTCTTTCTCTTTCGTTTTCTTTCTTTCAGCTGATCCCCTTAATTCTTCACGTCTTTTTTCTCTTTCGTCTCCTGTTTTCTGTTCGATTCTTTCAGTGCTCTCCTTCATTCTTTACGTCTTCTTTCTCTTTCGTTTTCTTTCTTTCAGCTGATCCCCTTAACTCTTCACGCCTTTTTTCTCTTTCGTCTCCTGTTTTGTGTTCGATTCTTTCAGTGCTCTCCTTTATTCTTTACGTCTTCTTTCTCTTTCGTTTTCTTTCTTTCAGCTGATCCCCTTAATTCTTAACGTCTTTTTTCTCTTTCGTCTCCTGTTTTCTGTTCGATTCTTTCAGTGCCCTCCTTCATTCTTTGCGTCTTCTTTCTCTTTCGTTTTCTTTCTTTCAGCTGATCCCCTTACTTCTTCACGTCTTTTTTCTCTTTCGTCTCCTGTTTTCTGTTCGATTCTTTCAGTGCCCTCCTTCATTCTTCACGTCTTCTTTCTCTTTCGTTTTCTTTCTTTCAGCTGATCCCCTTAATTCTTCACGTCTTTTTTCTCTTTCGTCTCCTGTTTTGTGTTCGATTCTTTCAGTGCTCTCCTTCATTCTTTACGTCTTCTTTCTCTTTCGTTTTCTTTCTTTCAGCTGATCCCCTTAACTCTTCACGCCTTTTTTCTCTTTCGTCTCCTGTTTTGTGTTCGATTCTTTCAGTGCTCTCCTTTATTCTTTACGTCTTCTTTCTCTTTCGTTTTCTTTCTTTCAGCTGATCCCCTTAATTCTTCACGTCTTTTTTCTCTTTCGTCTCCTGTTTTCTGTTCGATTCTTTCAGTGCCCTCCTTCATTCTTTGCGTCTTCTTTCTCTTTCGTTTTCTTTCTTTCAGCTGATCCCCTTAACTCTTCACGCCTTTTTTCTCTTTCGTCTCCTGTTTTGTGTTCGATTCTTTCAGTGCTCTCCTTTATTCTTTACGTCTTCTTTCTCTTTCGTTTTCTTTCTTTCAGCTGATCCCCTTAATTCTTCACGTCTTTTTTCTCTTTCGTCTCCTGTTTTCTGTTCGATTCTTTCAGTGCCCTCCTTCATTCTTTACGTCTTCTTTCTCTTTCGTTTTCTTTCTTTCAGCTGATCCCCTTAACTCTTCACGCCTTTTTTCTCTTTCGTCTCCTGTTTTGTGTTCGATTCTTTCAGTGCTCTCCTTTATTCTTTACGTCTTCTTTCTCTTTCGTTTTCTTTCTTTCAGCTGATCCCCTTAATTCTTCACGTCTTTTTTCTCTTTCGTCTCCTGTTTTCTGTTCGATTCTTTCAGTGCCCTCCTTCATTCTTTGCGTCTTCTTTCTCTTTCGTTTTCTTTCTTTCAGCTGATCCCCTTAATTCTTCACGTCTTTTTTCTCTTTCGTCTCCTGTTTTCTGTTCGATTCTTTCAGTGCCCTCCTTCATTCTTCACGTCTTCTTTCTCTTTCGTTTTCTTTCTTTCAGCTGATCCCCTTAATTCTTCACGTCTTTTTTCTCTTTCGTCTCCTGTTTTGTGTTCGATTCTTTCAGTGCTCTCCTTCATTCTTTACGTCTTCTTTCTCTTTCGTTTTCTTTCTTTCAGCTGATCCCCTTAACTCTTCACGCCTTTTTTCTCTTTCGTCTCCTGTTTTGTGTTCGATTCTTTCAGTGCTCTCCTTTATTCTTTACGTCTTCTTTCTCTTTCGTTTTCTTTCTTTCAGTTGATCCCCTTAATTCTTCACGTCTTTTTTCTCTTTCGTCTCCTGTTTTCTGTTCGATTCTTTCAGTGCCCTCCTTCATTCTTTGCGTCTTCTTTCTCTTTCGTTTTCTTTCTTTCAGCTGATCCCCTTAACTCTTCACGCCTTTTTTCTCTTTCGTCTCCTGTTTTGTGTTCGATTCTTTCAGTGCTCTCCTTCATTCTTTACGTCTTCTTTCTCTTTCGTTTTCTTTCTTTCAGCTGATCCCCTTAACTCTTCACGCCTTTTTTCTCTTTCGTCTCCTGTTTTGTGTTCGATTCTTTCAGTGCTCTCCTTTATTCTTTACGTCTTCTTTCTCTTTCGTTTTCTTTCTTTCAGCTGATCCCCTTAATTCTTCACGTCTTTTTTCTCTTTCGTCTCCTGTTTTCTGTTCGATTCTTTCAGTGCCCTCCTTCATTCTTCACGTCTTCTTTCTCTTTCGTTTTCTTTCTTTCAGCTGATCCCCTTAATTCTTCACGTCTTTTTTCTCTTTCGTCTCCTGTTTTGTGTTCGATTCTTTCAGTGCTCTCCTTCATTCTTTACGTCTTCTTTCTCTTTCGTTTTCTTTCTTTCAGCTGATCCCCTTAACTCTTCACGCCTTTTTTCTCTTTCGTCTCCTGTTTTGTGTTCGATTCTTTCAGTGCTCTCCTTTATTCTTTACGTCTTCTTTCTCTTTCGTTTTCTTTCTTTCAGCTGATCCCCTTAATTCTTCACGTCTTTTTTCTCTTTCGTCTCCTGTTTTCTGTTCGATTCTTTCAGTGCCCTCCTTCATTCTTTACGTCTTCTTTCTCTTTCGTTTTCTTTCTTTCAGCTGATCCCCTTAACTCTTCACGCCTTTTTTCTCTTTCGTCTCCTGTTTTGTGTTCGATTCTTTCAGTGCTCTCCTTTATTCTTTACGTCTTCTTTCTCTTTCGTTTTCTTTCTTTCAGCTGATCCCCTTAATTCTTCACGTCTTTTTTCTCTTTCGTCTCCTGTTTTCTGTTCGATTCTTTCAGTGCCCTCCTTCATTCTTTGCGTCTTCTTTCTCTTTCGTTTTCTTTCTTTCAGCTGATCCCCTTAATTCTTCACGTCTTTTTTCTCTTTCGTCTCCTGTTTTGTGTTCGATTCTTTCAGTGCCCTCCTTCATTCGTCACGTCATCTTTCTCTTTCGTTTTCTTTCTTTCAGCTGATCCCTTTAATTCTTCACGTCTTTTTTCTCTTTCGTCTCCTGTTTTGTGTTCGATTCTTTCAGTGCCCTCCTTCATTCTTTACGTCTTCTTTCTCTTTCGTTTTCTTTCTTTCAGCTGATCCCCTTAACTCTTCACGCCTTTTTTCTCTTTCGTCTCCTGTTTTGTGTTCGATTCTTTCAGTGCTCTCCTTTATTCTTTACGTCTTCTTTCTCTTTCGTTTTCTTTCTTTCAGCTGATCCCCTTAATTCTTCACGTCTTTTTTCTCTTTCGTCTCCTGTTTTCTGTTCGATTCTTTCAGTGCTCTCCTTCATTCTTTACGTCTTCTTTCTCTTTCGTTTTCTTTCTTTCAGCTGATCCCCTTAACTCTTCACGCCTTTTTTCTCTTTCGTCTCCTGTTTTGTGTTCGATTCTTTCAGTGCTCTCCTTTATTCTTTACGTCTTCTTTCTCTTTCGTTTTCTTTCTTTCAGCTGATCCCCTTAATTCTTCACGTCTTTTTTCTCTTTCGTCTCCTGTTTTCTGTTCGATTCTTTCAGTGCCCTCCTTCATTCTTTGCGTCTTCTTTCTCTTTCGTTTTCTTTCTTTCAGCTGATCCCCTTACTTCTTCACGTCTTTTTTCTCTTTCGTCTCCTGTTTTCTGTTCGATTCTTTCAGTGCCCTCCTTCATTCTTCACGTCTTCTTTCTCTTTCGTTTTCTTTCTTTCAGCTGATCCCCTTAATTCTTCACGTCTTTTTTCTCTTTCGTCTCCTGTTTTGTGTTCGATTCTTTCAGTGCTCTCCTTCATTCTTTACGTCTTCTTTCTCTTTCGTTTTCTTTCTTTCAGCTGATCCCCTTAACTCTTCACGCCTTTTTTCTCTTTCGTCTCCTGTTTTGTGTTCGATTCTTTCAGTGCTCTCCTTTATTCTTTACGTCTTCTTTCTCTTTCGTTTTCTTTCTTTCAGCTGATCCCCTTAATTCTTCACGTCTTTTTTCTCTTTCGTCTCCTGTTTTCTGTTCGATTCTTTCAGTGCCCTCCTTCATTCTTTGCGTCTTCTTTCTCTTTCGTTTTCTTTCTTTCAGCTGATCCCCTTAACTCTTCACGCCTTTTTTCTCTTTCGTCTCCTGTTTTGTGTTCGATTCTTTCAGTGCTCTCCTTTATTCTTTACGTCTTCTTTCTCTTTCGTTTTCTTTCTTTCAGCTGATCCCCTTAATTCTTCACGTCTTTTTTCTCTTTCGTCTCCTGTTTTCTGTTCGATTCTTTCAGTGCCCTCCTTCATTCTTTACGTCTTCTTTCTCTTTCGTTTTCTTTCTTTCAGCTGATCCCCTTAACTCTTCACGCCTTTTTTCTCTTTCGTCTCCTGTTTTGTGTTCGATTCTTTCAGTGCTCTCCTTTATTCTTTACGTCTTCTTTCTCTTTCGTTTTCTTTCTTTCAGCTGATCCCCTTAATTCTTCACGTCTTTTTTCTCTTTCGTCTCCTGTTTTCTGTTCGATTCTTTCAGTGCCCTCCTTCATTCTTTGCGTCTTCTTTCTCTTTCGTTTTCTTTCTTTCAGCTGATCCCCTTAATTCTTCACGTCTTTTTTCTCTTTCGTCTCCTGTTTTCTGTTCGATTCTTTCAGTGCCCTCCTTCATTCTTCACGTCTTCTTTCTCTTTCGTTTTCTTTCTTTCAGCTGATCCCCTTAATTCTTCACGTCTTTTTTCTCTTTCGTCTCCTGTTTTGTGTTCGATTCTTTCAGTGCTCTCCTTCATTCTTTACGTCTTCTTTCTCTTTCGTTTTCTTTCTTTCAGCTGATCCCCTTAACTCTTCACGCCTTTTTTCTCTTTCGTCTCCTGTTTTGTGTTCGATTCTTTCAGTGCTCTCCTTTATTCTTTACGTCTTCTTTCTCTTTCGTTTTCTTTCTTTCAGCTGATCCCCTTAATTCTTCACGTCTTTTTTCTCTTTCGTCTCCTGTTTTCTGTTCGATTCTTTCAGTGCGCTCCTTCATTCTTTGCGTCTTCTTTCTCTTTCGTTTTCTTTCTTTCAGCTGATCCCCTTAACTCTTCACGCCTTTTTTCTCTTTCGTCTCCTGTTTTGTGTTCGATTCTTTCAGTGCTCTCCTTTATTCTTTACGTCTTCTTTCTCTTTCGTTTTCTTTCTTTCAGCTGATCCCCTTAATTCTTCACGTCTTTTTTCTCTTTCGTCTCCTGTTTTCTGTTCGATTCTTTCAGTGCCCTCCTTCATTCTTTACGTCTTCTTTCTCTTTCGTTTTCTTTCTTTCAGCTGATCCCCTTAACTCTTCACGCCTTTTTTCTCTTTCGTCTCCTGTTTTGTGTTCGATTCTTTCAGTGCTCTCCTTTATTCTTTACGTCTTCTTTCTCTTTCGTTTTCTTTCTTTCAGCTGATCCCCTTAATTCTTCACGTCTTTTTTCTCTTTCGTCTCCTGTTTTCTGTTCGATTCTTTCAGTGCCCTCCTTCATTCTTTGCGTCTTCTTTCTCTTTCGTTTTCTTTCTTTCAGCTGATCCCCTTAATTCTTCACGTCTTTTTTCTCTTTCGTCTCCTGTTTTCTGTTCGATTCTTTCAGTGCCCTCCTTCATTCTTCACGTCTTCTTTCTCTTTCGTTTTCTTTCTTTCAGCTGATCCCCTTAATTCTTCACGTCTTTTTTCTCTTTCGTCTCCTGTTTTGTGTTCGATTCTTTCAGTGCTCTCCTTCATTCTTTACGTCTTCTTTCTCTTTCGTTTTCTTTCTTTCAGCTGATCCCCTTAACTCTTCACGCCTTTTTTCTCTTTCGTCTCCTGTTTTGTGTTCGATTCTTTCAGTGCTCTCCTTTATTCTTTACGTCTTCTTTCTCTTTCGTTTTCTTTCTTTCAGCTGATCCCCTTAATTCTTCACGTCTTTTTTCTCTTTCGTCTCCTGTTTTCTGTTCGATTCTTTCAGTGCGCTCCTTCATTCTTTGCGTCTTCTTTCTCTTTCGTTTTCTTTCTTTCAGCTGATCCCCTTAACTCTTCACGCCTTTTTTCTCTTTCGTCTCCTGTTTTGTGTTCGATTCTTTCAGTGCTCTCCTTTATTCTTTACGTCTTCTTTCTCTTTCGTTTTCTTTCTTTCAGCTGATCCCCTTAATTCTTCACGTCTTTTTTCTCTTTCGTCTCCTGTTTTCTGTTCGATTCTTTCAGTGCCCTCCTTCATTCTTTACGTCTTCTTTCTCTTTCGTTTTCTTTCTTTCAGCTGATCCCCTTAACTCTTCACGCCTTTTTTCTCTTTCGTCTCCTGTTTTGTGTTCGATTCTTTCAGTGCTCTCCTTTATTCTTTACGTCTTCTTTCTCTTTCGTTTTCTTTCTTTCAGCTGATCCCCTTAATTCTTCACGTCTTTTTTCTCTTTCGTCTCCTGTTTTCTGTTCGATTCTTTCAGTGCCCTCCTTCATTCTTTGCGTCTTCTTTCTCTTTCGTTTTCTTTCTTTCAGCTGATCCCCTTACTTCTTCACGTCTTTTTTCTCTTTCGTCTCCTGTTTTCTGTTCGATTCTTTCAGTGCCCTCCTTCATTCTTCACGTCTTCTTTCTCTTTCGTTTTCTTTCTTTCAGCTGATCCCCTTAATTCTTCACGTCTTTTTTCTCTTTCGTCTCCTGTTTTGTGTTCGATTCTTTCAGTGCTCTCCTTCATTCTTTACGTCTTCTTTCTCTTTCGTTTTCTTTCTTTCAGCTGATCCCCTTAACTCTTCACGCCTTTTTTCTCTTTCGTCTCCTGTTTTGTGTTCGATTCTTTCAGTGCTCTCCTTTATTCTTTACGTCTTCTTTCTCTTTCGTTTTCTTTCTTTCAGCTGATCCCCTTAATTCTTCACGTCTTTTTTCTCTTTCGTCTCCTGTTTTCTGTTCGATTCTTTCAGTGCCCTCCTTCATTCTTTACGTCTTCTTTCTCTTTCGTTTTCTTTCTTTCAGCTGAACCCCTTAACTCTTCACGCCTTTTTTCTCTTTCGTCTCCTGTTTTGTGTTCGATTCTTTCAGTGCTCTCCTTTATTCTTTACGTCTTCTTTCTCTTTCGTTTTCTTTCTTTCAGCTGATCCCCTTAATTCTTCACGTCTTTTTTCTCTTTCGTCTCCTGTTTTCTGTTCGATTCTTTCAGTGCCCTCCTTCATTCTTTGCGTCTTCTTTCTCTTTCGTTTTCTTTCTTTCAGCTGATCCCCTTAATTCTTCACGTCTTTTTTCTCTTTCGTCTCCTGTTTTCTGTTCGATTCTTTCAGTGCCCTCCTTCATTCTTTGCGTCTTCTTTCTCTTTCGTTTTCTTTCTTTCAGCTGATCCCCTTAATTCTTCACGTCTTTTTTCTCTTTCGTCTCCTGTTTTGTGTTCGATTCTTTCAGTGCCCTCCTTCATTCGTCACGTCATCTTTCTCTTTCGTTTTCTTTCTTTCAGCTGATCCCCTTAATTCTTCACGTCTTTTTTCTCTTTCGTCTCCTGTTTTGTGTTCGATTCTTTCAGTGCCCTCCTTCATTCTTTACGTCTTCTTTCTCTTTCGTTTTCTTTCTTTCAGCTGATCCCCTTAACTCTTCACGCCTTTTTTCTCTTTCGTCTCCTGTTTTGTGTTCGATTCTTTCAGTGCTCTCCTTTATTCTTTACGTCTTCTTTCTCTTTCGTTTTCTTTCTTTCAGCTGATCCCCTTAATTCTTCACGTCTTTTTTCTCTTTCGTCTCCTGTTTTCTGTTCGATTCTTTCAGTGCTCTCCTTCATTCTTTACGTCTTCTTTCTCTTTCGTTTTCTTTCTTTCAGCTGATCCCCTTAACTCTTCACGCCTTTTTTCTCTTTCGTCTCCTGTTTTGTGTTCGATTCTTTCAGTGCTCTCCTTTATTCTTTACGTCTTCTTTCTCTTTCGTTTTCTTTCTTTCAGCTGATCCCCTTAATTCTTCACGTCTTTTTTCTCTTTCGTCTCCTGTTTTCTGTTCGATTCTTTCAGTGCCCTCCTTCATTCTTTGCGTCTTCTTTCTCTTTCGTTTTCTTTCTTTCAGCTGATCCCCTTACTTCTTCACGTCTTTTTTCTCTTTCGTCTCCTGTTTTCTGTTCGATTCTTTCAGTGCCCTCCTTCATTCTTCACGTCTTCTTTCTCTTTCGTTTTCTTTCTTTCAGCTGATCCCCTTAATTCTTCACGTCTTTTTTCTCTTTCGTCTCCTGTTTTGTGTTCGATTCTTTCAGTGCTCTCCTTCATTCTTTACGTCTTCTTTCTCTTTCGTTTTCTTTCTTTCAGCTGATCCCCTTAACTCTTCACGCCTTTTTTCTCTTTCGTCTCCTGTTTTGTGTTCGATTCTTTCAGTGCTCTCCTTTATTCTTTACGTCTTCTTTCTCTTTCGTTTTCTTTCTTTCAGCTGATCCCCTTAATTCTTCACGTCTTTTTTCTCTTTCGTCTCCTGTTTTCTGTTCGATTCTTTCAGTGCCCTCCTTCATTCTTTGCGTCTTCTTTCTCTTTCGTTTTCTTTCTTTCAGCTGATCCCCTTAACTCTTCACGCCTTTTTTCTCTTTCGTCTCCTGTTTTGTGTTCGATTCTTTCAGTGCTCTCCTTTATTCTTTACGTCTTCTTTCTCTTTCGTTTTCTTTCTTTCAGCTGATCCCCTTAATTCTTCACGTCTTTTTTCTCTTTCGTCTCCTGTTTTCTGTTCGATTCTTTCAGTGCCCTCCTTCATTCTTTACGTCTTCTTTCTCTTTCGTTTTCTTTCTTTCAGCTGATCCCCTTAACTCTTCACGCCTTTTTTCTCTTTCGTCTCCTGTTTTGTGTTCGATTCTTTCAGTGCTCTCCTTTATTCTTTACGTCTTCTTTCTCTTTCGTTTTCTTTCTTTCAGCTGATCCCCTTAATTCTTCACGTCTTTTTTCTCTTTCGTCTCCTGTTTTCTGTTCGATTCTTTCAGTGCCCTCCTTCATTCTTTGCGTCTTCTTTCTCTTTCGTTTTCTTTCTTTCAGCTGATCCCCTTAATTCTTCACGTCTTTTTTCTCTTTCGTCTCCTGTTTTCTGTTCGATTCTTTCAGTGCCCTCCTTCATTCTTCACGTCTTCTTTCTCTTTCGTTTTCTTTCTTTCAGCTGATCCCCTTAATTCTTCACGTCTTTTTTCTCTTTCGTCTCCTGTTTTGTGTTCGATTCTTTCAGTGCTCTCCTTCATTCTTTACGTCTTCTTTCTCTTTCGTTTTCTTTCTTTCAGCTGATCCCCTTAACTCTTCACGCCTTTTTTCTCTTTCGTCTCCTGTTTTGTGTTCGATTCTTTCAGTGCTCTCCTTTATTCTTTACGTCTTCTTTCTCTTTCGTTTTCTTTCTTTCAGCTGATCCCCTTAATTCTTCACGTCTTTTTTCTCTTTCGTCTCCTGTTTTCTGTTCGATTCTTTCAGTGCGCTCCTTCATTCTTTGCGTCTTCTTTCTCTTTCGTTTTCTTTCTTTCAGCTGATCCCCTTAACTCTTCACGCCTTTTTTCTCTTTCGTCTCCTGTTTTGTGTTCGATTCTTTCAGTGCTCTCCTTTATTCTTTACGTCTTCTTTCTCTTTCGTTTTCTTTCTTTCAGCTGATCCCCTTAATTCTTCACGTCTTTTTTCTCTTTCGTCTCCTGTTTTCTGTTCGATTCTTTCAGTGCCCTCCTTCATTCTTTACGTCTTCTTTCTCTTTCGTTTTCTTTCTTTCAGCTGATCCCCTTAACTCTTCACGCCTTTTTTCTCTTTCGTCTCCTGTTTTGTGTTCGATTCTTTCAGTGCTCTCCTTTATTCTTTACGTCTTCTTTCTCTTTCGTTTTCTTTCTTTCAGCTGATCCCCTTAATTCTTCACGTCTTTTTTCTCTTTCGTCTCCTGTTTTCTGTTCGATTCTTTCAGTGCCCTCCTTCATTCTTTGCGTCTTCTTTCTCTTTCGTTTTCTTTCTTTCAGCTGATCCCCTTACTTCTTCACGTCTTTTTTCTCTTTCGTCTCCTGTTTTCTGTTCGATTCTTTCAGTGCCCTCCTTCATTCTTCACGTCTTCTTTCTCTTTCGTTTTCTTTCTTTCAGCTGATCCCCTTAATTCTTCACGTCTTTTTTCTCTTTCGTCTCCTGTTTTGTGTTCGATTCTTTCAGTGCTCTCCTTCATTCTTTACGTCTTCTTTCTCTTTCGTTTTCTTTCTTTCAGCTGATCCCCTTAACTCTTCACGCCTTTTTTCTCTTTCGTCTCCTGTTTTGTGTTCGATTCTTTCAGTGCTCTCCTTTATTCTTTACGTCTTCTTTCTCTTTCGTTTTCTTTCTTTCAGCTGATCCCCTTAATTCTTCACGTCTTTTTTCTCTTTCGTCTCCTGTTTTCTGTTCGATTCTTTCAGTGCCCTCCTTCATTCTTTACGTCTTCTTTCTCTTTCGTTTTCTTTCTTTCAGCTGAACCCCTTAACTCTTCACGCCTTTTTTCTCTTTCGTCTC
Organism: Acanthosepion esculentum; assembly: GCA_964036315.1. NCBI lineage: Eukaryota > Metazoa > Mollusca > Cephalopoda > Sepiida > Sepiidae > Acanthosepion > Acanthosepion esculentum. Next base: position 11,601,200 of record OZ038485.1, on the reverse strand, counting down.
CTGTTTTGTGTTCGATTCTTTCAGTGCTCTCCTTTATTCTTTACGTCTTCTTTCTCTTTCGTTTTCTTTCTTTCAGCTGATCCCCTTAATTCTTCACGTCTTTTTTCTCTTTCGTCTCCTGTTTTCTGTTCGATTCTTTCAGTGCCCTCTTTCATTCTTTGCGTCTTCTTTCTCTTTCGTTTTCTTTCTTTCAGCTGATCCCCTTAATTCTTCACGTCTTTTTTCTCTTTCGTCCCCTGTTTTCTGTTCGATTCTTTCAGTGCCCTCCTTCATTCGTCACGTCTTCTTTCTCTTTCGTTTTCGTTCTTTCAGCTGATCCCCTTAATTCTTCACGTCTTTTTTCTCTTTCGTCTCCTGTTTTCTGTTCGATTCTTTCAGTGCCCTCCTTCATTCTTTACGTCTTCTTTCTCTTTCGTTTTCTTTCTTTCAGCTGATCCCCTTAATTCTTCACGTCTTTTTTCTCTTTCGTCTCCTGTTTTCTGTTCGATTCTTTCAGTGCCCTCCTTCATTCTTCACGTCTTCTTTCTCTTTCGTTTTCTTTCTTTCAGCTGATCCCCTTAATTCTTCACGTCTTTTTTCACTTTCGTCTCCTGTTTTCTGTTCGATTCTTTCAGTGCCCTCCTTCATTCGTCACGTCTTCTTTCTCTTTCGTTTTCTTTCTTTCAGCTGATCCCCTTAATTCTTCACGTCTTTTTTCTCTTTCGTCTCTTGTTTTGTGTTCGATTCTTTCAGTGCCCTCCTTCATTCTTTACGTCTTCTTTCTCTTTCGTTTTCTTTCTTTCAGCTGATCCCCTTAACTCTTCACGCCTTTTTTCTCTTTCGTCTCCTGTTTTGTGTTCGATTCTTTCAGTGCTCTCCTTTATTCTTTACGTCTTCTTTCTCTTTCGTTTTCTTTCTTTCAGCTGATCCCCTTAACTCTTCACGCCTATTTTTTCTCTTTCGTCTCCTGTTTTCTGTTCGATTCTTTCAGTGCTCTCCTTCATTCGTCACGTCATCTTTCTCTTTCGTTTTCTTTCTTTCAGCTGATCCCCTTAATTCTTCACGTCTTTTTTCTCTTTCGTCTCCTGTTTTGTGTTCGATTCTTTCAGTGCCCTCCTTCATTCGTCACGTCTTCTTTCTCTTTCGTTTTCTTTCTTTCAGCTGATCCCCTTAATTCTTCACGTCTTTTTTCTCTTTCGACTCCTGTTTTGTGTTCGATTCTTCCAGTGCCCTCCTTTATTCTTTACGTCTTCTTTCTCTTTCGTTTTCTTTCTTTCAGCTGATCCCCTTAATTCTTCACGTATTTTTTCTCTTTCGTCTCCTGTTTTCTGTTCGATTCTTTCAGTGCCCTCCTTCATTCTTTGCGTCTTCTTTCTCTTTCGTTTTCTTTCTTTCAGCTGATCCCCTTAATTCTTCACGTCTTTTTTCTCTTTCGTTCCCTTGTTTTCTGTTCGATTCTTCCAGTGCCCTCTTTCATTCGTCACGTCTTCTTTCTCTTTCGTTTTCTTTCTTTCAGCTGATCCCCTTAATTCTTCACGTCTTTTTTCTCTTTCGTCTCCTGTTTTCTGTTCGATTCTTTCAGTGCCCTCCTTCATTCTTTACGTCTTCTTTCTCTTTCGTTTTCTTTCTTTCAGCTGATCCCCTTAATTCTTCACGTCTTTTTTCACTTTCGTCTCCTGTTTTCTGTTCGATTCTTTCAGTGCCCTCCTTCATTCGTCACGTCTTCTTTCTCTTTCGTTTTCTTTCTTTCAGCTGATCCCCTTAATTCTTCACGTCTTTTTTCTCTTTCGTCTCCTGTTTTCTGTTCGATTCTTTCAGTGCCCTCCTTCATTCTTTACGTCTTCTTTCTCTTTCGTTTTCTTTCTTTCAGCTGATCCCCTTAATTCTTCACGTCTTTTTTCTCTTTCGTCTCCTGTTTTCTGTTCGATTCTTTCAGTGCCCTCCTTCATTCTTCACGTCTTCTTTCTCTTTCGTTTTCTTTCTTTCAGCTGATCCCCTTAATTCTTCACGTCTTTTTTCTCTTTCGTATCCTGTTTTCTGTTCGATTCTTTCAGTGCCCTCCTTCATTCGTCACGTCTTCTTTCTCTTTCGTTTTCTTTCTTTCAGCTGATCCCCTTAATTCTTCACGTCTTTTTTCTCTTTCGTCTCCTGTTTTCTGTCCGATTCTTTCAGTGCTCTCCGTCATTCGTCACGTCTTCTTTCTCTTTCGTTTTCTTTCTTTCAGCTGATCCCCTTAATTCTTCACGTCTTTTTTCTCTTTCGTCTCCTGTTTTATGTTCGATTCTTTCAGTGCCCTCCTTCATTCGTCACGTCTTCTTTCTCTTTCGTTTTCTTTCTTTCAGCTGATCCCCTTAATTCTTCACGTCTTTTTTCTCTTTCGTCTCCTGTTTTCTGTCCGATTCTTTCAGTGGTCTCCTTCATTCGTCACGTCTTCTTTCTCTTTCGTTTTCTTTCTTTCAGCTGATCCCCTTAATTCTTCACGTCTTTTTTCTCTTTCGTCTCCTGTTTTCTGTCCGATTCTTTCAGTGCTCTCCGTCATTCGTCACGTCTTCTTTCTCTTTCGTTTTCTTTCTTTCAGCTGATCCCCTTAATTCTTCACGTCTTTTTTCTCTTTCGTCCCCTGCTTTCTGTTCGATTCTTTCAGTGCCCTCCTTCATTCGTCACGTCTTCTTTCTCTTTCGTTTTCTTTCTTTCAGCTGATCCCCTTAATTCTTCACGTCTTTTTTCTCTTTCGTCTCCTGTTTTCTGTCCGATTCTTTCATTGCCCTCCTTCATTCGTCACGTCTTCTTTCTCTTTCGTTTTCTTTCTTTCAGCTGATCCCCTTAATTCTTCACGTCTTTTTTCTCTTTCGTCTCCTGTTTTCTGTCCGATTCTTTCAGTGGTCTCCTTCATTCGTCACGTCTTCTTTCTCTTTCGTTTTCTTTCTTTCAGCTGATCCCCTTAATTCTTCACGTCTTTTTTCTCTTTCGTCTCCTGTTTTCTGTCCGATTCTTTCAGTGGTCTCCTTCATTCGTCACGTCTTCTTTCTCTTTCGTTTTCTTTCTTTCAGCTGATCCCCTTAATTCTTCACGTCTTTTTTCTCTTTCGTCCCTTGTTTTCTGTTCGATTCTTTCAGTGCCCTCCTTCATTCGTCACGTCTTCTTTCTCTTTCGTTTTCTTTCTTTCAGCTGATCCCCTTAATTCTTCACGTCTTTTTTCACTTTCGTCTCCTGTTTTCTGTTCGATTCTTTCAGTGCCCTCCTTCATTCGTCACGTCTTCTTTCTCTTTCGTTTTCTTTCTTTCAGCTGATCCCCTTAATTCTTCACGTCTTTTTTCTCTTTCGTCTCCTGTTTTCTGTTCGATTCTTTCAGTGCCCTCCTTCATTCTTTACGTCTTCTTTCTCTTTCGTTTTCTTTCTTTCAGCTGATCCCCTTAATTCTTCACGTCTTTTTTCTCTTTCGTCTCCTGTTTCCTGTCCGATTCTTTCAGTGCCCTCCTTCATTCGTCACGTCTTCTTTCTCTTTCGTTTTCTTTCTTTCAGCTGATCCCCTTAATTCTTCACGTCTTTTTTCTCTTTCGTCTCCTGTTTTCTGTCCGATTCTTTCAGTGGTCTCCTTCATTCGTCACGTCTTCTTTCTCTTTCGTTTTCTTTCTTTCAGCTGATCCCCTTAATTCTTCACGTCTTTTTTCTCTTTCGTCTCCTGTTTTCTGTTCGATTCTTTCAGTGGTCTCCTTCATTCGTCACGTCGTCTTTCTCTTTCGTTTTCTTTCTTTCAGCTGATCCCCTTAATTCTTCACGTCTTTTTTCTCTTTCGTCTCCTGTTTTCTGTCCGATTCCTTCAGTGCTCTCCGTCATTCGTCACGTCTTCTTTCTCTTTCGTTTTCTTTCTTTCAGCTGATCCCCTTAATTCTTCACGTCTTTTTTCTCTTTAGTCTCCTGTTTTCTGTTCGATTCTTTCAGTGCCCTCCTTCATTCTTCACGTCTTCTTTCTCTTTCGTTTTCTTTCTTTCAGCTGATCCCCTTAATTCTTCACGTCTTTTTTCTCTTTCGTATCCTGTTTTCTGTTCGATTCTTTCAGTGCCCTCCTTCATTCTTCACGTCTTCTTTCTCTTTCGTTTTCTTTCTTTCAGCTGATCCCCTTAATTCTTCACGTCTTTTTTCTCTTTCGTCTCCTGTTTTCTGTTCGATTCTTTCAGTGCTCTCCTTCATTCTTCACGTCTTCTTTATCTTTCGTTTTCTTTCTTTCAGCTGATCCCCTTAATTCTTCACGTCTTTTTTCTCTTTCGTCTCCTGTTTTCTGTTCGATTCTTTCAGTGCCCTCCTTCATTCTTCACGTCTTCTTTCTCCTTCGTTTTCTTTCTTTCAGCTGATCCCCTTAATTCTTCACGTCATTTTTCTCTTTCGTCTCCTGTTTTCTGTTCGATTCTTTCAGTGCCCTCCTTCATTCTTCACGTCTTCTTTCTCTTTCGTTTTCTTTCTTTCAGTTGATCCCCTTAATTCTTCACGTCTTTTTTCTCTTTCGTCTCCTGTTTTCTGTTCGATTCTTTCAGTGCCCTCCTTCATTCTTCACGTCTTCTTTCTCTTTCGTTTTCTTTCTTTCAGCTGATCCCCTTAATACTTCACGTCTTTTTTCTCTTTCGTCTCCTGTTTTCTGTTCGATTCTTTCAGTGCCCTCCTTCATTCTTCACGTCTTCTTTCTCTTTCGTTTTCTTTCTCTCAGCTGATCCCCTTAATTCTTCACGTCTTTTTTCTCTTTCGTCTCCTGTTTTCTGTTCGATTCTTTCAGTGCCCTCCTTCATTCGTCACGTCTTCTTTCTCTTTCGTTTTCTTTCTTTCAGCTGATCCCCTTAATTCTTCACGTCTTTTTTCTCTTTCGTATCCTGTTTTCTGTTCGATTCTTTCAGTGCCCTCCTTCATTCGTCACGTCTTCTTTCTCTTTCGTTTTCTTTCTTTCAGCTGATCCCCTTAATTCTTCACGTCTTTTTTCTCTTTCGTCTCCTGTTTTCTGTTCGATTCTTTCAGTGCCCTCCTTCATTCTTCACGTCTTCTTTCTCTTTCGTTTTCTTTCTTTCAGCTGATCTCCTTAATTCTTCACGTCTTTTTTCTCTTTCGTCTCCTGTTTTCTGTTCGATTCTTTCAGTGCCCTCCTTCATTCTTCACGTCTTCTTTCTGTTTCGTTTTCTTTCTTTCAGCTGATCCCCTTAATTCTTCACGTCTTTTTTCTCTTTCATTTCCTGTTTTCTGTTCGATTCTTTCAGTGAACTCCTTCATTCTTCACGTCTTCTTTCTCTTTCGTTTTCTTTCTTTCAGCTGATCCCCTTAATTCTTCACGTCTTTTTTCTCTTTCGTATCCTGTTTTCTGTTCGATTCTTTCAGTGCCCTCCTTCATTCTTCACGTCTTCTTTCTCTTTCGTTTTCTTTCTTTCAGCTGATCCCCTTAATACTTCACGTCTTTTTTCTCTTTCGTCTCCTGTTTTCTGTTCGATTCTTTCAGTGCCCTCCTTCATTCTTCACGTCTTCTTTCTCTTTCGTTTTCTTTCTTTCAGCTGATCCCCTTAATTCTTCACGTCTTTTTTCTCTTTCGTCTCCTGTTTTCTGTTCGATTCTTTCAGTGCCCTCCTTCATTCTTCACGTCTTCTTTCTCTTTCGTTTTCTTTCTTTCAGCTGATCCCCTTAATTCTTCACGTCTTTTTTCTCTTTCGTCTCCTGTTTTCTGTTCGATTCTTTCAGTGCCCTCCTTCATTCTTCACGTCTTCTTTCTCTTTCGTTTTCTTTCTTTCAGCTGATCCCCTTAATTCTTCACGTCTTTTTTCTCTTTCGTCTCCTGTTTTCTGTTCGATTCTTTCAGTGCCCTCCTTCATTCTTCACGTCTTCTTTCTCTTTCGTTTTCTTTCTTTCAGCTGATCCCCTTAATTCTTCACGTCTTTTTTCTCTTTCGTATCCTGTTTTCTGTTCGATTCTTTCAGTGCCCTCCTTCATTCTTCACGTCTTCTTTCTCTTTCGTTTTCTTTCTTTCAGCTGATCCCCTTAATTCTTCACGTCTTTTTTCTCTTTCGTCTCCTGTTTTCTGTTCGATTCTTTCAGTGCCCTCCTTCATTCTTCACGTCTTCTTTCTCTTTCGTTTTCTTTCTTTCAGCTGATCCCCTTAATTCTTCACGTCTTTTTTCTCTTTCGTCTCCTGTTTTCTGTTCGATTCTTTCAGTGCGCTCCTTCATTCGTCACGTCTTCTTTCTCTTTCGTTTTCTTTCTTTCAGCTGTTCCCCTTAATTCTTCACGTCTTTTTTCTCTTTCGTCTCCTGTTTTCTGTTCGATTCTTTCAGTGCCCTCCTTCATTCTTCACGTCTTCTTTCTCTTTCGTTTTCTTTCTTTCAGCTGATCCCCTTAATTCTTCACGTCTTTTTTCTCTTTCGTCTCCTGTTTTCTGTTCGATTCTTTCAGTGCCCTCCTTCATTCTTCACGTCTTCTTTCTCTTTCGTTTTCTTTCTTTCAGCTGATCCCCTTAATTCTTCACGTCTTTTTTCTCTTTCGTCTCCTGTTTTATGTTCGATTCTTTCAGTGCCCTCCTTCATTCGTCACGTCTTCTTTCTCTTTCGTTTTCTTTCTTTCAGCTGATCCCCTTAATTCTTCACGTCTTTTTTCTCTTTCGTCTCCTGTTTTCTGTCCGATTCTTTCAGTGGTCTCCTTCATTCGTCACGTCTTCTTTCTCTTTCGTTTTCTTTCTTTCAGCTGATCCCCTTAATTCTTCACGTCTTTTTTCTCTTTCGTCTCCTGTTTTCTGTCCGATTCTTTCAGTGCTCTCCGTCATTCGTCACGTCTTCTTTCTCTTTCGTTTTCTTTCTTTCAGCTGATCCCCTTAATTCTTCACGTCTTTTTTCTCTTTCGTCCCCTGCTTTCTGTTCGATTCTTTCAGTGCCCTCCTTCATTCGTCACGTCTTCTTTCTCTTTCGTTTTCTTTCTTTCAGCTGATCCCCTTAATTCTTCACGTCTTTTTTCTCTTTCGTCTCCTGTTTTCTGTCCGATTCTTTCATTGCCCTCCTTCATTCGTCACGTCTTCTTTCTCTTTCGTTTTCTTTCTTTCAGCTGATCCCCTTAATTCTTCACGTCTTTTTTCTCTTTCGTCTCCTGTTTTCTGTCCGATTCTTTCAGTGGTCTCCTTCATTCGTCACGTCTTCTTTCTCTTTCGTTTTCTTTCTTTCAGCTGATCCCCTTAATTCTTCACGTCTTTTTTCTCTTTCGTCTCCTGTTTTCTGTCCGATTCTTTCAGTGGTCTCCTTCATTCGTCACGTCTTCTTTCTCTTTCGTTTTCTTTCTTTCAGCTGATCCCCTTAATTCTTCACGTCTTTTTTCTCTTTCGTCCCTTGTTTTCTGTTCGATTCTTTCAGTGCCCTCCTTCATTCGTCACGTCTTCTTTCTCTTTCGTTTTCTTTCTTTCAGCTGATCCCCTTAATTCTTCACGTCTTTTTTCACTTTCGTCTCCTGTTTTCTGTTCGATTCTTTCAGTGCCCTCCTTCATTCGTCACGTCTTCTTTCTCTTTCGTTTTCTTTCTTTCAGCTGATCCCCTTAATTCTTCACGTCTTTTTTCTCTTTCGTCTCCTGTTTTCTGTTCGATTCTTTCAGTGCCCTCCTTCATTCTTTACGTCTTCTTTCTCTTTCGTTTTCTTTCTTTCAGCTGATCCCCTTAATTCTTCACGTCTTTTTTCTCTTTCGTCTCCTGTTTCCTGTCCGATTCTTTCAGTGCCCTCCTTCATTCGTCACGTCTTCTTTCTCTTTCGTTTTCTTTCTTTCAGCTGATCCCCTTAATTCTTCACGTCTTTTTTCTCTTTCGTCTCCTGTTTTCTGTCCGATTCTTTCAGTGGTCTCCTTCATTCGTCACGTCTTCTTTCTCTTTCGTTTTCTTTCTTTCAGCTGATCCCCTTAATTCTTCACGTCTTTTTTCTCTTTCGTCTCCTGTTTTCTGTTCGATTCTTTCAGTGGTCTCCTTCATTCGTCACGTCGTCTTTCTCTTTCGTTTTCTTTCTTTCAGCTGATCCCCTTAATTCTTCACGTCTTTTTTCTCTTTCGTCTCCTGTTTTCTGTCCGATTCCTTCAGTGCTCTCCGTCATTCGTCACGTCTTCTTTCTCTTTCGTTTTCTTTCTTTCAGCTGATCCCCTTAATTCTTCACGTCTTTTTTCTCTTTAGTCTCCTGTTTTCTGTTCGATTCTTTCAGTGCCCTCCTTCATTCTTCACGTCTTCTTTCTCTTTCGTTTTCTTTCTTTCAGCTGATCCCCTTAATTCTTCACGTCTTTTTTCTCTTTCGTATCCTGTTTTCTGTTCGATTCTTTCAGTGCCCTCCTTCATTCTTCACGTCTTCTTTCTCTTTCGTTTTCTTTCTTTCAGCTGATCCCCTTAATTCTTCACGTCTTTTTTCTCTTTCGTCTCCTGTTTTCTGTTCGATTCTTTCAGTGCTCTCCTTCATTCTTCACGTCTTCTTTATCTTTCGTTTTCTTTCTTTCAGCTGATCCCCTTAATTCTTCACGTCTTTTTTCTCTTTCGTCTCCTGTTTTCTGTTCGATTCTTTCAGTGCCCTCCTTCATTCTTCACGTCTTCTTTCTCCTTCGTTTTCTTTCTTTCAGCTGATCCCCTTAATTCTTCACGTCTTTTTTCTCTTTCGTCTCCTGTTTTCTGTTCGATTCTTTCAGTGCCCTCCTTCATTCTTCACGTCTTCTTTCTCTTTCGTTTTCTTTCTTTCAGTTGATCCCCTTAATTCTTCACGTCTTTTTTCTCTTTCGTCTCCTGTTTTCTGTTCGATTCTTTCAGTGCCCTCCTTCATTCTTCACGTCTTCTTTCTCTTTCGTTTTCTTTCTTTCAGCTGATCCCCTTAATACTTCACGTCTTTTTTCTCTTTCGTCTCCTGTTTTCTGTTCGATTCTTTCAGTGCCCTCCTTCATTCTTCACGTCTTCTTTCTCTTTCGTTTTCTTTCTTTCAGCTGATCCCCTTAATTCTTCACGTCTTTTTTCTCTTTCGTCTCCTGTTTTCTGTTCGATTCTTTCAGTGCCCTCCTTCATTCGTCACGTCTTCTTTCTCTTTCGTTTTCTTTCTTTCAGCTGATCCCCTTAATTCTTCACGTCTTTTTTCTCTTTCGTATCCTGTTTTCTGTTCGATTCTTTCAGTGCCCTCCTTCATTCGTCACGTCTTCTTTCTCTTTCGTTTTCTTTCTTTCAGCTGATCCCCTTAATTCTTCACGTCTTTTTTCTCTTTCGTCTCCTGTTTTCTGTTCGATTCTTTCAGTGCCCTCCTTCATTCTTCACGTCTTCTTTCTCTTTCGTTTTCTTTCTTTCAGCTGATCTCCTTAATTCTTCACGTCTTTTTTCTCTTTCGTCTCCTGTTTTCTGTTCGATTCTTTCAGTGCCCTCCTTCATTCTTCACGTCTTCTTTCTCTTTCGTTTTCTTTCTTTCAGCTGATCCCCTTAATTCTTCACGTCTTTTTTCTCTTTCATTTCCTGTTTTCTGTTCGATTCTTTCAGTGAACTCCTTCATTCTTCACGTCTTCTTTCTCTTTCGTTTTCTTTCTTTCAGCTGATCCCCTTAATTCTTCACGTCTTTTTTCTCTTTCGTATCCTGTTTTCTGTTCGATTCTTTCAGTGCCCTCCTTCATTCTTCACGTCTTCTTTCTCTTTCGTTTTCTTTCTTTCAGCTGATCCCCTTAATACTTCACGTCTTTTTTCTCTTTCGTCTCCTGTTTTCTGTTCGATTCTTTCAGTGCCCTCCTTCATTCTTCACGTCTTCTTTCTCTTTCGTTTTCTTTCTTTCAGCTGATCCCCTTAATTCTTCACGTCTTTTTTCTCTTTCGTCTCCTGTTTTCTGTTCGATTCTTTCAGTGCCCTCCTTCATTCTTCACGTCTTCTTTCTCTTCCGTTTTCTTTCTTTCAGCTGATCCCCTTAATTCTTCACGTCTTTTTTCTCTTTCGTCTCCTGTTTTCTGTTCGATTCTTTCAGTGCCCTCCTTCATTCTTCACGTCTTCTTTCTCTTTCGTTTTCTTTCTTTCAGCTGATCCCCTTAATTCTTCACGTCTTTTTTCTCTTTCGTCTCCTGTTTTCTGTTCGATTCTTTCAGTGCCCTCCTTCATTCTTCACGTCTTCTTTCTCTTTCGTTTTCTTTCTTTCAGCTGATCCCCTTAATTCTTCACGTCTTTTTTCTCTTTCGTATCCTGTTTTCTGTTCGATTCTTTCAGTGCCCTCCTTCATTCTTCACGTCTTCTTTCTCTTTCGTTTTCTTTCTTTCAGCTGATCCCCTTAATTCTTCACGTCTTTTTTCTCTTTCGTCTCCTGTTTTCTGTTCGATTCTTTCAGTGCCCTCCTTCATTCTTCACGTCTTCTTTCTCTTTCGTTTTCTTTCTTTCAGCTGATCCCCTTAATTCTTCACGTCTTTTTTCTCTTTCGTCTCCTGTTTTCTGTTCGATTCTTTCAGTGCGCTCCTTCATTCGTCACGTCTTCTTTCTCTTTCGTTTTCTTTCTTTCAGCTGTTCCCCTTAATTCTTCACGTCTTTTTTCTCTTTCGTCTCCTGTTTTCTGTTCGATTCTTTCAGTGCCCTCCTTCATTCTTCACGTCTTCTTTCTCTTTCGTTTTCTTTCTTTCAGCTGATCCCCTTAATTCTTCACGTCTTTTTTCTCTTTCGTCTCCTGTTTTCTGTTCGATTCTTTCAGTGCCCTCCTTCATTCTTCACGTCTTCTTTCTCTTTCGTTTTCTTTCTTTCAGCTGATCCCCTTAATTCTTCACGTCTTTTTTCTCTTTCGTCTCCTGTTTTCTGTTCGATTCTTTCAGTGCCCTCCTTCATTCTTCACGTCTTCTTTCTCTTTCGTTTTCTTTCTTTCAGCTGATCCCCTTAATTCTTCACGTCTTTTTTCTCTTTCGTCTCCTGTTTTCTGTTCGATTCTTTCAGTGCCCTCCTTCATTCTTCACGTCTTCTTTCTCTTTCGTTTTCTTTCTTTCAGCTGATCCCCTTAATTCTTCACGTCTTTTTTCTCTTTCGAATCCTGTTTTCTGTTCGATTCTTTCAGTGCCCTCCTTCATTCTTCACGTCTTCTTTCTCTTTCGTTTTCTTTCTTTCAGCTGATCCCCTTAATTCTTCACGTCTTTTTTCTCTTTCGTCTCCTGTTTTCTGTTCGATTCTTTCAGTGCCCTCCTTCATTCTTCACGTCTTCTTTCTCTTTCGTTTTCTTTCTTTCAGCTGATCCCCTTAATTCTTCACGTCTTTTTTCTCTTTCGTCTCCTGTTTTCTGTTCGATTCTTTCAGTGCCCTCCTTCATTCTTCACGTCTTCTTTCTCTTTCGTTTTCTTTCTTTCAGCTGATCCCCTTAATTCTTCACGTCTTTTTTCTCTTTCGTCTCCTGTTTTCTGTTCGATTCTTTCAGTGCCCTCCTTCATTCGTCACGTCTTCTTTCTCTTTCGTTTTCTTTCTTTCAGCTGATCCCCTTAATTCTTCACGTCTTTTTTCTCTTTCGTATCCTGTTTTCTGTTCGATTCTTTCAGTGCCCTCCTTCATTCGTCACGTCTTCTTTCTCTTTCGTTTTCTTTCTTTCAGCTGATCCCCTTAATTCTTCACGTCTTTTTTCTCTTTCGTCTCCTGTTTTCTGTTCGATTCTTTCAGTGCCCTCCTTCATTCTTCACGTCTTCTTTCTCTTTCGTTTTCTTTCTTTCAGCTGATCTCCTTAATTCTTCACGTCTTTTTTCTCTTTCGTCTCCTGTTTTCTGTTCGATTCTTTCAGTGCCCTCCTTCATTCTTCACGTCTTCTTTCTCTTTCGTTTTCTTTCTTTCAGCTGATCCCCTTAATTCTTCACGTCTTTTTTCTCTTTCATTTCCTGTTTTCTGTTCGATTCTTTCAGTGAACTCCTTCATTCTTCACGTCTTCTTTCTCTTTCGTTTTCTTTCTTTCAGCTGATCCCCTTAATTCTTCACGTCTTTTTTCTCTTTCGTATCCTGTTTTCTGTTCGATTCTTTCAGTGCCCTCCTTCATTCTTCACGTCTTCTTTCTCTTTCGTTTTCTTTCTTTCAGCTGATCCCCTTAATACTTCACGTCTTTTTTCTCTTTCGTCTCCTGTTTTCTGTTCGATTCTTTCAGTGCCCTCCTTCATTCTTCACGTCTTCTTTCTCTTTCGTTTTCTTTCTTTCAGCTGATCCCCTTAATTCTTCACGTCTTTTTTCTCTTTCGTCTCCTGTTTTCTGTTCGATTCTTTCAGTGCCCTCCTTCATTCTTCACGTCTTCTTTCTCTTCCGTTTTCTTTCTTTCAGCTGATCCCCTTAATTCTTCACGTCTTTTTTCTCTTTCGTCTCCTGTTTTCTGTTCGATTCTTTCAGTGCCCTCCTTCATTCTTCACGTCTTCTTTCTCTTTCGTTTTCTTTCTTTCAGCTGATCCCCTTAATTCTTCACGTCTTTTTTCTCTTTCGTCTCCTGTTTTCTGTTCGATTCTTTCAGTGCCCTCCTTCATTCTTCACGTCTTCTTTCTCTTTCGTTTTCTTTCTTTCAGCTGATCCCCTTAATTCTTCACGTCTTTTTTCTCTTTCGTATCCTGTTTTCTGTTCGATTCTTTCAGTGCCCTCCTTCATTCTTCACGTCTTCTTTCTCTTTCGTTTTCTTTCTTTCAGCTGATCCCCTTAATTCTTCACGTCTTTTTTCTCTTTCGTCTCCTGTTTTCTGTTCGATTCTTTCAGTGCCCTCCTTCATTCTTCACGTCTTCTTTCTCTTTCGTTTTCTTTCTTTCAGCTGATCCCCTTAATTCTTCACGTCTTTTTTCTCTTTCGTCTCCTGTTTTCTGTTCGATTCTTTCAGTGCGCTCCTTCATTCGTCACGTCTTCTTTCTCTTTCGTTTTCTTTCTTTCAGCTGTTCCCCTTAATTCTTCACGTCTTTTTTCTCTTTCGTCTCCTGTTTTCTGTTCGATTCTTTCAGTGCCCTCCTTCATTCTTCACGTCTTCTTTCTCTTTCGTTTTCTTTCTTTCAGCTGATCCCCTTAATTCTTCACGTCTTTTTTCTCTTTCGTCTCCTGTTTTCTGTTCGATTCTTTCAGTGCCCTCCTTCATTCTTCACGTCTTCTTTCTCTTTCGTTTTCTTTCTTTCAGCTGATCCCCTTAATTCTTCACGTCTTTTTTCTCTTTCGTCTCCTGTTTTCTGTTCGATTCTTTCAGTGCCCTCCTTCATTCTTCACGTCTTCTTTCTCTTTCGTTTTCTTTCTTTCAGCTGATCCCCTTAATTCTTCACGTCTTTTTTCTCTTTCGTCTCCTGTTTTCTGTTCGATTCTTTCAGTGCCCTCCTTCATTCTTCACGTCTTCTTTCTCTTTCGTTTTCTTTCTTTCAGCTGATCCCCTTAATTCTTCACGTCTTTTTTCTCTTTCGAATCCTGTTTTCTGTTCGATTCTTTCAGTGCCCTCCTTCATTCTTCACGTCTTCTTTCTCTTTCGTTTTCTTTCTTTCAGCTGATCCCCTTAATTCTTCACGTCTTTTTTCTCTTTCGTCTCCTGTTTTCTGTTCGATTCTTTCAGTGCCCTCCTTCATTCTTCACGTCTTCTTTCTCTTTCGTTTTCTTTCTTTCAGCTGATCCCCTTAATTCTTCACGTCTTTTTTCTCTTTCGTCTCCTGTTTTCTGTTCGATTCTTTCAGTGCCCTCCTTCATTCTTCACGTCTTCTTTCTCTTTCGTTTTCTTTCTTTCAGCTGATCCCCTTAATTCTTCACGTCTTTTTTCTCTTTCGTATCCTGTTTTCTGTTCGATTCTTTCAGTGCCCTCCTTCATTCTTCACGTCTTCTTTCTCTTTCGTTTTCTTTCTTTCAGCTGATCCCCTTAATTCTTCACGTCTTTTTTCTCTTTCGTATCCTGTTTTCTGTTCGATTCTTTCAGTGCCCTCCTTCATTCTTCACGTCTTCTTTCTCTTTCGTTTTCTTTCTTTCAGCTGATCCCCTTAATTCTTCACGTCTTTTTTCTCTTTCGTATCCTGTTTTCTGTTCGATTCTTTCAGTGCCCTCCTTCATTCTTCACGTCTTCTTTCTCTTTCGTTTTCTTTCTTTCAGCTGATCCCCTTAATTCTTCACGTCTTTTTTCTCTTTCGTCTCCTGTGTTCTGTTCGATTCATTCAGTGCCCTCCTTCATTCTTCACGTCTTCTTTCTCTTTCGTTTTCTATCTTTCAGCTGATCCCCTTAATTCTTCACGTCTTTTTTCTCTTTCGTCTCCTGTTTTCTGTCCGATTCTTTCAGTGGTCTCCTTCATTCGTCACGTCTTCTTTCTCTTTCGTTTTCTTTCTTTCAGCTGATCCCCTTAATTCTTCACGTCTTTTTTCTCTTTCGTCCCCTGTTTTCTGTTCGATTCTTTCAGTGCCCTCCTTCATTCGTCACGTCTTCTTTCTCTTTCGTTTTCTTTCTTTCAGCTGATCCCCTTAATTCTTCACGTCTTTTTTCACTTTCGTCTCCTGTTTTCTGTTCGATTCTTTCAGTGCCCTCCTTCATTCGTCACGTCTTCTTTCTCTTTCGTTTTCTTTCTTTCAGCTGATCCCCTTAATTCTTCACGTCTTTTTTCTCTTTCGTCTCCTGTTTTCTGTTCGATTCTTTCAGTGCCCTCCTTCATTCTTTACGTCTTCTTTCTCTTTCGTTTTCTTTCTTTCAGCTGATCCCCTTAATTCTTCACGTCTTTTTTCTCTTTCGTCTCCTGTTTCCTGTCCGATTCTTTCAGTGCCCTCCTTCATTCGTCACGTCTTCTTTCTCTTTCGTTTTCTTTCTTTCAGCTGATCCCCTTAATTCTTCACGTCTTTTTTCTCTTTCGTCTCCTGTTTTCTGTTCGATTCTTTCAGTGCCCTCCTTCATTCGTCACGTCTTCTTTCTCTTTCGTTTTCTTTCTTTCAGCTGATCCCCTTAATTCTTCACGTCTTTTGTCTCTTTCGTATCCTGTTTTCTGTTCGATTCTTTCAGTGCCCTCCTTCATTCGTCACGTCTTCTTTCTCTTTCGTTTTCTTTCTTTCAGCTGATCCCCTTAATTCTTCACGTCTTTTTTCTCTTTCGTCTCCTGTTTTCTGTTCGATTCTTTCAGTGCCCTCCTTCATTCGTCACGTCTTCTTTCTCTTTCGTTTTCTTTCTTTCAGCTGATCCCCTTAATTCTTCACGTCTTTTTTCTCTTTCGTATCCTGTTTTCTGTTCGATTCTTTCAGTGCCCTCCTTCATTCTTCACGTCTTCTTTCTCTTTCGTTTTCTTTCTTTCAGCTGATCCCCTTAATTCTTCACGTCTTTTTTCTCTTTCGTATCCTGTTTTCTGTTCGATTCTTTCAGTGCCCTCCTTCATTCTTCACGTCTTCTTTCTCTTTCGTTTTCTTTCTTTCAGCTGATCCCCTTAATTCTTCACGTCTTTTTTCTCTTTTGTCTCCTGTGTTCTGTTCGATTCATTCAGTGCCCTCCTTCATTCTTCACGTCTTCTTTCTCTTTCGTTTTCTTTCTTTCAGCTGATCCCCTTAATTCTTCACGTCTTTTTTCTCTTTCGTCTCCTGTTTTCTGTTCGATTCTTTCAGTGCCCTCCTTCATTCTTCACGTCTTCTTTCTCTTTCGTTTTCTTTCTTTCAGCTGATCCCCTTAATTCTTCACGTCTTTTTTCTCTTTCGTCTCCTGTTTTCTGTTCGATTCTTTCAATGCCCTCCTTCATTCTTCACGTCTTCTTTCTCTTTCGTTTTCTTTCTTTCAGCTGATCCCCTTAATTCTTCACGTCTTTTTTCTCTTTCGTATCCTGTTTTCTGTTCGATTCTTTCAGTGCCCTCCTTCATTCTTCACGTCTTCTTTCTCTTTCGTTTTCTTTCTTTCAGCTGATCCCCTTAATTCTTCACGCCTTTTTTCTCTTTCGTCTCCTGTTTTCTGTCCGAGTCTTTCAGTGCCCTCCTTCATTCTTTACGTCTTCTTTCTCTTTCGTTTTCTTTCTTTCAGCTGATCCCCTTAATTCTTCACGTCTTTTTTCTCTTTCGTCTCTTTTTTCTGTTCGATTCTTTCAGTGACCTCCTTCATTCTTCACGTCTTCTTTCTCTTTCGTTTTCTTTCTTTCAGCTGATCCCCTTAATTCTTCACGTCTTTTTTCTCTTTCGTATCCTGTTTTCTGTTCGATTCTTTCAGTGCCCTCCTTCATTCTTCACGTCTTCTTTCTCTTTCGTTTTCTTTCTTTCAGCTGATCCCCTTAATTCTTCACGTCTTTTTTCTCTTTCGTCTCCTGTTTTCTGTTCGATTCTTTCAGTGCCCTCCTTCATTCTTCACGTCTTCTTTCTCTTTCGTTTTCTTTCTTTCAGCTGATCCCCTTAATTCTTCACGTCTTTTTTCTCTTTCGTCTCCTGTTTTCTGTTCGATTCTTTCAGTGCCCTCCTTCATTCTTCACGTCTTCTTTCTCTTTCGTTTTCTTTCTTTCAGCTGATCTCCTTAATTCTTCACGTCTTTTTTCTCTTTCGTCTCCTGTTTTCTGTTCGATTCTTTCAGTGCCCTCCTTCATTCTTCACGTCTTCTTTCTCTTTCGTTTTCTTTCTTTCAGCTGATCCCCTTAATTCTTCACGTCTTTTTTCTCTTTCGTCTCCTGTTTTCTGTTCGATTCTTTCAGTGCCCTCCTTCATTCGTCACGTCTTCTTTCTCTTTCGTTTTCTTTCTTTCAGCTGATCCCCTTAATTCTTCACGTCTTTTTTCACTTTCGTCTCCTGTTTTCTGTTCGATTCTTTCAGTGCCCTCCTTCATTCGTCACGTCTTCTTTCTCTTTCGTTTTCTTTCTTTCAGCTGATCCCCTTAATTCTTCACGTCTTTTTTCTCTTTCGTCTCCTGTTTTCTGTTCGATTCTTTCAGTGCCCTCCTTCATTCTTTACGTCTTCTTTCTCTTTCGTTTTCTTTCTTTCAGCTGATCCCCTTAATTCTTCACGTCTTTTTTCTCTTTCGTCTCCTGTTTCCTGTCCGATTCTTTCAGTGCCCTCCTTCATTCGTCACGTCTTCTTTCTCTTTCGTTTTCTTTCTTTCAGCTGATCCCCTTAATTCTTCACGTCTTTTTTCTCTTTCGTCTCCTGTTTTCTGTTCGATTCTTTCAGTGCCCTCCTTCATTCGTCACGTCTTCTTTCTCTTTCGTTTTCTTTCTTTCAGCTGATCCCCTTAATTCTTCACGTCTTTTGTCTCTTTCGTATCCTGTTTTCTGTTCGATTCTTTCAGTGCCCTCCTTCATTCGTCACGTCTTCTTTCTCTTTCGTTTTCTTTCTTTCAGCTGATCCCCTTAATTCTTCACGTCTTTTTTCTCTTTCGTCTCCTGTTTTCTGTTCGATTCTTTCAGTGCCCTCCTTCATTCGTCACGTCTTCTTTCTCTTTCGTTTTCTTTCTTTCAGCTGATCCCCTTAATTCTTCACGTCTTTTTTCTCTTTCGTATCCTGTTTTCTGTTCGATTCTTTCAGTGCCCTCCTTCATTCTTCACGTCTTCTTTCTCTTTCGTTTTCTTTCTTTCAGCTGATCCCCTTAATTCTTCACGTCTTTTTTCTCTTTCGTATCCTGTTTTCTGTTCGATTCTTTCAGTGCCCTCCTTCATTCTTCACGTCTTCTTTCTCTTTCGTTTTCTTTCTTTCAGCTGATCCCCTTAATTCTTCACGTCTTTTTTCTCTTTCGCCTCCTGTGTTCTGTTCGATTCATTCAGTGCCCTCCTTCATTCTTCACGTCTTCTTTCTCTTTCGTTTTCTTTCTTTCAGCTGATCCCCTTAATTCTTCACGTCTTTTTTCTCTTTCGTCTCCTGTTCGATTCTTTCAGTGCCCTCCTTCATTCTTCACGTCTTCTTTCTCTTTCGTTTTCTTTCTTTCAGCTGATCCCCTTAATTCTTCACGTCTTTTTTCTCTTTCGTCTCCTGTTTTCTGTTCGATTCTTTCAATGCCCTCCTTCATTCTTCACGTCTTCTTTCTCTTTCGTTTTCTTTCTTTCAGCTGATCCCCTTAATTCTTCACGTCTTTTTTCTCTTTCGTATCCTGTTTTCTGTTCGATTCTTTCAGTGCCCTCCTTCATTCTTCACGTCTTCTTTCTCTTTCGTTTTCTTTCTTTCAGCTGATCCCCTTAATTCTTCACGCCTTTTTTCTCTTTCGTCTCCTGTTTTCTGTCCGAGTCTTTCAGTGCCCTCCTTCATTCTTTACGTCTTCTTTCTCTTTCGTTTTCTTTCTTTCAGCTGATCCCCTTAATTCTTCACGTCTTTTTTCTCTTTCGTCTCTTTTTTCTGTTCGATTCTTTCAGTGACCTCCTTCATTCTTCACGTCTTCTTTCTCTTTCGTTTTCTTTCTTTCAGCTGATCCCCTTAATTCTTCACGTCTTTTTTCTCTTTCGTATCCTGTTTTCTGTTCGATTCTTTCAGTGCCCTCCTTCATTCTTCACGTCTTCTTTCTCTTTCGTTTTCTTTCTTTCAGCTGATCCCCTTAATTCTTCACGTCTTTTTTCTCTTTCGTCTCCTGTTTTCTGTTCGATTCTTTCAGTGCCCTCCTTCATTCTTCACGCCTTCTTTCTCTTTCGTTTTCTTTCTTTCAGCTGATCCCCTTAATTCTTCACGTCTTTTTTCTCTTTCGTCTCCTGTTTTCTGTTCGATTCTTTCAGTGCCCCCCTTCATTCTTCACGTCTTCTTTCTCTTTCGTTTTCTTTCTTTCAGCTGATCTCCTTAATTCTTCACGTCTTTTTTCTCTTTCGTCTCCTGTTTTCTGTTCGATTCTTTCAGTGCCCTCCTTCATTCTTCACGTCTTCTTTCTCTTTCGTTTTCTTTCTTTCAGCTGATCCCCTTAATTCTTCACGTCTTTTTTCTCTTTCGTCTCCTGTTTTCTGTTCGATTCTTTCAGTGCCCTCCTTCATTCTTCACGTCTTCTTTCTCTTTCGTTTTCTTTCTTTCAGCTGATCCCCTTAATTCTTCACGTCTTTTTTCTCTTTCGTCTCCTGTTTTCTGTTCGATTCTTTCAGTGCCCTCCTTCATTCTTCACGTCTTCTTTCTCTTTCGTTTTCTTTCTTTCAGCTGATCCCTTTAATTCTTCACGTCTTTTTTCTCTTTCGTCTCCTGTTTTCTGTTCGATTCTTTCAGTGCCCTCCTTCATTCTTCACGTCTTCTTTCTCTTTCGTTTTCTTTCTTTCAGCTGATCCCCTTAATTCTTCACGTCTTTTTTCTCTTTCGTCTCCTGTTTTCTGTTCGATTCTTTCAGTGCCCTCCTTCATTCTTCACGTCTTCTTTCTCTTTCGTTTTCTTTCTTTCAGCTGATCCCCTTAATTCTTCACGTCTTTTTTCTCTTTCGTCTCCTGTTTTCTGTTCGATTCTTTCAGTGCCCTCCTTCATTCTTCACGTCTTCTTTCTCTTTCGTTTTCTTTCTTTCAGCTGATCCCCTTAATTCTTCACGTCTTTTTTCTCTTTCGTCTCCTGTTTTCTGTTCGATTCTTTCAGTGCCCTCCTTCATTCTTCACGTCTTCTTTCTCTTTCGTTTTCTTTCTTTCAGCTGATCCCCTTAATTCTTCACATCTTTTTTCTCTTTCGTCTCCTGTTTTCTGTTCGATTCTTTCAGTGCCCTCCTTCATTCTTCACGTCTTCTTTCTCTTTCGTTTTCTTTCTTTCAGCTGATCCCCTTAATTCTTCACGTCTTTTTTCTCTTTCGTCTCCTGTTTTCTGTTCGATTCTTTCAGTGC
Source organism: Acanthosepion esculentum (assembly GCA_964036315.1). Classification (NCBI taxonomy): domain Eukaryota; kingdom Metazoa; phylum Mollusca; class Cephalopoda; order Sepiida; family Sepiidae; genus Acanthosepion; species Acanthosepion esculentum. Next base: position 11,581,591 of record OZ038485.1, on the reverse strand, counting down.
CCTCCTTCATTCTTCACGTCTTCTTTCTCTTTCGTTTTCTTTCTTTCAGCTGATCCCCTTAATTCTTCACGTCTTTTTTCTCTTTCGTCTCCTGTTTTCTGTTCGATTCTTTCAGTGCCCTCCTTCATTCTTCACGTCTTCTTTCTCTTTCGTTTTCTTTCTTTCAGCTGATCCCCTTAATTCTTCACGTCTTTTTTCTCTTTCGTCTCCTGTTTTCTGTTCGATTCTTTCAGTGCCCTCCTTCATTCTTCACGTCTTCTTTCTCTTTCGTTTTCTTTCTTTCAGCTGATCCCCTTAATTCTTCACGTCTTTTTTCTCTTTCGTATCCTGTTTTCTGTTCGATTCTTTCAGTGCCCTCCTTCATTCGTCACGTCTTCTTTCTCTTTCGTTTTCTTTCTTTCAGCTGATCCCCTTAATTCTTCACGTCTTTTTTCTCTTTCGTCTTCTGTTTTCTGTCCGATTCTTTCAGTGCTCTCCGTCATTCGTCACGACTTCTTTCTCTTTAGTTTTCTTTCTTTCAGCTGATCCCCTTAATTCTTCACGTCCTTTTTCTCTTTCGTCCCCTGTTTTCTGTTCGATTCTTTCAGTGCCCTCCCTCATTCGTCACGTATTCTTTCTCTTTCGTTTTCTTTCTTTCAGCTGATCCCCTTAATTCTTCACGTCTTTTTTCTCTTTCGTCTCCTGTTTACTGTTCGATTCTTTCAGTGCCCTCCTTCATTCGTCACGTCTTCTTTCTCTTTCGTTTTCTTTCTTTCAGCTGATCCCCTTAATTCTTCACATCTTTTTTCTCTTTCGTCTCCTGTTTTCTGTCCGATTCTTTCAGTGGTCTCCTTCATTCGTCACGTCTTCTTTCTGTTTCGTTTTCTTTCTTTCAGCTGATCCCCTTAATTCTTCCCGTCTTTTTTCTCTTTCGTCTCTTGTTTTCTGTTCGATTCTTTCAGTGCCCTCCTTCATTCGTCACGTCTTCTTTCTGTTTCGTTTTCTTTCTTTCAGCTTATCCCCTTAATTCTTCACGTCTTTCTTCTCTTTCGTCTCCTGTTTTCTGTTCGATTCTTTCAGCGCCCTCCTTCATTCTTCACGTCTTCTTTCTCTTTCGTTTTCTTTCTTTCAGCTGATCCCCTTAACTCTTCACGTCTTTTTTCTCTTTCGTCTCCTGTTTTCTGTTCGATTCTTTCAGTGCCCTCCTTCATTCGTCACGTCTTCTTTCTGTTTCGTTTTCTTACTTTCAGCTGATCCGCTTAATTCTTCACGTCTTTTTTCTCTTTCGTCTCCTGTTTTGTGTTCGATTCTTTCAGTGCCCTCCTTCATTCGTCACGTCTTCTTTCTCTTTCGTTTTCTTTCTTTCAGCTGATCCCCTTAATTCTTCACGTCTTCTTTCTGTTTCGTTTTCTTTCTTTCAGCTGATCCCCTTAATTCTTCACGTCTTTTTTCTCTTTCGTCTCCTGTTTTGTGTCCGATCCTTTCAGTGGTCTCCTTCATTCGTCACGTCTACTTTCTCTTTCGTTTTCTTTCTTTCAGCTGATCCCCTTAATTCTTCACGTCTTTTTCCCTTTCGTCTCCTGTTTTGTGTTCGATTCTTTCAGTGCTCTCCTTCATTCTTCACGTCTTCTTTCTGTTTCGTTTTCTTTCTTTCAGCTGATCCCCTTAACTCTTCACGTCTTTTTTCTCTTTCGTCTCCTGTTTTCTGTCCGATTCTTTCAGTGCTCTCCTTCATTCTTTACGTCTTCTTTCTCTTTCGTTTTCTTTCTTTCAGCTGATCCCCTTAATTCTTCACGTCTTTTTTCTCTTTCGTCTCCTGTTTTCTGTTCGATTCTTTCAGTGCCCTCCTTCATTCGTCACGTCTTCTTTCTCTTTCGTTTTCTTTCTTTCAGCTGATCCCCTTAATTCTTCACGTCTTTTTTCTCTTTCGTCTCCTGTTTTCTGTTCGAATCTTTCAGTGCCCTCCTTCATTCTTCACGTCTTCTTTCTCTTTCGTTTTCTTTCTTTCAGCTGATCCCCTTAATTCTTCACGTCTTTTTTCTCCTTCGTCTCCTTTTTTCTGTTCGATTCTTTTAGTGACCTCCTTCATTCGTCACGTCTTCTTTCTCTTTCGTTTTCTTTCTTTCAGCTGATCCCCTTAATTCTTCACGTCTTTTTCCTTTTCGTCTCCTGTTTTGTGTTCGATTCTTTCAGTGCTCTCCTTCATTCTTCACGTCTTTTTCTGTTTCGTTTTCTTTCTTTAGGCTGATCCCATTAACTCTTCACGTCTTTTTTCTCTTTCGTCTCCTGTTTTCTGTCCGATTCTTTCAGTGCTCTCCTTCATTCTTTAAGTCTTCTTTCTCTTTCGTTTTCGTTCTTTCAGCTGATCCCCTTAATTCTTCACGTCTTTTTTCTCTTTCGTCTCCTGTTTTCTGTTCGATTCTTTCAGTGCCCTCCTTCATTCGTCACGTCTTCTTTCTCTTTCGTTTTCTTTCTTTCAGCTGATCCCCTTAATTCTTCACGTCTTTTTTCTCTTTCGTCTCCTGTTTTCTGTTCGAATCTTTCAGTGCCCTCCTTCATTCTTCACGTCTTCTTTCTCTTTCGTTTTCTTTCTTTCAGCTGATCCCCTTAATTCTTCACGTCTTTTTTCTCTTTCGTCTCCTTTTTTCTGTTCGATTCTTTTAGTGACCTCCTTCATTCGTCACGTCTTCTTTCTCTTTCGTTTTCTTTCTTTCAGCTGATCCCCTTAATTCTTCACGTCTTTTTCCTCTTTCGTCTCCTGTTTTCTGTCCGATTCTTTCAGTGCTCTCCTTCATTCGTCACGTCTTCTTTCTCTTTCGTTTTCTTTCTTTCAGCTGATCCCCTTAATTCTTCACGTCTTTTTTCTCTTTCGTCTCCTGTTTTGTGTTCGATTCTTTCAGTGCTCTCCTTCATTCTTCACGTCTTCTTTCTCTTTCGTTTTCTTTCTTTCAGCTGATCCCCTTAATTGTTCACGTCTTTTTTCTCTTTCGTCTCCTGTTTTCTGTTCGATTCTTTCAGTGCCCTCCTTCATTCGTCACGTCATCTTTCTCTTTCGTTTTCTTTCTTTCAGCTGATCCCCTTAATTCTTCACGTCTTTTTTCTCCTTCGTCTCCTGATTTGTGTTCGATTCTTTCAGTGCCCTCCTTCATTCTTGACGTCTTCTTTCTCTTTCATTTTCTTTCTTTCGTGTGATCCCCTTAATTCTTCACGTCTTTTTTCTCTTTCGTCTCCTGTTTTCTGTTCGATTCTTTCAGTGCCCTCCTTCATTCGTCACGTCTTCTTTCTCTTTCGTTTTCTTTCTTTCAGCTGATCCCCTTAATTCTTCACGTCTTTTTTCTCTTTCGTCTCCTGTTTTGTGTTCGATTCTTTCAGTGCCCTCCTTCATTCTTGACGTCTTCTTTCTCTTTCGTTTTCTTTCTTTCGGCTGATCCCCTTAATTCTTCACGTCTTTTTTCTCTTTCGTCTCCTGTTTTCTGTTCGATTCTTTCAGTGCCCTCCTTCATTCGTCACGTCTTCTTTCTCTTTCGTTTTCTTTCTTTCAGCTGATCCGCTTAATTCTTCATGACTTTTTTCTCTTTCGTCTCCTGTTTTGTGTTCGATTCTTTCAGTGTTCTCCTTCATTCGTCACGTCTTCTTTCTCTTTCGTTTTCTTTCTTTCAGCTGATCCCCTTAATTCTTCACGTCTTTTTTCTCTTTCGTCTCCTGTTTTGTGTACGATTCTTTCAGTGCTCTCCTTCATTCTTGACGTCTTATTTCTCTTTCGTTTTCTTTCTTTCAGCTGATCCCCTTAACTCTTCACGTCTTTTTTCTCTTTCGTCTCCTGTTTTGTGTCCGATTCTTTCAGTGCTCTCCTTCATTCTTCACGTCTTCTTTCTCTTTCGTTTTCTTACTTTCAGCTGATCCCCTTAATTCTTCACGTCTTTTTTCTCTTTCGTCTCCTGTTTTGTGTTCGATACTTTCAGTGCTCTCCTTCATTCTTCACGTGTTCTTTCACTTTCGTTTTCTTTCTTTCAGCTGATCCCCTTAATTCTTCACGTCTTTTTTCTCTTTCGTCTCCTGTTTTCTGTCCGATTCTTTCAGTGCTCTCCTTCATTCGTCACGTCTTCTTTCTCTTTCGTTTTCTTTCTTTCAGCTGATCCCCTTAATTCTTCACGTCTTTTTTCTCTTTCATCTCCTGTTTTCTGTTCGATTCTTTCAGTGCCCTCATTCATTCGTCACGTCATCTTTCTCTTTCGTTTTCTTTCTTTCAGCTGATCCCCTTAATTCTTCACGTCTTTTTTCTCCTTCATCTCCTGATTTGTGTTCGATTCTTTCAGTGCCCTCCTTCATTCTTCACGTCTTCTTTCTCTTTCGTTTTCTTTCCTTCAGCTGATCCCCTTAATTCTTCACGTCTTTTTTCTCTTTCGTCTCCTGTTTTGTGTTCGATTCTTTCAGTGCCCTCCTTCATTCTTCACGTCTTCTTTCTCTTTCGTTTTCTTTCTTTCAGCTGATCCCCTTAATTCTTCACGTCTTTTTTCTCTTTCGTCTCCTGTTTTCTGTTCGATTCTTTCAGTGCCCTCCTTCATTCGTCACGTCTTCTTTCTCTTTCGTTTTTTTCTTTCACCTGCACCCCTTAATTCTTCACGTCTTTTTTCTCTTTCGTCTCCTGTTTTGTGTTCGATTCTTTCAGTGCCCTCCTTCATTCTTGACGTCTTCTTTCTCTTTCGTTTTCTTTCTTTCGGCTGATCCCCTTAATTCTTCACGTCTTTTTTCTCTTTCGTCTCCTGTTTTCTGTTCGATTCTTTCAGTGCCCTCCTTCATTCGTCACGTCTTCTTTCTCTTTCGTTTTCTTTCTTTCAGCTGATCCGCTTAATTCTTCACGTCTTTTTTCTCTTTCGTCTCCTGTTTTCTGTTCGATTCTTTCAGTGCTCTCCTTCATTCGTCACGTCTTCTTTCTCTTTCGTTTTCTTTCCTTCAGCTGATCCCCTTAATTCATCACGTCTTTTTTCTCTTTCGTCTCCTGTTTTCTGTTCGATTCTTTCAGTGCCCTCCTTCATTCTTTACGTCTTTTTTCTGTTTCGTTTTCTTTCTTTCAGCTGATCCGCTTAATTCTTCACGTCTTTTTTCTCTTTCGTCTCCTGTTTTCTGTTCGATTCTTTCAGTGCTCTCCTTCATTCGTCACGTCTTCTTTCTCTTTCGTTTTCATTCTTTCAGCTGATCCCCTTAATTCTTCACGTCTTTTTTCTCTTTCGTCTCCTGTTTTCTGTCCGATTCTTTCAGTGCTCTCCTTCATTCGTCACGTCTTTTTTCTGTTTCGTTTTCTTTCTTACAGCTGATCCCCTTAACTCTTCACGTCTTTTTTCTCTTTCGTCTCCTGTTTTCTGTTCGATTCTTTCAGTGGTCTCCTTCATTCGTCACGTCATCTTTCTCTTTCGTTTTCTTTCTTTCAGCTGATCCCCTTAATTCTTCACGTCTTTTTTCTCTTTCGTCTCCTGTTTTCTGTCCGATTCTTTCAGTGCTCTCCTTCAATCGTCACGTCATCTTTCTCTTTCGTTTTCTTTCTTTCAGCTGATCCCCTTAACTCTTCACGTCTTTTTTCTCTTTCGTCTCCTGTTTTGTGTTCGATTCTTTCAGTGCCCTCCTTCATTCTGTACGTCTTCTTTCTCTTTCGTTTTCTTTCTTTCAGCTGATCCCCTTAACACTTCACGTCTTTTTTCACTTTCGTCTCCTGTTTTGTGTTCGATTCTTTCAGTGCCCTCCTTCATTCGTCACGTCTTCTTTCTCTTTCGTTTTCTTTCTTTCAGATGATCCCCTTAACACTTCACGTCTTTTTTCTCTTTCGTCTCCTGTTTTCTGTTCGATTCTTTCAGTGCCCCCCTTCATTCGTCACGTCTTCTTTCTCTTTCGTTTTCTTTCTTTCAGCTGATCCCCTTAACTCTTCACGCCTTTTTTCTCTTTCGTCTCCTGTTTTGTGTTCGATTCTTTCAGTGCCCTCCTTCATTCGTCACGTCTTCTTTCTCTTTCGTTTTCTTTCTTTCAGCTGATCCCCTTAATTCTTCACGTCTTTTTTCTCTTTCGTCTCCTGTTTTGTGTTCGATTCTTTCAGTGCCCTCCTTCATTCGTCACGTCTTCTTTCTCTTTCGTTTTCTTTCTTTCAGCTGATCCCCTTAACTCTTCACGCCTTTTTTCTCTTTCGTCTCCTGTTTTGTGTTCGATTCTTTCAGTGCCCTCCTTCATTCTGTACGTCTTCTTTCTCTTTCGTTTTCTTTCTTTCAGCTGATCCCCTTAACACTTCACGTCTTTTTTCACTTTCGTCTCCTGTTTTGTGTTCGATTCTTTCAGTGCTCTCCTTTATTCTTTACGTCTTCTTACTCTTTCGTTTTCTCTCTTTCAGCTGATCCCCTTAATTCTTCACGTCTTTTTTCTCTTTCGTCTCCTGTTTTATGTTCGATTCTTTCAGTGCCCTCCTTCATTCGTCACGTCTTCTTTCTCTTTCGTTTTCTTTCTTTCAGCTGATCCCCTTAACTCTTCACGCCTTTTTTCTCTTTCGTCTCCTGTTTTGTGTTCGATTCTTTCAGTGCCCTCCTTCATTCGTCACGTCTTTTTTCTCTTTCGTTTTCTTTCTTTCAGCTGATCCCCTTAACACTTCACGTCTTTTTTCTCTTTCGTCTCCTGTTTTCTGTTCGATTCTTTCAGTGCCCTCCTTCATTCGTCACGTCTTCTTTCTCTTTCGTTTTCTTTCTTTCAGCTGATCCCCTTAATTCTTCACGTCTTTTTTCTCTTTCGCCTCCTGTTTTCTGTTCGATTCTTTCAGTGCCCTCCTTCATTCGTCACGTCTTCTTTCTCTTTCGTTTTCTTTCTTTCAGCTGATCCCCTTAATTCTTCACGTCTTTTTTCTCTTTCGTCTCCTGTTTTCTGTTCGATTCTTTCAGTGCCCTCCTTCATTCGTCACGTCTTCTTTCTGTTTCGTTTTCTTTCTTTCAGCTTATCCCCTTAACTCTTCACGTCTTTTTTCTCTTTCGTCTCCTGTTTTGTGTTCGATTCTTTCAGTGCTCTCCTTCATTCTTCACGTCTTCTTTCTCTTTCGTTTTCTTTCTTTCAGCTGATCCCCTTAATTCTTCACGTCTTTTTTCTCTTTCGTCTCCTGTTTTCTGTTCGATTCTTTCAGTGCCCTCCTTCATTCGTCACGTCTTCTTTCTCTTTCGTTTTCTTTCTTTCAGCTGATCCCCTTAACTCTTCACGCCTTTTTTCTCTTTCGTCTCCTGTTTTGTGTTCGATTCTTTCAGTGCCCTCCTTCATTCGTCACGTCTTCTTTCTCTTTCGTTTTCTTTCTTTCAGCTGATCCCCTTAACACTTCACGTCTTTTTTCTCTTTCGTCTCCTGTTTTCTGTTCGATTCTTTCAGTGCCCTCCTTCATTCGTCACGTCTTCTTTCTCTTTCGTTTTCTTTCTTTCAGATGATCCCCTTAACACTTCACGTCTTTTTTCTCTTTCGTCTCCTGTTTTCTGTTCGATTCTTTCAGTGCCCCCCTTCATTCGTCACGTCTTCTTTCTCTTTCGTTTTCTTTCTTTCAGCTGATCCCCTTAACTCTTCACGCCTTTTTTCTCTTTCGTCTCCTGTTTTTTGTTCGATTCTTTCAGTGCCCTCCTTCATTCGTCACGTCTTCTTTCTCTTTCGTTTTCTTTCTTTCAGCTGATCCCCTTAATTCTTCACGTCTTTTTTCTCTTTCGCCTCCTGTTTTCTGTTCGATTCTTTCAGTGCCCTCCTTCATTCGTCACGTCTTCTTTCTCTTTCGTTTTCTTTCTTTCAGCTGATCCCCTTAATTCTTCACGTCTTTTTTCTCTTTCGTCTCCTGTTTTCTGTTCGATTCTTTCAGTGCCCTCCTTCATTCGTCACGTCTTCTTTCTGTTTCGTTTTCTTTCTTTCAGCTTATCCCCTTAACTCTTCACGTCTTTTTTCTCTTTCGTCTCCTGTTTTGTGTTCGATTCTTTCAGTGCTCTCCTTCATTCTTCACGTCTTCTTTCTCTTTCGTTTTCTTTCTTTCAGCTGATCCCCTTAATTCTTCACGTCTTTTTTCTCTTTCGTCTCCTGTTTTCTGTTCGATTCTTTCAGTGCCCTCCTTCATTCGTCACGTCTTCTTTCTCTTTCGTTTTCTTTCTTTCAGCTGATCCCCTTAACTCTTCACGCCTTTTTTTCTCTTTCGTCTCCTGTTTTGTGTTCGATTCTTTCAGTGCTCTCCTTCATTCTTCACGTCTTCTTTCTCTTTCGTTTTCTTTCTTTCAGCTGATCCCCTTAACTCTTCACGTCTTTTTTCTCTTTCGTCTCCTGTTTTCTGTTCGATTCTTTCAGTGCCCTCCTTCATTCGTCACGTCATCTTTCTCTTTCGTTTTCTTTCTTTCAGCTGATCCCCTTAACTCTTCACGCCTTTTTTCTCTTTCGTCTCCTGTTTTGTGTTCGATTCTTTCAGTGCCCTCCTTCATTCTTCACGTCTTCTTTCTCTTTCGTTTTCTTTCTTTCAGCTGATCCGCTTAATTCTTCACGTCTTTTTTCTCTTTCGTCTCCTGTTTTCTGTTCGATTCTTTCAGTGCTCTCCTTCATTCGTCACGTCTTCTTTCTCTTTCGTTTTCTTTCTTTCAGCTGATCCCCTTAACACTTCACGTCTTTTTTCACTTTCGTCTCCTGTTTTGTGTTCGATTCTTTCAGTGCCCTCCTTCATTCGTCACGTCTTTTTTCTGTTTCGTTTTCTTTCTTTCAGCTGATCCCCTTAACTCTTCACGTCTTTTTTCTCTTTCGTCTCCTGTTTTGTGTTCGATTCTTTCAGTGCCCTCCTTTTTTCGTCACGTCTTCTTTCTCTTTCGTTTTCTTTCTTTCAGCTGATCCGCTCAATTCTTCACGTCTTTTTTCTCTTTCGTCTCCTGTTTTCTGTTCGATTCTTTCAGTGCCCTCCTTCATTCGTCACGTCATCTTTCTCTGTCGTTTTCTTTCTTTCAGCTGATCCCCTTAACTCTTCACGCCTTTTTTCTCTTTCGTCTCCTGTTTTGTGTTCGATTCTTTCAGTGCCCTCCTTCATTCTTCACGTCTTCTTTCTCTTTCGTTTTCTTTCTTTCAGCTGATCCGCTTAATTCTTCACGTCTTTTTCCTCTTTCGTCTCCTGTTTTCTGTTCGATTCTTTCAGTGCCGTCCTTCATTCTTTACGTCTTTTTTCTGTTTCGTTTTCTTTCTTTCAGCTGATCCGCTTAATTCTTCACGTCTTTTTTCTCTTTCGTCTCCTGTTTTCTGTTCGATTCTTTCAGTGCTCTCCTTCATTCGTCACGTCTTCTTTCTCTTTCGTTTTCTTTCTTTCAGCTGATCCCCTTAACACTTCACGTCTTTTTTCACTTTCGTCTCCTGTTTTGTGTTCGATTCTTTCAGTGCCCTCCTTCATTCGTCACGTCTTTTTTCTGTTTCGTTTTCTTTCTTTCAGCTGATCCCCTTAACTCTTCACGTCTTTTTTCTCTTTCGTCTCCTGTTTTGTGTTCGATTCTTTCAGTGCCCTCGTTTTTCGTCAAGTCTTCTTTCTCTTTCGTTTTCTTTCTTTCAGCTGATCCGCTCAATTCTTCACGTCTTTTTTCTCTTTCGTCTCCTGTTTTCTGTTCGATTCTTTCAGTGCTCTCCTTCATTCGTCACGTCTTCTTTCTCTTTCGTTTTCTTTCTTTCAGCTGATCCCCTTCATTCATCACGTCTTTTTTCTCTTTCGTCTCCTGTTTTCTGTTCGATTCTTTCAGTGCCCTCCTTCATTCTTTACGTCTTTTTTCTGTTTCGTTTTCTTTCTTTCAGCTGATCCGCTTAATTCTTCACGTCTTTTTTCTCTTTCGTCTCCTGTTTTCTGTTCGATTCTTTCAGTGCTCTCCTTCATTCGTCACGTCTTCTTTCTCTTTCGTTTTCTTTCTTTCAGCTGATCCGCTTAATTCTTCACGTCTTTTTTCTCTTTCGTCTCCTGTTTTCTGTCCGATTCTTTCAGTGCTCTCCTTCATTCGTCACGTCTTTTTTCTGTTTCGTTTTCTTTCTTTCAGCTGATCCCCTTAACTCTTCACGTCTTTTTTCTCTTTCGTCTCCTTTTTTCTGTTCGATTCTTTCAGTGGTCTCCTTCATTCGTCACGTCATCTTTCTCTTTCGTTTTCTTTCTTTCAGCTGATCCCCTTAATTCTTCACGTCTTTTTTCTCTTTCGTCTCCTGTTTTCTGTCCGATTCTTTCAGTGCTCTCCTTCATTCGTCACGTCATCTTTCTCTTTCGTTTTCTTTCTTTCAGCTGATCCCCTTAACTCTTCACGTCTTTTTTCTCTTTCGTCTCCTGTTTTCTGTTCGATTCTTTCAGTGCCCTCCTTCATTCGTCACGTCTTCTTTCTCTTTCGTTTTCTTTCTTTCAGCTTATCCCCTTAATTCTTCACGTCTTTCTTCTCTTTCGTCTCCTGTTTTCTGTTCGATTCTTTCAGCGCCCTCCTTCATTCTTCACGTCTTCTTTCTCTTTCGTTTTCTTTCTTTCAGCTGATCCCCTTAATTCTTCACGTCTTTTTTCTCTTTCGTCTCCTGTTTTCTGTTCGATTCTTTCAGTGCCCTCCTTCATTCGTCACGTCTTCTTTCTCTTTCGTTTTCTTTCTTTCAGCTGATCCCCTTAATACTTCACGTCTTTTTTCTCTTTCGTCTCCTGTTTTCTGTTCGATTTTTTCAGTGCCCTCCTTCATTCGTCACGTCTTCTTTCTCTTTCGTTTTCTTTCTTTCAGCTGATCCGCTTAATTCTTCACGTCTTTTTTCTCTTTCGTCTCCTGTTTTGTGTTCGATTCTTTCAGTGCCCTCCTTCATTCGTCACGTCTACTTTCTCTTTCGTTTTATTTTCTTTCAGCTGATCCCCTTAATTCTTCACGTCTTTTTTCTCTTTCGTCTCCTGTTTTCTGTTCGATTCTTTCAGTGCCCTCCTTCATTCGTCACGTCTTCTTTCTGTTTCGTTTTCTTTCTTTCAGCTGATCCCCGTAATTCTTCACGTCTTTTTTCTCTTTCGTCTCCTGTTTTGTGTCCGATTCTTTCAGTGCCCTCCTTCATTCGTCACGTCTTCTTTCTCTTTCGTTTTCTTTCTTTCAGCTGATCCGCTTAATTCTTCACGTCTTTTTTCTCTTTCGTCTCCTGTTTTGTGTTCGATTCTTTCAGTGCCCTCCTTCATTCGTCACGTCTTCTTTCTCTTTCGTTTTCTTTCTTTCAGCTGATCCCCTTAACTCTTCACGTCTTTTTTCTCTTTCGTCTCCTGTTTTGTGTTCGATTCTTTCAGTGCTCTCCTTCATTCTTCACGTCATCTTTCTCTTTCGTTTTCTTTCTTTCAGCTGATCCCCTTAATTCTTCACGTCTTTTTTCTCTTTCGTCTCCTGTTTTCTGTTCGATTCTTTCAGTGCCCTCCTTCATTCGTCACGTCTTCTTTCTCTTTCGTTTTCTTTCTTTCAGCTGATCCGCTTAATTCTTCACGTCTTTTTTCTCTTTCGTCTCCTGTTTTGTGTTCGATTCTTTCAGTGCCTTCCTTCATTCTTCACGTCTTCTTTCTCTTTCGTTTTCTTTCTTTCAGCTGATCCCCTTAAATCTTCACGTCTTTTTTCTCTTTCGTCTCCTGTTTTGTGTTCGATTCTTTCAGTGCTCTCCTTCATTCTTCATGTCTTCTTTCTCTTTCGTTTTCTTTATTTCAGCTGATCCCCGTAATTCTTCACGTCTTTTTTCTCTTTCGTCTTCTGTTTTGTGTTCGATTCTTTCAGTGCCCTCCTTCATTCGTCACGTCTTCTTTCTCTTTCGTTTTCTTTCTTTCAGCTGATCCGCTTAATTCTTCACGTCTTTTTTCTCTTTCGTCTCCTGTTTTGTGTTCGATTCTTTCAGTGCCCTCCTTCATTCGTCACGTCTTCTTTCTCTTTCGTTTTCTTTCTTTCAGCTGATCCGCTTAATTCTTCACGTCTTTTTTCTCTTTCGTCTCCTGTTTTGTGTTCGATTCTTTCAGTGCCCTCCTTCATTCGTCACGTCTACTTTCTCTTTCGTTTTCTTTCTTTCAGCTGATCCCCTTAATTCTTCACGTCTTTTTTCTCTTTCGTCTCCTGTTTTCTGTTCGATTCTTTCAGTGCCCTCCTTCATTCGTCACGTCTTCTTTCTGTTTCGTTTTCTTTCTTTCAGCTGATCCCCGTAATTCTTCACGTCTTTTTTCTCTTTCGTCTCCTGTTTTGTGTTCGATTCTTTCAGTGCCCTCCTTCATTCGTCACGTCTTCTTTCTCTTTCGTTTTCTTTCTTTCAGCTGATCCGCTTAATTCTTCACGTCTTTTTTCTCTTTCGTCTCCTGTTTTGTGTTCGATTCTTTCAGTGCCCTCCTTCATTCGTCACGTCTTCTTTCTCTTTCGTTTTCTTTCTTTCAGCTGATCCCCTTAACTCTTCCCGTCTTTTTTCTCTTTCGTCTCCTGTTTTGTGTTCGATTCTTTCAGTGCTCTCCTTCATTCTTCACGTCATCTTTCTCTTTCGTATTCTTTCTTTCAGCTGATCCCCTTAATTCTTCACGTCTTTTTTCTCTTTCGTCTCCTGTTTTCTGTTCGATTCTTTCAGTGCCCTCCTTCATTCGTCACGTCTTCTTTCTCTTTCGTTTTCTTTCTTTCAGCTGATCCGCTTAATTCTTCACGTCTTTTTTCTCTTTCGTCTCCGGTTTTCTGTTCGATTCTTTCAGTGCCCTCCTTCATTCGTCACGTCTTCTTTCTCTTTCGTTTTCTTTCTTTCAGCTGATCCGCTTAATTCTTCACGTCTTTTTTCTCTTTCGTCTCCTGTTTTGTGTTCGATTCTTTCAGTGCCCTCCTTCATTCGTCACGTCTACTTTCTCTTTCGTTTTATTTTCTTTCAGCTGATCCCCTTAATTCTTCACGTCTTTTTTCTCTTTCGTCTCCTGTTTTCTGTTCGATTCTTTCAGTGCCCTCCTTCATTCGTCACGTCTTCTTTCTGTTTCGTTTTCTTTCTTTCAGCTGATCCCCGTAATTCTTCACGTCTTTTTTCTCTTTCGTCTCCTGTTTTGTGTTCGATTCTTTCAGTGCCCTCCTTCATTCGTCACGTCTTCTTTCTCTTTCGTTTTCTTTCTTTCAGCTGATCCGCTTAATTCTTCACGTCTTTTTTCTCTTTCGTCTCCTGTTTTGTGTTCGATTCTTTCAGTGCCCTCCTTCATTCGTCACGTCTTCTTTCTCTTTCGTTTTCTTTCTTTCAGCTGATCCCCTTAACTCTTCACGTCTTTTTTCTCTTTCGTCTCCTGTTTTGTGTTCGATTCTTTCAGTGCTCTCCTTCATTCTTCACGTCATCTTTCTCTTTCGTTTTCTTTCTTTCAGCTGATCCCCTTAATTCTTCACGTCTTTTTTCTCTTTCGTCTCCTGTTTTCTGTTCGATTCTTTCAGTGCCCTCCTTCATTCGTCACGTCTTCTTTCTCTTTCGTTTTCTTTCTTTCAGCTGATCCGCTTAATTCTTCACGTCTTTTTTCTCTTTCGTCTCCTGTTTTGTGTTCGATTCTTTCAGTGCCCTCCTTCATTCTTCACGTCTTCTTTCTCTTTCGTTTTCTTTCTTTCAGCTGATCCCCTTAAATCTTCACGTCTTTTTTCTCTTTCGTCTCCTGTTTTCTGTTCGATTCTTTCAGTGCCCTCCTTCATTCGTCACGTCTTCTTTCTGTTTCGTTTTCTTTCTTTCAGCTGATCCCCGTAATTCTTCACGTCTTTTTTCTCTTTCGTCTCCTGTTTTGTGTTCGATTCTTTCAGTGCCCTCCGTCATTCGTCACGTCTTCTTTCTCTTTCGTTTTCTTTCTTTCAGCTGATCCGCTTAATTCTTCACGTCTTTTTTCTCTTTCGTCTCCTGTTTTGTGTTCGATTCTTTCAGTGCCCTCCTTCATTCGTCACGTCTTCTTTCTCTTTCGTTTTCTTTCTTTCAGCTGATCCCCTTAACTCTTCCCGTCTTTTTTCTCTTTCGTCTCCTGTTTTGTGTTCGATTCTTTCAGTGCCCTCCTTCATTCGTCACGTCTTCTTTCTGTTTCGTTTTCTTTCTTTCAGCTGATCCCCGTAATTCTTCACGTCTTTTTTCTCTTTCGTCTCCTGTTTTGTGTTCGATTCTTTCAGTGCCCTCCTTCATTCGTCACGTCTTCTTTCTCTTTCGCTTTCTTTCTTTCAGCTGATCCGCTTAATTCTTCACGTCTTTTTTCTCTTTCGTCTCCTGTTTTGTGTTCGATTCTTTCAGTGCCCTCCTTCATTCGTCACGTCTTCTTTCTCTTTCGTTTTCTTTCTTTCAGCTGATCCCCTTAACTCTTCACGTCTTTTTTCTCTTTCGTCTCCTGTTTTGTGTTCGATTCTTTCAGTGCTCTCCTTCATTCTTCACGTCATCTTTCTCTTTCGTTTTCTTTCTTTCAGCTGATCCCCTTAATTCTTCACGTCTTTTTTCTCTTTCGTCTCCTGTTTTCTGTTCGATTCTTTCAGTGCCCTCCTTCATTCGTCACGTCTTCTTTCTCTTTCGTTTTCTTTCTTTCAGCTGATCCGCTTAATTCTTCACGTCTTTTTTCTCTTTCGTCTCCTGTTTTGTGTTCGATTCTTTCAGTGCCCTCCTTCATTCTTCACGTCTTCTTTCTCTTTCGTTTTCTTTCTTTCAGCTGATCCCCTTAAATCTTCACGTCTTTTTTCTCTTTCGTCTCCTGTTTTCTGTTCGATTCTTTCAGTGCCCTCCTTCATTCGTCACGTCTTCTTTCTGTTTCGTTTTCTTTCTTTCAGCTGATCCCCGTAATTCTTCACGTCTTTTTTCTCTTTCGTCTCCTGTTTTGTGTTCGATTCTTTCAGTGCCCTCCTTCATTCGTCACGTCTTCTTTCTCTTTCGTTTTCTTTCTTTCAGCTGATCCGCTTAATTCTTCACGTCTTTTTTCTCTTTCGTCTCCTGTTTTGTGTTCGATTCTTTCAGTGCCCTCCTTCATTCGTCACGTCTTCTTTCTCTTTCGTTTTCTTTCTTTCAGCTGATCCCCTTAACTCTTCCCGTCTTTTTTCTCTTTCGTCTCCTGTTTTGTGTTCGATTCTTTCAGTGCTCTCCTTCATTCTTCACGTCATCTTTCTCTTTCGTATTCTTTCTTTCAGCTGATCCCCTTAATTCTTCACGTCTTTTTTCTCTTTCGTCTCCTGTTTTCTGTTCGATTCTTTCAGTGCCCTCCTTCATTCGTCACGTCTTCTTTCTCTTTCGTTTTCTTTCTTTCAGCTGATCCGCTTAATTCTTCACGTCTTTTTTCTCTTTCGTCTCCTGTTTTGTGTTCGATTCTTTCAGTGCCCTCCTTCATTCTTCACGTCTTCTTTCTCTTTCGTTTTCTTTCTTTCAGCTGATCCCCTTAAATCTTCACGTCTTTTTTCTCTTTCGTCTTCTGTTTTGTGTTCGATTCTTTCAGTGCTCTCCTTCATTCTTCATGTCTTCTTTCTCTTTCGTTTTCTTTCTTTCAGCTGATCCCCGTAATTCTTCACGTCTTTTTTCTCTTTCGTCTCCTGTTTTGTGTTCGATACTTTCAGTGCCCTCCTTCATTCGTCACGTCTTCTTTCTCTTTCGTTTTCTTTCTTTCAGCTGATCCGCTTAATTCTTCACGTCTTTTTTCTCTTTCGTCTCCTGTTTTGTGTTCGATTCTTTCAGTGCCCTCCTTCATTCGTCACGTCTTCTTTCTCTTTCGTTTTCTTTCTTTCAGCTGATCCCCTTAACTCTTCACGTCTTTTTTCTCTTTCGTCTCCTGTTTTGTGTTCGATTCTTTCAGTGCTCTCCTTCATTCTTCACTTCATCTTTCTCTTTCGTTTTCTTTCTTTCAGCTGATCCCCTTAACTCTTCACGTCTTTTTTCTCTTTCGTCTCCTGTTTTGTGTTCGATTCTTTCAGTGCTCTCCTTCATTCGTCACGTCTTCTTTCTCTTTCGTTTTCTTTCTTTCAGCTGATCCCCTTCATTCTTCACGTCTTTTTTCTCTTTCGTCTCCTGTTTTCTGTTCGATACTTTCAGTGCTCTCCTTCATTCTTTACGTCTTCTTTCTCTTTCGTTTTCTTTCTTTCAGCTGATCCGCTTAATTCTTCACGTCTTTTTTCTCTTTCGTCTCCTGTTTTCTGTTCGATTCTTTCAGTGCTCTCCTTCATTCTTTACGTCTTCTTTCTCTTTCGTTTTCTTTCTTTCAGCTGATCCGCTTAATTCTTCACGTCTTTTTTCTCTTTCGTCTCCTGTTTTGTGTTCGATTCTTTCAGTGCCCTCCTTCATTCGTCACGTCTTCTTTCTCTTTCGTTTTCTTTCTTTCAGCTGATCCGCTTAATTCTTCACGTCTTTTTTCTCTTTCGTCTCCTGTTTTGTGTTCGATTCTTTCAGTGCCCTCCTTCATTCGTCACGTCTTCTTTCTGTTTCGTTTTCTTTCTTTCAGCTGATCCCCTTAACTCTTCACGTCTTTTTTCTCTTTCGTCTCCTGTTTTGTGTTCGATTCTTTCAGTGCTCTCCTTCATTCTTCACGTCTTCATTCTCTTTCGTTTTCTTTCTTTCAGCTGATCCCCTTAACTCTTCACGTCTTTTTTCTCTTTCGTCTCCTGTTTTGTGTTCGATTCTTTCAGTGCTCTCCTTCATTCGTCACGTCTTCTTTCTCTTTCGTTTTCTTTCTTTCAGCTGATCCCCTTAATTCTTCACGTCTTTTTTCTCTTTCGTCTCCTGTTTTCTGTTCGATTCTTTCAGTGCTCTCCTTCATTCTTTACGTCTTCTTTCTCTTTCGTTTTCTTTCTTTCAGCTGATCCGCTTAATTCTTCACGTCTTTTTTCTCTTTCGTCTCCTGTTTTGTGTTCGATTCTTTCAGTGCCCTCCTTCATTCGTCACGTCTTCTTTCTCTTTCGTTTTCTTTCTTTCAGCTGATCCGCTTAATTCTTCACGTCTTTTTTCTCTTTCGTCTCCTGTTTTGTGTTCGATTCTTTCAGTGCCCTCCTTCATTCGTCACGTCTTCTTTCTGTTTCGTTTTCTTTCTTTCAGCTGATCCCCTTATCTCTTCACGTCTTTTTTCTCTTTCGTCTCCTGTTTTGTGTTCGATTCTTTCAGTGCTCTCCTTCATTCTTCACGTCTTCTTTCTCTTTCGTTTTCTTTCTTTCAGCTGATCCCCTTAACTCTTCACGTCTTTTTTCTCTTTCGTCTCCTGTTTTGTGTTCGATTCTTTCAGTGCTCTCCTTCATTCGTCACGTCTTCTTTCTCTTTCGTTTTCTTTCTTTCAGCTGATCCCCTTAATTCTTCACGTCTTTTTTCTCTTTCGTCTCCTGTTTTCTGTTCGATTCTTTCAGTGCTCTCCTTCATTCTTTACGTCTTCTTTCTCTTTCGTTTTCTTTCTTTCAGCTGATCCGCTTAATTCTTCACGTCTTTTTTCTCTTTCGTCTCCTGTTTTGTGTTCGATTCTTTCAGTGCCCTCCTTCATTCGTCACGTCTTCTTTCTCTTTCGTTTTCTTTCTTTCAGCTGATCCGCTTAATTCTTCACGTCTTTTTTCTCTTTCGTCTCCTGTTTTGTGTTCGATTCTTTCAGTGCCCTCCTTCATTCGTCACGTCTTCTTTCTGTTTCGTTTTCTTTCTTTCAGCTGATCCCCTTAACTCTTCACGTCTTTTTTCTCTTTCGTCTCCTGTTTTGTGTTCGATTCTTTCAGTGCTCTCCTTCATTCTTCACGTCTTCTTTCTCTTTCGTTTTCTTTCTTTCAGCTGATCCCCTTAACTCTTCACGTCTTTTTTCTCTTTCGTCTCCTGTTTTCTGTTCGATTCTTTCAGTGCTCTCCTTCATTCTTTACGTCTTCTTTCTCTTTCGTTTTCTTTCTTTCAGCTGATCCGCTTAATTCTTCACGTCTTTTTTCTCTTTCGTCTCCTGTTTTGTGTTCGATTCTTTCAGTGCCCTCCTTCATTCGTCACGTCTTCTTTCTCTTTCGTTTTCTTTCTTTCAGCTGATCCCCTTAACTCTTCACGTCTTTTTTCTCTTTCGTCTCCTGTTTTGTGTTCGATTCTTTCAGTGCCCTCCTTCATTCGTCACGTCTTCTTTCTCTTTCGTTTTCTTTCTTTCAGCTGATCCCCTTAACTCTTCACGTCTTTTTTCTCTTTCGTCTCCTGTTTTGTGTTCGATTCTTTCAGTGCTCTCCTTCATTCTTCACGTCTTCTTTCTCTTTCGTTTTCTTTCTTTCAGCTGATCCCCTTAACTCTTCACGTCTTTTTTCTCTTTCGTCTCCTGTTTTGTGTTCGATTCTTTCAGTGCTCTCCTTCATTCGTCACGTCTTCTTTCTCTTTCGTTTTCTTTCTTTCAGCTGATCCCCTTAACTCTTCCCGTCTTTTTTCTCTTTCGTCTCCTGTTTTGTGTTCGATTCTTTCAGTGCTCTCCTTCATTCTTCACGTCATCTTTCTCTTTCGTATTCTTTCTTTCAGCTGATCCCCTTAATTCTTCACGTCTTTTTTCTCTTTCGTCTCCTGTTTTCTGTTCGATTCTTTCAGTGCCCTCCTTCATTCTTTACGTCTTCTTTCTCTTTCGTTTTCTTTCTTTCAGCTGATCCGCTTAATTCTTCACGTCTTTTTTCTCTTTCGTCTCCTGTTTTGTGTTCGATTCTTTCAGTGCCCTCCTTCATTCGTCACGTCTTCTTTCTCTTTCGTTTTCTTTCTTTCAGCTGATCCGCTTAATTCTTCACGTCTTTTTTCTCTTTCGTCTCCTGTTTTGTGTTCGATTCTTTCAGTGCCCTCCTTCATTCGTCACGTCTTCTTTCTGTTTCGTTTTCTTTCTTTCAGCTGATCCCCTTATCTCTTCACGTCTTTTTTCTCTTTCGTCTCCTGTTTTGTGTTCGATTCTTTCAGTGCTCTCCTTCATTCTTCACGTCTTCTTTCTCTTTCGTTTTCTTTCTTTCAGCTGATCCCCTTAACTCTTCACGTCTTTTTTCTCTTTCGTCTCCTGTTTTGTGTTCGATTCTTTCAGTGCTCTCCTTCATTCGTCACGTCTTCTTTCTCTTTCGTTTTCTTTCTTTCAGCTGATCCCCTTAATTCTTCACGTCTTTTTTCTCTTTCGTCTCCTGTTTTCTGTTCGATTCTTTCAGTGCTCTCCTTCATTCTTTACGTCTTCTTTCTCTTTCGTTTTCTTTCTTTCAGCTGATCCGCTTAATTCTTCACGTCTTTTTTCTCTTTCGTCTCCTGTTTTGTGTTCGATTCTTTCAGTGCCCTCCTTCATTCGTCACGTCTTCTTTCTCTTTCGTTTTCTTTCTTTCAGCTGATCCGCTTAATTCTTCACGTCTTTTTTCTCTTTCGTCTCCTGTTTTGTGTTCGATTCTTTCAGTGCCCTCCTTCATTCGTCACGTCTTCTTTCTGTTTCGTTTTCTTTCTTTCAGCTGATCCCCTTAACTCTTCACGTCTTTTTTCTCTTTCGTCTCCTGTTTTGTGTTCGATTCTTTCAGTGCTCTCCTTCATTCTTCACGTCTTCTTTCTCTTTCGTTTTCTTTCTTTCAGCTGATCCCCTTAACTCTTCACGTCTTTTTTCTCTTTCGTCTCCTGTTTTCTGTTCGATTCTTTCAGTGCTCTCCTTCATTCTTTACGTCTTCTTTCTCTTTCGTTTTCTTTCTTTCAGCTGCTCCGCTTAATTCTTCACGTCTTTTTTCTCTTTCGTCTCCTGTTTTGTGTTCGATTCTTTCAGTGCCCTCCTTCATTCGTCACGTCTTCTTTCTCTTTCGTTTTCTTTCTTTCAGCTGATCCCCTTAACTCTTCACGTCTTTTTTCTCTTTCGTCTCCTGTTTTGTGTTCGATTCTTTCAGTGCCCTCCTTCATTCGTCACGTCTTCTTTCTCTTTCGTTTTCTTTCTTTCAGCTGATCCCCTTAACTCTTCACGTCTTTTTTCTCTTTCGTCTCCTGTTTTGTGTTCGATTCTTTCAGTGCTCTCCTTCATTCTTCACGTCTTCTTTCTCTTTCGTTTTCTTTCTTTCAGCTGATCCCCTTAACTCTTCACGTCTTTTTTCTCTTTCGTCTCCTGTTTTGTGTTCGATTCTTTCAGTGCTCTCCTTCATTCGTCACGTCTTCTTTCTCTTTCGTTTTCTTTCTTTCAGCTGATCCCCTTAACTCTTCCCGTCTTTTTTCTCTTTCGTCTCCTGTTTTGTGTTCGATTCTTTCAGTGCTCTCCTTCATTCTTCACGTCATCTTTCTCTTTCGTATTCTTTCTTTCAGCTGATCCCCTTAATTCTTCACGTCTTTTTTCTCTTTCGTCTCCTGTTTTCTGTTCGATTCTTTCAGTGCCCTCCTTCATTCGTCACGTCTTCTTTCTCTTTCGTTTTCTTTCTTTCAGCTGATCCGCTTAATTCTTCACGTCTTTTTTCTCTTTCGTCTCCTGTTTTGTGTTCGATTCTTTCAGTGCCCTCCTTCATTCTTCACGTCTTCTTTCTCTTTCGTTTTCTTTCTTTCAGCTGATCCCCTTAAATCTTCACGTCTTTTTTCTCTTTCGTCTTCTGTTTTGTGTTCGATTCTTTCAGTGCTCTCCTTCATTCTTCATGTCTTCTTTCTCTTTCGTTTTCTTTCTTTCAGCTGATCCCCGTAATTCTTCACGTCTTTTTTCTCTTTCGTCTCCTGTTTTGTGTTCGATTCTTTCAGTGCCCTCCTTCATTCGTCACGTCTTCTTTCTCTTTCGTTTTCTTTCTTTCAGCTGATCCGCTTAATTCTTCACGTCTTTTTTCTCTTTCGTCTCCTGTTTTGTGTTCGATTCTTTCAGTGCCCTCCTTCATTCGTCACGTCTTCTTTCTCTTTCGTTTTCTTTCTTTCAGCTGATCCCCTTAACTCTTCACGTCTTTTTTCTCTTTCGTCTCCTGTTTTGTGTTCGATTCTTTCAGTGCTCTCCTTCATTCTTCACTTCATCTTTCTCTTTCGTTTTCTTTCTTTCAGCTGATCCCCTTAACTCTTCACGTCTTTTTTCTCTTTCGTCTCCTGTTTTGTGTTCGATTCTTTCAGTGCTCTCCTTCATTCGTCACGTCTTCTTTCTCTTTCGTTTTCTTTCTTTCAGCTGATCCCCTTCATTCTTCACGTCTTTTTTCTCTTTCGTCTCCTGTTTTCTGTTCGATACTTTCAGTGCTCTCCTTCATTCTTTACGTCTTCTTTCTCTTTCGTTTTCTTTCTTTCAGCTGATCCGCTTAATTCTTCACGTCTTTTTTCTCTTTCGTCTCCTGTTTTCTGTTCGATTCTTTCAGTGCTCTCCTTCATTCTTTACGTCTTCTTTCTCTTTCGTTTTCTTTCTTTCAGCTGATCCGCTTAATTCTTCACGTCTTTTTTCTCTTTCGTCTCCTGTTTTGTGTTCGATTCTTTCAGTGCCCTCCTTCATTCGTCACGTCTTCTTTCTCTTTCGTTTTCTTTCTTTCAGCTGATCCGCTTAATTCTTCACGTCTTTTTTCTCTTTCGTCTCCTGTTTTGTGTTCGATTCTTTCAGTGCCCTCCTTCATTCGTCACGTCTTCTTTCTCTTTCGTTTTCTTTCTTTCAGCTGATCCCCTTAACTCTTCACGTCTTTTTTCTCTTTCGTCTCCTGTTTTGTGTTCGATTCTTTCAGTGCTCTCCTTCATTCTTCACGTCTTCATTCTCTTTCGTTTTCTTTCTTTCAGCTGATCCCCTTAACTCTTCACGTCTTTTTTCTCTTTCGTCTCCTGTTTTGTGTTCGATTCTTTCAGTGCTCTCCTTCATTCGTCACGTCTTCTTTCTCTTTCGTTTTCTTTCTTTCAGCTGATCCCCTTAATTCTTCACGTCTTTTTTCTCTTTCGTCTCCTGTTTTCTGTTCGATTCTTTCAGTGCTCTCCTTCATTCTTTACGTCTTCTTTCTCTTTCGTTTTCTCTCTTTCAGCTGATCCGCTTAATTCTTCACGTCTTTTTTCTCTTTCGTCTCCTGTTTTGTGTTCGATTCTTTCAGTGCCCTCCTTCATTCGTCACGTCTTCTTTCTCTTTCGTTTTCTTTCTTTCAGCTGATCCGCTTAATTCTTCACGTCTTTTTTCTCTTTCGTCTCCTGTTTTGTGTTCGATTCTTTCAGTGCCCTCCTTCATTCGTCACGTCTTCTTTCTGTTTCGTTTTCTTTCTTTCAGCTGATCCCCTTATCTCTTCACGTCTTTTTTCTCTTTCGTCTCCTGTTTTGTGTTCGATTCTTTCAGTGCTCTCCTTCATTCTTCACGTCTTCTTTCTCTTTCGTTTTCTTTCTTGCAGCTGATCCCCTTAACTCTTCACGTCTTTTTTCTCTTTCGTCTCCTGTTTTGTGTTCGATTCTTTCAGTGCTCTCCTTCATTCATCACGTCTTCTTTCTCTTTCGTTTTCTTTCTTTCAGCTGATCCCCTTAATTCTTCACGTCTTTTTTCTCTTTCGTCTCCTGTTTTCTGTTCGATTCTTTCAGTGCTCTCCTTCATTCTTTACGTCTTCTTTCTCTTTCGTTTTCTTTCTTTCAGCTGATCCGCTTAATTCTTCACGTCTTTTTTCTCTTTCGTCTCCTGTTTTGTGTTCGATTCTTTCAGTGCCCTCCTTCATTCGTCACGTCTTCTTTCTCTTTCGTTTTCTTTCTTTCAGCTGATCCGCTTAATTCTTCACGTCTTTTTTCTCTTTCGTCTCCTGTTTTGTGTTCGATTCTTTCAGTGCCCTCCTTCATTCGTCACGTCTTCTTTCTGTTTCGTTTTCTTTCTTTCAGCTGATCCCCTTAACTCTTCACGTCTTTTTTCTCTTTCGTCTCCTGTTTTGTGTTCGATTCTTTCAGTGCTCTCCTTCATTCTTCACGTCTTCTTTCTCTTTCGTTTTCTTTCTTTCAGCTGATCCCCTTAACTCTTCACGTCTTTTTTCTCTTTCGTCTCCTGTTTTGTGTTCGATTCTTTCAGTGCTCTCCTTCATTCGTCACGTCTTCTTTCTCTTTCGTTTTCTTTCTTTCAGCTGATCCCCTTAATTCTTCACGTCTTTTTTCTCTTTCGTCTCCTGTTTTCTGTTCGATTCTTTCAGTGCTCTCCTTCATTCTTTACGTCTTCTTTCTCTTTCGTTTTCTTTCTTTCAGCTGATCCGCTTAATTCTTCACGTCTTTTTTCTCTTTCGTCTCCTGTTTTGTGTTCGATTCTTTCAGTGCCCTCCTTCATTCGTCACGTCTTCTTTCTCTTTCGTTTTCTTTCTTTCAGCTGATCCGCTTAATTCTTCACGTCTTTTTTCTCTTTCCTCTCCTGTTTTGTGTTCGATTCTTCCAGTGCCCTCCTTCATTCGTCACGTCTTCTTTCTGTTTCGTTTTCTTTCTTTCAGCTGATCCCCTTAACTCTTCACGTCTTTTTTCTCTTTCGTCTCCTGTTTTGTGTTCGATTCTTTCAGTGCTCTCCTTCATTCTTCACGTCTTCTTTCTCTTTCGTTTTCTTTCTTTCAGCTGATCCCCTTAACTCTTCACGTCTTTTTTCTCTTTCGTCTCCTGTTTTGTGTTCGATTCTTTCAGTGCTCTCCTTCATTCGTCACGTCTTCTTTCTCTTTCGTTTTCTTTCTTTCAGCTGATCCCCTTAATTCTTCACGTCTTTTTTCTCTTTCGTCTCCTGTTTTCTGTTCGATTCTTTCAGTGCTCTCCTTCATTCTTTACGTCTTCTTTCTCTTTCGTTTTCTTTCTTTCTGCTGATCCGCTTAATTCTTCACGTCTTTTTTCTCTTTCGTCTCCTGTTTTGTGTTCGATTCTTTCAGTGCCCTCCTTCATTCGTCACGTCTTCTTTCTCTTTCGTTTTCTTTCTTTCAGCTGATCCCCTTAACTCTTCACGTCTTTTTTCTCTTTCGTCTCCTGTTTTGTGTTCGATTCTTTCAGTGCTCTCCTTCATTCTTCACGTCTTCTTTCTCTTTCGTTTTCTTTCTTTCAGCTGATCCCCTTAACTCTTCACGTCTTTTTTCTCTTTCGTCTCCTGTTTTGTGTTCGATTCTTTCAGTGCTCTCCTTCATTCGTCACGTCTTCTTTCTCTTTCGTTTTCTTTCTTTCAGCTGATCCCCTTCATTCTTCACGTCTTTTTTCTCTTTCGTCTCCTGTTTTCTGTTCGATTCTTTCAGTGCTCTCCTTCATTCTTTACGTCTTCTTTCTCTTTCGTTTTCTTTCTTTCAGCTGATCCGCTTAATTCTTCACGTCTTTTTTCTCTTTCGTCTCCTGTTTTGTGTTCGATTCTTTCAGTGCCCTCCTTCATTCGTCACGTCTTCTTTCTCTTTCGTTTTCTTTCTTTCAGCTGATCCCCTTAACTCTTCACGTCTTTTTTCTCTTTCGTCTCCTGTTTTGTGTTCGATTCTTTCAGTGCTCTCCTTCATTCTTCACGTCATCTTTCTCTTTCGTTTTCTTTCTTTCAGCTGATCCCCTTAACTCTTCACGTCTTTTTTCTCTTTCGTCTCCTGTTTTGTGTTCGATTCTTTCAGTGCTCTCCTTCATTCTTCATGTCTTCTTTCTCTTTCGTTTTCTTTCTTTCAGCTGATCCACTTAATTCTTCACGTCTTTTTTCTCTTTCGTCTCCTGTTTTGTGTTCGATTCTTTCAGTGCTCTCCTTCATTCTTTACGTCTTCTTTCTCTTTCGTTTTCTTTCTTTCAGCTGATCCCCTTAATTGATCACGTCTTTTTCTCTTTCGTCTCCTGTTTTCTGTTCGATTCTTTCAGTGCTCTCCTTCATTCTGCACGTCTTCTTTCTCTTTCGTTTTCTTTCTTTCAGCTGATCCCCTTAATTCTTCACGTCTTTTATCTCTTTCGTCTCCTGTTTTCTGTTCGATTCTTTCAGTGCTCTCCTTCATTCTTTACGTCTTCTTTCTCTTTCGCTTTCTTTCTTTCAGCTGATCCCCTTAATTCTTCATGTCTTTTTTCTCTTTCGTCTCCTGTTTTGTGTTCGATTCTTTCAGTGCCCTCCTTCATTCTTCACGTCTTCTTTCTCTTTCGTTTTCTTTCTTTCAGCTGATCCCCTTAACTCTTCACGTCTTTTTTCTCTTTCGTCTCCTGTTTTCTGTTCGATTCTTTCAGTGCGCTCCTTCATTCATCACGTCTTCTTTCTCTTTCGTTTTCTTTCTTTCAGCTGATCCCCTTAATACTTCACGGTTTTTTTCTCTTTCGTCTCCTGTTTTCTGTTCGATTCTTTCAGTGCCCTCCTTCATTCTTCACGTCTTCTTTCTCTTTCGTTTTCTTTCTTTCAGCTGATCCACTTAATACTTCACGTCTTTTTTATCTTTCGTCTCCTGTTTTGTGTTCGATTCTTTCAGTGCTCTCCTTCATTCTTTACGTCTTCTTTCTCTTTCGTTTTCTTTCTTTCAGCTGATCCCCTTAATACTTCACGTCTTTTTTCTCTTTCGTCTCCTGTTTTCTGTTCGATTCTTTCAGTGCCCTCCTTCATTCTTCACGTCTTCTTTCTCTTTCGTTTTCTTTCTTTCAGCTGATCCCCTTAATACTTCACGTCTTTTTTCTCTTTCGTCTCCTGTTTTCTGTTCGATTCTTTCAGTGCGCTCCTTCATTCTTCACGTCTTCTTTCTCTTTCGTTTTCTTTCTTTCAGCTGATCCCCTTAATACTTCACGTCTTTTTTCTCTTTCGTCTCCTGTTTTCTGTTCGATTCTTTCAGTGCCCTCCTTCAATCTTTACGTCTTCTTTCTCTTTCGTTTTCTTTCTTTCAGCTGATCCCCTTAATTCTTCACGTCTTTTTTCTCTTTCGTCTCCTGTTTTCTGTTCGATTCTTTCAGTGCCCTCCTTCATTCTTCACGTCTTCTTTCTCTTTCGTTTTCTTTCTTTCAGCTGATCCCCTTAATTCTTCACGTCTTTTTTCTCTTTCGTCTCCTGTTTTCTGTTCGATTCTTTCAGTGCCCTCCTTCATTCTTCACGTCTTCCTTCTCTTTCGTTTTCTGTTTTGTTTTCCATTTGTTATGGGTCCTTACCTATAACTATAGAATTAACTTTTCCTAACACTATGTATACTACGCCTCTCAAGAGAGAGAGAGAGACGAATTGAGTCGAGCCGATAGTAGTTCACTCCAAACCAGACTGACAGCCATACTATCACCTTCCACATCTTGTGTTCGTGTTGTTCTTCCTTGGTCCTAACCTGGACAATAACACTAACCTTACGAAATATTTACAGTGATAAAATTAATATATCTTACATATATTCACAGTGATAAGTTTA
>OZ038485.1:11527998-11550498 GCA_964036315.1 Acanthosepion esculentum | reverse complement strand
AGAGTCACTTATATGATTTGTTTCATGTATGCGTATAATTTTCCATCAGTCACCGATAAGCGCTATGTTACTACTACTACTAATAATAATAATATTCGTTCATTTACATATATTCGTTAATACGTTTTTCGTGTTGTATGATTCCCTTTAAAATGAGCAAGAATAATTTCGTGAGAAGATACTTGAAATTATTAATTATACGAAAGGTGAGTAATTAGTATTCCGCACAAAAATTTCCTTGTGAAAGATTATCCGACAGACTGAAAACTGAATTTACGCGACAATATTTATAAGAAAAAAATAGGATCATGGAAGCAAAAGTTGACATTAACTAAACTCACAATTTTATTGTTTATTAAATATATTTCGCGATTTCTTAACTGTATCTAGGATAGAAAATATTGGTAATTATCTTCTGGGGTGATCTAACAAGACAAGGTATATGTGATCGTTTGAAACCTGAAGGCTTTAATGGCGTTTGAGATAACATCGTTGATTGGTTAATGTATTCTAATGTGAAAATTTCAATTTGGATTTATTTTTTACACAAAAATGAGTAGATTTCTGAGTGACGCCTTTTTTGTAACAGAAACAAGAATTTTAGTGAAACATAAATTTATTGAATTTTTCTACAATTTTAATTGGGGTTTCAAAAACGCAGAGACACATACACACCACACTTTGATTGAAAAGCTCTAAACAAGATTCCTTCGCTTTATCAAAAGTATTGAATCGCCGGTTGCGTAAAAGACCAGAACAGGCCTTAGTCACTCGGATCAGCATCGGGATTGAATGGTGGATGTGGATGAATCTAAACCCCATCCATGTGTTTGAACTTCTCCTTAGTCAACCTTGCAGTGTGTGGCTTCTCATTGCCTTGCTGAAACATTGCCAGACCTCGATTGACCAAAGCAGGATAGTCCATTTTAGTTGCCATACACGCAGTGTCGCTGTTACTATACAGTTCAGCGTTGATGGCACGATCGTGTGGAACAAGTTCTAAATGTAATACTCTTTAGAAATTCCACCAGAAAGAGATAAGTATTTGCGGTTTTCTTTCCGCTCCCTAAGTGAGTCAGGAATTTCTATCCAATTTCGTATGAGAAGAATTTTTATAAACGAATATAGCAAAAGTTATATTCAGAAACAAGACAAAAACAAGCCAGTAGAGAGCAGATATTAGTTCTAGAACGGATCAGAACTTAAAGAAGAAACAGAGATAAATGCAGACGAGAACATGAACAAAATATGCATACCTATCATCCCATGCAGCTGTGACAAGGAATATTAAAACGCTACTAACCAAACTCTAAAAGTAATATAGGAGGAATGTCGAAAAGCTATAATCCAGACAGTAACATTGATACAGCTGATCCTATAGCGAAAAAGCGGGGTCATCAGTCTCTGTGGAATTAATTCAGTTCGACACAAGAATCGGCGTACCTGGCGTAATATATATATATATATATATATATATATATATATATATATATGATCGGCGTAACCTAGCATATATATATATATATATATATATATATATATATATATATATATATATATACACAGAGAGAGAGAGAGAGAGAGACAGCCAGACAGACAGACAGACAGAGAGTGAGAGAGAGAGAGAGAGAAATAACTCCCTGGTCTGACTATAATTTTTACAAAATGGGAGAGTCCATCATACGTAAAATAGGGAGTTGCTTTTCAATAACCCAGTATATTTATATATATATATATATATATATATATATATATATATATATATATATATATATATATATATATGTGTGTGTGTGTGTGTGTGTGTGTGTGTGTGTGTGTGTGTGTGTGTGTCTGTGTGTGTTTGTGTGTTTGTGTATGTGTGTGTGTATGTGTGTGTTATAAAGATATATTTTTGAAGTATGCAAGGGGATAGAGCTT
Source organism: Acanthosepion esculentum (assembly GCA_964036315.1). Taxonomy (NCBI): domain Eukaryota; kingdom Metazoa; phylum Mollusca; class Cephalopoda; order Sepiida; family Sepiidae; genus Acanthosepion; species Acanthosepion esculentum. The sequence continues at coordinate 11,548,578 of OZ038485.1, read as the reverse complement.
ATGCAAATATAAACGGGAACATTGAGGGCAACACTCAGAGGCAACAGTATTTTTATGCTTAGACACAATATTCAAACCTGAAACAGTCCAATTTAATGCACATGAACACACACACACACACACACACACACACACACACATATATATATATATATATATATATATATATATATAAGGAAGAGGTTATATATATATATATATATATATATATATATATATATATATATATATGTATAAGAGGTTATACTAGTTCCAACGAGAGAAAAGGGAAAAGTGTTAATATTATTTTTAATATACACACTTTAGAAACCGCAAACGTTTTTGGTTCTCATGTGCATGATTTATTTTACATAATATTTCCTACTTGTGTTTCTGATCTCCCGACCGTCATCAGGCAAAGGGTGCAGATTTGCACATATTATTAAAACATAATTTTTTCCTTTATGTTTTTCCATGTTCAATATTCTCAAATTGAGACATTCTTTTTTTCTGTGTTAGTGAACCAAATGTCTTTCTTGAACTGGCAGTGAAAAGTTCTGCGTACAGGGTTATAAAACCATTAAGATTGGTCCGAGAAATGGAGTAGTTATCGGCATTCTTATATTTTAATGAACCTGTGTGTTCTTAGATCTATTTTCCATTTTCGTGTGTTTTTGACATACGTACATACACATAGTTACCAAGTTACATGGAATCAGTATACACACACATACATACACACATACATACGTACACACATACACAAATACTTCCTAAGATGTGTGGGGTGTGTTTGCGTGCCTTTGAGTAGTTCTCCTGCTTTTGTCAATATGTGTATATATATATATACATTCGTTCCCCACAGACACCCGCATGTGAGCGTGCGTGCATGTATGTAAGTGGTTTGATCACTGTATTTGGCCATTATGTGTGCATGTTCTGTGCTTTTGCGTGTGTGGTCATGATCTATTTTGTTCTGGTAGGTAAGAACAATTGTCTGTTTGATATATTGGCATAATTTTAAATTTTCCCTGGTTGCATTTGAAGATGTGTTGTGATACAGACAGTTTTTTGTTGTCTGGTAATTTTATGTTGCTTTTGTGTAGGGAGACCCTGTTGTTCAGTTGTTGGCTGATACCTATATGACTTCTTGCATTTTGTGCATTTGAGTATATAAATCACATTTTTGGAATTGCAGTTTAACTTTTTATTTATTATGAATGTCGTTTTGGGGTTTTCAAAAGTGTAGGAATTTTCTTCTATAATGATGTCACTACAATGATGCCTTTTTCTGTTGCATTTTGTGATTCCCTGTATTGTATGTTGTTTAAATTTGAATATGGTTAATATGTGGCTTAGGCTTTTAGATTGGCGTTTGCTTTTAATTATTTTGCTTTTTTTCAGTATATTTTTCAGTTTATTATTCTTGGTAAGTACGTCTAGATTTTAAGTAATTTCTGTGAATAATTCTGGATTGTTTTTGTTGTATGTTGAGACATATGCTAGAGTTTGTTCGACGTTACGCTTCTTTTTATTTTTAAGTTGGTCTAGAGGAATTTTTTTTGCGAGTTCAAAACCTTTGTTTATTAGTGTTGTGGGTTAGCTTTGTTGTTTCATAATTTTATGTAGTTCTTCTAGGCGGGTTTTTCGGAGGTGTTTGTCCGTCACTAAGGTACAAATCCTACGTGCTAGAGAATAGGGGATGGATTTTAGGCAGCTTTTTGGGTGATGGCTCTTGAAATGAAGATATTGTTGGGTTTCTGTCGGTTTGTGGTAGATATCTGTGATTATGTGGTTGTTTTTATTTCTAATGAGTATATCTAAACATGGTAAGTTTTTTTAAAATTATATTCTTGCGTGAATTTGATTTTTGGATGTTAGTTTTGTTGTAGAGTGTGGAATTGGTTAATATCACCCCTTGAGGATTTCCAGAAAATGAAGCAATCATCTAAGTATCTTTTCCAAGATTTAGTGAATTGGGTTTTTATATTTTACCCATATATTTGTTCTATCCTTTCATAGAGGTTTTCTTCTAGGTAAGCTAATGTTAGTGAGGCATAAGTTGGTGCCATTTTGGTTCCCATTGCAGTACCTAGATTTTGGATAAAGTTTTTGTTGTCAAATTAAGAGGTGATATTGTTTAGAATTAGGTCTATACTATCGATAATAAAATCTTTAGTGAATCTCGATGTAGTATTTCTGGATGTTTTTCAATCCACTATGACATTGCTTTTTTTCCTAGTTCATGGGTTATGTTGCTGTATAGGCTACTAATATCAAAAGTTGCCATAAGCGTCCCCGGTTCTACCTTTTGTAGTATACAGCTAAGGAAATGAATATCTTTTCTGGTGTGGCTTTTAATTCGCTTAGTGAATGGTTGAAATATTATGTCTATTAGGTTACTTAGTTTACTAGTTGGACAGGCTGGTCCTGCTACTATTGGTCTGAATGTAAGGTCACTGGGGTTTGGGATGCTAATGTATTCAGATTTTTGTGTCTGTATAGCTGCTTTTATTTCACTCGATTTGTGAATTTTAGTTAGTCCGTAGAAATTGCTTATTTTCGGAACAAAGTTTATTAGGAAATCCTCCTCTTTTTTTTTGGTAATATTTTATTATGTGCAGAGTTTTGTAATTTTTGATATAATGTTTTTGTCTATGTTGGTGTCAATTAATTTGTAGTAATTCCTATACTCTCGTGTTTCTAGAATTTTTGTTTTATAGTATGTTCTGTCCATGATCACTATGGCACTGCCTTTATCTGCTTCTTTTATAATTATGTTATTATTTTTCGGATGCTCTCTAAGGCTAGTCTTTGTCTGTATGTAAGGTTGTCGAATGGTTTGGATTTTTCTTGTAGGTTGAGGTTCCAGAGTTTCTCAAAAATATATTTAGCTCATTGGTATTATAATTTTTGTTTGGGAATAAATTGGATTTGTTTTTTTACTAGTGACTCATTTTTAATATTTTCGTTATAATTAAATATTTCTTTTAGACTCAATTTGCGTTCAAATTCCTTAAGGTCTTTTTTTAGGTCTGGTATATTGCTTTTCGGAGCAGGGCAGAATTTTACGCCCAATTTCAATAGGTTGATTTCATCATTTGTAAGTGTATATGTAGATAGGTTTATTATTTGGGGTTTTGTATGATCTAAACTGGTTTTCATTTTCGGACTGGGACTCCTAAAAATAATAATTGTTTCTGTTGTGGATTCCGGGATGAAATCCGGCATCAAATAATAACAAACGCCAAGAATGAATATAGGAAAATAAATGTATTAACGTAATAATACAAACTGGTAATACAGGTTAGTAGTTCCAGGAATGCTGGTTAGTAGAAAATATTTATATCTAGTCTTTGATATCGACGTATCGCTGTATGACTTCTTACTGAGTCTACGTGCTCGTTACTGTGACTCTTGCACCGTCCGTTCTACCGACTGACTGTTACTCTTCGGGTATTAACTGGCGGTAGTATATGTATACCCTGTGTGAGTCCGTTTGTGTAAAAACGGGAGACCCCTCAACAGTTTCTTTTGTATATATATATATATATATATATATATATATATATATATATATATATATATATATATATATATATATATCAATTATATAGTGCAGGTTCAATTTATATTACGCGAATCATTCATTCTCATATTACTATATTAGTACAAGAACGCACAATTTTCAAATTTAAAAAAAATTCAGCCTCAGCGTCGTGACTGCACGCTCCAAGAGTATTTCTTACAGTTAACAATATCACATTTCTAAAAACACTTCTTTCGGATTACACTATATCTTTCGATGTCCTGTTCTTACCTGGATGTAAAAATCTTACCTATTTCCCTACCTGATGATGATCGTATGAAACGATTGAAAGCTAGTAGTAAAAAAAGACCTGATAAAACCGGAATTTATAAACAAGGATCATACCATTCTTTAACGGATTCGAGCTTAATATAATTTATTATTAAAAATTGTTCGCAAGAGTGATTCTTGCCATATCATTAACTTCATTATCTGCTTTTCGTATGAATGATTCGCGTAACATACATACATATATATATATATATATATATATATATATATATATATGTGTGTGTGTGTGTGTGTGTGTGTGTAAATATCTATATATATATATATATATATATATATATATATATATATATATATATGTATTTTAGATTTTTCTTGTACATGCCGGAATACTATGGAAGGTGTTGCTCAGTTATGAATATCTGCTGTTGCTATATTTGCATTGACAGCAATCAAATCTTACTAGAATGAAGAAAATGCTGAAATTTCTATGGCAAATATTTTAGAACGAAAATTTACGATCTTCTTGTTACATTCACTGACGCTCAGTAAGCATTAGGAATGCTATAATTTCATGTCGTACCCCAGCTATGGGGTAAATATTAGAAATAATACCTGTTAAAATCATTATTATTCGAAAAAAGTCTCTTAATTCAATATTCACTATCAGAAAGCATTCTTATAATCCAAAATGGGTTTCAGCTTGAAACCATATCAAATCAGACGATATTAGTTTGGCAACTTTATTCTATCGTAAATGTTCTAGTTTGGCTAGATTGCAAGATAATAAAAAACCCGCTGTCATAGTGAAGTTCAGAATATATGTTCACTTGATCCTTGGTGATAGCGTTCAGTTTTTACACGTTTAAAACGGTCACGAAATGGTGAAAAAGATTGTGAGGTAGAGTGGTGGAGAGTTGATCCCGATGAAGGTGAGCCGTCTATTTACTGAGATCATTTGAACATCTGCATAATAATTCATGTTAATGTCGCGGTGTTCCTTTATTCTCGGAAGTGTACTGCCGCCAATGACGCATAAATGAAGCTGTAAAACTTTTGGCATATGGACAGAAGGCGAAAACATTTCCTTTCTAAATAGTTTTATATCGTGCCATAAAACAATAAGATTCCAATAAAAAGCCACAGGAAAAGTTATGACTTGTTCATGCCCTGGATCAGTTTAAAAGTCTAACACACACGCCCGCGTCTGTCTGTCTGTCTGTCTGTCTATCTATCTATCTATCTATCTATCTCAACACACACACACACACACACACATATATATATATGTGCGTGTACATATATATATATATATATATATATATATATATATATATATATATATGTAAGAAAATATGTGGTTATAGATACCACATCGTAAGGAGAAATATGGAAAAACAAAAAATCCGAATATGCAAGTTTACTGTTTTTAATGTTGTTTCAATGTCGACCTCAGACGTTTCGGTCTAGTAGACCTTCTTCATTTCAAAACGTAACGCTGATCTTAAAATTCAGTCATTTTGTTTTGATTATTCTTATGTCTATCGTCTTTTCATGTTGACTTGAATATCGTCAAATTTTAATTATGTTTTAATAACTATGTCCTGAAGAAGGTCTACTAGACCGAAACGTCTGACGTCGACATTGAAACAGCATTAAAAACAGTAAACTTGCATATTCGTTTTTTTTGTTTTTCCATATTTTTCCTTATATATATATATATATATATATATATATATACGTGTGTGTGTGTGTGTGTCTGTATGTGTGAGTGTGTGTGTGTGCGTGTATGTGTGAGAGTGTGTGTGTTTGTCTTTCATTAAATACGGCCAACAAGGAAAAAATAAAATAGCTAAAGAATTAGCCGAAAGCGCTTGGGACAATGAAAATTATGGAAATAGATTGTACTCACTTACTCCTACAAAACTTACAAACATAAAAACATAAGGATGCTGGAAACACTTAATAAAACCTAATTCAATCTTCCATCGGACGTATTTAATGAAAGCTGTTTGAAAGAAAGTTTGATGCACAAATATACATTAATATATATATATATATATATATATATATATATATATATAGCGATGATAAAATATGGTAATCCGTATGAACTTCCTGGAGGATAGAGATGAAGTGAGACCTCTATGTCAAAAGAGAGAACCAAATTATTATTAATTAGAGAATATCAAACACTTAAAATCCAAGAGGTAATAATTTTATTTCATGAGAGCTCTAAAAAAAAGGATTTTTTATGATTTCTTTGTAGTTCTTTAAGATTGACTGCTACTTTTTTTAAAGCTATCATGAAATTATTACCTATGTATGTATGTATTTAAATTTTTGAAGATTGTAGTTATCCAGGGAAGCAATTAAACGGAAGGGAATTCAATAGACGTGAAGAGCGATAAAAGAAGCTCTTGAACTAGAAGTGGCAGTTACATTTAACTACTTCAACATTAAAATGTCGGCACCGAGATGCCAGTCTATTAGCACGCTGAAATTTATGTAGTCGTAGCTCCGGGGTAAAAAGCTCGGCAAACTGTAACCATGGAAATATGTGCAGAAAAAAAACCCAGACGAATGCCACATCCCGTCTGTGAGAAAGTGACTGGAATCGAGATGCCAAGTTAGGACCTATTACATTGCAGATTCTTCTTTGGATTTTGTAAAGAACCTCGAGATGAACAGCAAATTCACCAGAAACGATATGGCAACGGCAACCAATGCACGGGGAATGGTAGATTTGTAAATATGTAGGAAGAACTCCGATGAGCAAAAGCTTCTGGCACGACAGAGTGAGCCAACATTCCTTTGCTGCAAATGCTGGTATTGATTTAATGTATTTGTCCCACTTCAAGTCATTTAAAAACGTAAAGCAAAGAAGGAGTAGAGATAGAGTCTCCTGGACTTTAGCATCAACCATGCTAATGGTGGACAGGGAGTTATCTCTGTGGTGGCTAAACGCGAGTAATATCGTTTTGGAGGCAATTTACAAGACATTCCCTGCCCAAGATAAACACTGATTGAAGGTCGTTTTTGAAAGCAGCGACCAAAAAGATGGTCAACTCTGCCGGGTTTACTATTAAGACAAAAGTAAATGGTAGTGTCATCTTCTTATATGTCTACTTGGGAGATGACTACAGGAGGATCATTGATGAAGATTATAATGTGTGTAGAACACAGGATAGGCGCATCCCCGTATTCATAAATGAAGGATCTAGAAGCGTGCACTTTAAGAACCTTCATTTCACGATTTGAAAGGAATGATTGTACTCCAGACGAGTCCAGTGTTGCGTTGGATGAGAATTTCCCAGCAAATCATGCAACCTTACCTGCTGTAGATGTCAAGACTTCGAATTGATTGGATAGAGCAGGTATTGAGGATTTGCTGTTGTTCAGAAGAAACTTGCAGACCACCAATATCCACTTGAACCGTATTTGGTAGATGCTATACGCTTATTCTCTCAGTAAACAATAATTTGGTTTCAGTGAGGACATGCTTGCATTCGTTCCGAGCAGAGACAAAGAGACGTCTATTGCAATCGGACTTGCCGTCCTGGTACAGTCGAAAGAAGTGATTCTTGTGCGCTAGAAAACAGAAAAGAACCATGGAGATGAACGTGGTTTAAATTGGTATTTCCCAGCTGGAATGAAGAGATCAATGTCGGCTTTTATCCAGACCTCAGCCGCGTATATCTGAATGGGGTGATTAAAAAACCACATTCCAAGGGGACGTCTCGTGGGAAGTCACAGAATGAGTTCCAATCTGCTCGTTGATAGCAGAGAGTCAGGTATAGAGGTAAAACAGAGATCGATAAGAGTGATTGAAAAGTAAAGGGTTTAGATGACAGCGAGGTCAGTAGTAGAGTGTTTAAGCCACTGGTAAGGTGGGCTTTGCCGAACATGAATATGATTGCAAGCGGGTGTAAGGAGCAGGCCCTGTCTATATTATCGGAAATACTATCTAACAGGAAACAATCATGAGAGGAAGGGGAACATTAGAGAAAGAAAATATAGCTGACTGGCTTAAGTAGAGAGAGACGGAGACACAAATATGATTGGTCTGGAGATTCCTGAGAGAGTTCCCTAAAAAAGCGGGAGATAGTGGACATAAATCTCCCAAGCCATGCATGTGGACTTTAAAGTCCTTTTCAAATTAGAGGAAAGTAACCAAGATTCGAGAAATCAGAGGAAGGTATAGAAGAGATAAGGTTATTTCCGCAGAGAGTTAGAATATCCGGAGACTTTTCGAAAAGAAACGATTCAACACTACAGAAGTTGTTACGAATGCAACTGAAGAAGCAAAGAGGGATGTCAAGACCCTAAATGCCAGTCGGGAATAGCAATCAGAAAACTGCCAACCCGGCATCCACAGTATGAAGAGATGTTGCCACCAACCTGACACATCAAGAATCTCATGGCAGCCTCACTATTATGGGCTGAGAAGAGAAAATCACTGGAAACCGCTTCCTCCACAGCCTCTGAAGTCACGAAGCATGAGGTCGGGTCCATAACGTATCAATTGGGAATAACAATCAGAAAACTGCCAACCCGGTAGCCTCTGTATGAATGATGTTGTCACGAACCAGACACATCAAGGATCTCATGGCAGCCTCACTATTAGAGCCTGAGAAGTGAAAAAAATCTGAAACCCCTTCCTCCACGGCCTGTCAAGCCGCGAAGCAATAGGTCGGGCCCCTCATTACCAGGCGGGAATATCAATCAGAAAACTGCCTACACGGTACCCACGGTATGAAGTGTTGTTGCCACCAACTTGACACATCAAGAATCTCATGGCAGCCTCACTATTAAGGCCTGAGAAGAGAAAGAAATACCGGAAAACCCTTTCCCCGCAGCCTCTCAAGCACCGAAACAAGAGGTCGGGCTCCTAATTACCAGTCGGGAATAGCAATCAGAAAACTGATAACCCGGTACTCACAGAATAAATAGATGTTGCGTCCAACCTGATACATCAAGAATCTCGTGGCAGCCTCACTATTAGGGCTCAGAAGAGAAAAAACCGGAATCCCCTTCGTCCACAGCTTCTTAAGACGCGAAGCAAGAGGTTGGGCCCCTAACTACTAGTCTGGGACAGCAATTAAAAAACTGCAAACACGGTACCCACAGTATGAAGAGATGTTGCCACCAACCTGACACATCAAGAATCTCATGGCAGCCTCACTATTAAGGCCTGAGGAGAGAAAAACCTCGGAAATATCATCCTCCACAGAAACAAGGGGTGAGTCATTACTTTTGTCCAGGAGAACGGGGAGGTATATGGACCGGGCCATAGGAGAGCCTATCTACACCTATTAAAAAAAAGTCTACACCATCAACAAATTCGTTAACGAGTACTATAAAGGAATGGTTAACTGTGTGCGGATGGGATAAACAAAATTGTAATTTGGAATAATTAAGTTTTAACTTACTTAAAATTGGAATATTGTATTTTTCGTTTATCAAATTCTCTTAAACTTTTTGCGAAACTCTGGCGTTGGAAAATGAGATAAGTCCTCGGAACATTTTGTATTGAATTTATAGACTATTATGCCGATAGTTTTCTATTGAGCTTTCTTGTGAAGGAAATTATCATGACCATGTATATATATATATATATATATATATATATATATATATATATATATATATATATTCTCTTCCTGTTCATATCTATCTATCTATCTATATATCTAATACTATACCTTGCATTCCTGTGCATTTCCTTTCAAATTAGGTAAAATATCGATCCCCGTCTTACCATGACCATAACATTCTGTTTGTTTCGAGTACATTTTACATAATTTGAAAGGAATTGCACAACCGTGCTAGATATGGTACTAGTTGTCTAAACTCTAACACTAATTCTAAATACTATCTCTCTCTCCTTATATATATATATATATATATATCTATATATATATATATATATATATATATATATATATATATATATATATATATATATATAGATACAATTGTCAGACCACGAGTGCTGTTGTGAATACTCTATTTTGGCGGTTATTTTACCTGAAGTCGTTTATTTGTTTATTTATTTATTTGTGTCAAATTATTTTGCTTGTTTTTTATTTTTTTATTTATTTTTTAATCTTATTTATTTATTTATTTAATGTTGATCGGTGTTTTTATTAACGTAGTAAAAATTGTTTAAATATCTTATTGTGGATAGTCTATTTGGGCGGTTATTTTAGGCACCACTGACCCGTTTATGTGAATAGCCGCACAATGCACACTGACACGTATATATAAATAGCCGGTGAAATAACTCCCATAATAGACCACCCACAATAAGCTATATAAACAAATTTTTACTACGTTAATAAAAACATCGATCAAAATAAAAAATACAATAAAATAAGAAAAATAAATATATAAGATAAAGAATAAAAATAAAATTAAAAACAAGCAAAATAATTTGACACAAATAATTAAATATATATATATTCTCTTCCTGTTCATATCTATCTATCTATCTATCTATCTATCTATCTATCTATCTATCTATCTATATCAGTTTGTTCATACCTCTATTATACTGTTCATTATCTATCTATCTATCTATCTATCTATCTATCTATCTATCTATCTATCTATCTATTCACTTCCCGTTCATGTTTGTTTTTCTATCTATCTATCTATCTATCTATCTATCTATGTATCTATCTATCTATCTCAGTCTGTTCATACCTCTATTATACTGTTCATTATCTATCTGTCTGTCTATCTATCTATCTATCTATCTATCTATCTATCTATCTATCTATCTATCTATCTACTTCCCGTTCATGTTTGTCTATCTATCTATCTATCTATCTATCTATCTATCTATCTATCTATTCACTTCCTGTTCATGTTTGTCTATCTATCTATCTATCTATCTATCTATCTATCTATCTATCTATTCACTTCCTGTTCATGTTTGTCTATCTATCTATCTATCTATCTATCTATCTATCTATCTATCTAATAATATACCTAGGATTCCTGTGCATTCCCTTTCAAAGTACGTAAAATATACTAACCCCGTCTATTTTGCATTAATATGTCCTGCGTTTGTCCAAATTTCAAAGCCTTCTTTTTGTTTCAGTATTATGTACCATAGAATTTTCAGCTGCTATTTTTTTTTCCGATTTTAAGTCTGAACGTTCTGAAAATTTTCTCGTTGTTCACATATTATGTACACAGCATTCCTACCATCCTTCTAAATTTAAGGACAGTGTTGTTGTCGACTCAGATCTCTTCATCATCTGAGATGAAATTTTCAAGCATTCCCAGAACGACTGCTCTTATATAACAATTCAGTTTTTTGCTTCTAACGATATTTTCTTGTTTCTTCGTACTTCGAATAGCTTTTGAATTTTCGATTCCAACGCGCCTACTTGTTTCGGTGTCACATTGACCTTTTTTTACTTGTTTGATTTTTTCGTCTACGGCTTGCAGTCTCCATCTTGGATAGTTGCTCATGTTGACAAGCATACACTCTGTCTTTTTACAAATTATAGGTTTTCCTTTCTTTTAAATTTCCGGTAATAACTTCTCTACTTCTCGCAGTTTACCTTCTGTCTGTGCTATTTTCTATGTCATCTGCATATTTTACGTTGTTAAGTTTGAACCAGACAGTGATAAATCCTGGCAGAATTGTTAATTCTTTCAAGATCTCCTTATTGTATATATTAAATATTTTAATTTATTTTAGGTGTTTACGAATTTTCTATCCGTATATAGGCGGTATACTGGCAGTATAAACTTGAAATACTATCTATCTATCTATCTATCTCCAAATATATATATATATATATATATATATATATATATATATATATATATATATATATATATATATATATATATATATATAAAAAAACTTAAACACTAATATTCCATGGTCATGATTTATTTCACTCGAATCGTAAAAACGATCCAATTCATCAGACCTACAGATTCAAAAAGAAAACAGAAAAAACAACTCCTGGAAAATATTAGTAAGAGTATATGTGTGAGAGTGTGAGAGCACATGGGATCTATATAGAGGGGTGACAGACGATAGAGGCAAGGAGATCCAAAGGTGGAGGGGGCATTAAACTTTAACAGAGAGAAGTTTTAAAGAAGGGTTTCCGTGAGAAATGTGTGCGTATTTTCAAACGTCCGAAGATATACCGGAAGAGTGTACATTTCTTGGCCACATACACACCCCATAGGCGATAAAATCTTATACTCCCGCCCAGACACCTACAACACATACATACACACACACACCTATATATATATATACATATACATACACACGCCTAGAAAAACCGATTCCAAAACCCATGATAAATTCGCTATAATTGAGAGAATGAAAAAGTTTAGAGAAGATAACATTAGAAAGATTTTAGGATTCCATGAAACTAAGTGGAGACGACGCTCGGAAACACATTGTCCAGCCGGGCCAAGCCATAAACTTAACAATATAGATAGTTTTAATATATAACCCTGCAAATCACAACCTACTTATCCACATCCACACGGACCTATCCACGTACACACATCACCTCATACTCACTCTTTAATGAGTCAAATGATAACACACACTGACCGCAGTATACACGCTCACACATATCCTACTCACTCCCTATCTAAGAACCAAATAACGCACACACGCCCACACCTACCAGAGGCCCCCATAAAACTATCAGACTAGTGTTTAAGTCTTTTTATTATATCCTTACTCTGTCCTGAACATTGAGTTCTACCTGGATCATATCCTCTTGGAATTATTTTTATACATATATGTATGTGTATATATAATTGCATATGTATGTGTATATTTACCACTAATATTATATATATATATATATATATATATATATATATATATATATATATATATATATATATATATATATATATTTATATATATATATATATATATATATATATATTCTCTTTCTGTTTCAATTTACTTATTCCTATCTGTTCATATCTATCCATCTATCAATCTATCTGGTCATAGCTATCTATTCCCTTTCTGTTCATATCTATCTATCTATCTATCTATCTATCTATCTATCTATCTATCTATCTGTTCATAGCTGTCTATTCTCTTTCTGTTCATATCTATCTATCTATCTATCTGTCTATCCTCTTTCTGCTTCTATTTATCCATTCCCTTCTTGTTCATATCTATCTATCTATCTATCTATCTATCTATCTATCTATCCCCTTTCTGTTTCTATTTATCCATTCCCTTCCTGTTCATATCTATCTATCTATCTATCTATCTATCTATCTATCTATCTATCTATCTATCTATCTATCTATTTTCTTTCTGTTCTTATCTATATATTTACCTATAACCATCTTTGTAGTTTTCTTTACTATTAAGATGCTTTAAATGGTACTATTCAAGGCTTTATTAAAATTTTCTAATAACAAGTCACAAATATTTATATACACCATAAAATGTTTCATGCTTTCGCACACGTCATCCGTGCTGTTTTTAACCGATGGTCATTATGGCTTTTCAACATAATATCTCGTCTCCACAGTGACCAAGTTGATACTGATTGGATATCAACTTCTGCGGCATCCATCAACTAGACGTTTACTAATAACGCACAACAACTGATTTGGAAATCCGTTATTAATAATCGTTTGTTTTACGTTATTTAACTCTTTAAAGAAAAGCGTGTGAGAGAATGAATTCTCGTGCGCTCTCTTGAGGAATTTTTTTAATAACACCTATTTTATATCTAAGAGGGCATTCACTAGAGAAATTAAGATGGCAAGAGTCATTACTAGTTGTTTTTTATGAACTGAAGTTGTAAATGTATTATTACTAAAATCAATATATAGATGTATACACACGCACGCACACACACACACACACACACACATATATATATTTTATATATATATATATATATATATATATATATATATATATATATATATATATAGTGGTTGTCAACTCGTGTCCGAGCACGACCATTACTATATATCTTTCTGGAGAATATCTACTGATGTTCTGAACGAATGTGGCTCTTTAGCCCTACAAGAGACTCACATACTCTGGCATAAACAGGACGCTTAAGAGCGGCAACAGTGAGTGATATAATATCATGTAATTTAAAATGTCGCATGTAACATTTTATAGTCCAATTTCAAATAACTTGCAGTTCATCAGCTTCTACGCACTTCCATAAAAAATAAAACGCAGTAACTATTAAGAAAAATGGGGGCACTCTAGTTTAAAGTGTTAAGTAACGATCTTATATTTTTTATTCACTCGAGTTAACTTGAACATTCATGAGCCTATCACGCCAAACATCACAGTTATGCATCAAGCTCGGGTGGTCATTAGGGTGCCATCATGTTTCATAATATAGTTGGTCAATATATGTGGTTCCTGGGTGACCGAACCGTCTTACTCCATGGCTAGGTTTCCAGAGCAGCAGATCACTCGCAATTTCCTGTTTAGATCGCCAGCTGCTAAGCGCATTCTGGGTTCAGGTAAGAGTTAGAAATATCAGGGATAGTTTATTAAAGCCGTTATTTAGTATGATTTTATTTCCAAGAGATTCTAACTATAGGTCTCAGCATCCGAGTGTAGGTTCTATCAAGCTTAGACTGTACGGTTTTTGTTACTGTCCAGTCAGTAACCGATACATTAAACTAACTCTACAGTGGCGCGAAAGAAGTTCCGTTTGAGGTTGTCTAGGGGATCAGATTGCAGATTACGTCCGTTTTATTCAAGGTGGCCCAGGCTTTAGCTATGCGATTTTTCACATCCTTTTTAGTAGAATTCATCACGCTTCCTAGTTATGTAAAAGATCCGACAGTTTTATCGATTCAGAGTCTGTTTTGAGCCTTGCTGGTTGAAATCTGTGGATTCAGTTTTAGAGGCATTGGCGTCGTTAGCAGTCGTATGTACTTTCAATTCTTTCTGTTTCAAGCTGGTGTTTGAATTATGTATGTTCTCGGCCGATCTTCTGTTTTGCACGACTCACCAAACTCAATGATAGCATGCTTAACTCACAGACGTCTGAGAGCATCAGCATCTTTTATGCATTTAGGTCACTAAAATTCTTTTAAATGCATACGGCACTTATAGGACTTAATCCGGTCCTGCTTGTGAGGGAAATTCTGAAGTTACAGAAATGTTGATTCGTTCCGTCTCTACATACTCGATTCGTTGCTCCGATTCAACATAGTACACGTCTTCTTCTTGACTTTCGTTTTGTCATTTCTGAGGTGGGTGATTAATGAGGAAAGCAGGCTTAGAGAATTTGACACTCACAAACAACAGTGAAAGTAAGAGTGTCAGAAGAAAGCAACCTAACGAGTGAATGTATGGAAGTGATGGTGAAAAGTCAAAACCTATTAAGCGCCACAAAGGATGGGATGTTGTGGGGAGCCATGGTCGCTCTCGTTCTGAGCAGACAAGGTATATAGAAGATGTTTGTTGGTCTTTGTCGTCTTGGCCTTGTGTGCAGCGATGGGGACGTCATGCCTCCCTTCTTCTTTCGAAAGGGCCTGAGAATCACCGCTGAGATCTACCAGGAGGTGCTGAGGAGCGTGGTGAATCCCTGGATGGACAAGATCACCGACGGACGCCCCTAAGTCTTCCAGCAGGACTCCGCTCCTGCACACAAGGCCAAGAGGACCAAGACGTGGCTGTTCAACAATGTTCCTCACCATTGGTCGCCGGACGGGTGGCTGCCCTCCTCCTCATCTGATTGCAACCCCCTTGACTATTTCTTCAAGGGCGTGATCGAGGCTAACACCAAAAAGCACGCGCACAACACGGTAGATTCTTTGAAGGCTGCTATCGTGGAGGCGTTCGCCGCTATGGACAAGGACATGGCCGACAAAGCGTATGACACATTTCGCGCCCGCCTTGAGATGGTCGTCTCCGGCGGCGAGAGTTACATTGAAAAATAATATAGTATCTGCCTCTAACTGTTGCTAAATAAACTGTCGGGTATCTGCATATGCGACTTTTGCTTTTATTGCATATTTCGTTTTCTTAGGGTCAAGTGTCGGATTTTGCTGCAACACCGTATATATGCATAGGGTGCGATGGATAAATTGTCGTCTAAATTACTCAAAAATTAAAATAACACTGACATCTCATTTTAATTGATATATTGAACAAAAGTGCACAACAAATATCTTGAAATACTAAAGAGAAACTTATTTAATAAAATCGCCTTTGGCTTCAGACATGGGCTCCAGACGACTTCGGAATCTCTTGCTTTTCTTCTGGACGGTGTCCTTGTTTAAGTTGGTGTGATGCTGCCATGATCCTTGCCTTCAGTTTATCTTTGGTGTTACGAAAAGTTTTGTTGCTATCTCGTTTAACGAAGTCCCGCACATAATAAGCAAGAAGGTTGCAGTCTGGATAGTTACGTGACCAGAAGTAACGGGTGATGTAGTCGCAGAAATTGTCTGACAGCCATACTTGGGTTGTCGTGTTTGTGTGGCAATATACAGTGTTCTGTTAACAGCAGGGAAGCAATACCTCCTCAAGGCTCTTGAGGCTGAGGCCCTCACCGAAAAGATATATCAGAACAATCAATGTGTTTTCTGTGCTGCCGTACCTTCAAAATCAACATTAGGCTCATCTACCTCCTTCCGAATCCGCTGAATTCTCCTCGGATTGACAGCCAAACACTCTGAAATACTCCTATTGGAGCTTCCGGCGGCAAGCAGTATAGCATGTCCTTTTAAGTTGCAAAGAACCGACAAAGCCGGTTTTATTTCTTATGCTATTTTCCCAATTTTGGGATATATATATATATATATATATATATATATATATATATATATATATATATATATATATATATATGTATGTATGTATTTATATATATATATATATATATATTTATATGTATGTATGTGTGTGTGTGTATATATATATATATATATATATATATATATATATAATATAGAAGGCTCAAAAGCTAGTATTTCATGGTTATAATTTATTAGATTTGAATCGTAATCAAGATCCAATTCATCAGACCTAACAATTCCCAAAAATTTGAATTTGTAGGACTGATGAATTGGATCGTGATTACGATTCAAATCTAATAAATTATAACCATGGAATATTAGTGTTTGAGCCTTTTATATTATATATATATATATATATATATATATATATATATATATATATATATATATATATATATATATATATATGTACTTTTTTAGTTAATTGTTCACTCGGATCGGGGTTTTTTTCTTTGGGCTTTAGACCTGTATATTGTACAATTGTTTTCGACAGACGTTCATGTTCATAGCTTTTTCTTTTTTTAAAACCATTTTTTTCCTTCGATTTTTATTTGATCATTGGCAAATCAAACGACCGATAGTTTTCCGAGACGAGTGTAGTTACACACACACACACACACACACACACACACACACACACACACACATATATATATATATATATATATATATATATATATAATTGATATAAATATGTATATGTATATTGACCAATAATATTATCTATCTATCTATCTATCTATCTATCTATCTATCTATCTATCCCTGTCTCTATCTATCCATATATATATATATATATATGTGTGTGTGTGTGTGTGTGTGTGTATGTGTGTGTGTGTGTGTGTGTGTGTGTGTGTGTGAAATCTTCGATCTTTGCCGCAGACATTGGAATATTTCTTTGCTCAAAAATATGTGTTGCCTTGGCGATAGATTTTCCGTTCCCAAATGAAAATAATTTCTGGCTTCTACTTGCAAATCAAAGAAAGTATTGTGAGGTGCTTACCGTCTTTCTTTTTTCATCTGCCAGTTGCCGAATCAAGAAATAAATTTCATATTTACATAATCGGTCGATGTTGTATGAATGTATTTTTCATTTATTATCGAAGTTTCTCTACTGCGATCAGTTTAAAACAGAAAAAAATAATTTTTTTTTCCTTAATAGAATTTGTCATAAAGAAATCATTACTCTGATTCTCTTTGTTTGTAGAATCTTCATCTCTGTGCAGATAGAGAAAGTGGAAAAATTTCGTAGTCTTACTTTTATAATTCTCTTAAACAAACTTTAAATTGCCAGCATCTCGTATACCATTTTTAACCTGAAGGGTTTATTAATAACGTGCTTCTGCTATGACAAGTCGCCAAGTTTATGTGGCTCTGTCTGTTGTAAATCTGGAATCAATATTAGCAAAATTAGAATTATATTTCGATTTAATTTGCTGATATTTGTAAATTTAAGCGTGAAATGTTCAAATGTCTTTCAAATGTGAACGATAAAAAATACTCTTGCATTCAAATTGAGAAAGAAAATAGCACGTCCCAAATTAATATAAATTTGGAAAAATCAATCGCAAAGATTCTGTCCGAGTTATAAAAGAATAGTCATTATATTTCGCCAGTGAAAATCTGATAAGAGAACGCTCTTGTCTATAACAGTTGCAATCTATGCTTTTCATCTCCAATAATAACGGAACGGTTTTGTGTTATAAGTATAATAATTTTTTAAAAAGAATGGTGAAACAGAATACATACATTATATAAAGAATTTTCTGTGGTAGGAAGTCGAACTGTGAATTTTTTTAATCATTTCACCCTAGTCAAGGACATAAAGTCGCTAAGCCGCAATAGGTTACTGATATTAAGGGAATATTTAAAAAAAAACCCTGTTAAGGACAGGGTACAATAAAAGAATAGGAACAGAGAAGACAGAAGATAAAGTTTAACATTGCAAAGTTGACTCTGAAGAAAGTAGTGGAAAGTGAGAATCGCGTTAGAAGAATGTATTAACATAGAAAATACGGTTATATCTCGCCATTTTAACTGAAAAATGGTGAGACTTTGCCGCCAATATAGAACTGCGCTGAAATTCATAAAATCTAGTTACACAAAAAGGAAAAAAAATCCTCAGAACCATTACCATGAAATTGTTTATAGAAAAGACACAGGGAAGCTACATCTTGGCGTTGGAAAAGAGACTGGAGCCGCGATGTCAGGTTAAGACCAACAACATTGCAGATTCTTCTTTGGATTTTATCAAGACTATCTAAGTATATATCAAGAGCACAAAACCTGATGTGGAAACAATATTCAAACCAAGGACAAATGGTAGACTTATAAATGTGTAACATAGATTCTGGCGAGAAAAATTATCTCGCACTATAAAGTGAAACAACTTTCCTAGCAGCATACTTGCTATTGATTCAATATAATTTTTCCACTACATATCATCGGAAAACGTTAGCATCAGAAGGTGCAAAGAACCACTCTACTAGAGATTAGCATCAGCCATACTGATGGAAATCAAAAAGGGTTCTCTGTGACGATTAAAAGAGAGTAGTTTCGTTTTGGAGGCGTTAAAATTAACAAGGCATTTCTTGTCCCAGTTAACAACTGATTGTGTGTCACTTTTGAGAGCATCTTCTAATTTGACCTGATCGAACAGATCTGACTTACTATTAAGACAGCAGTAAATAGCTGTGTCATCAACAAGAGATAGTGAGTTGAGAACTGATGATTTCAGGAAGATCGTTGATAAAAATTACTAAGGGCGTAAATCCAAGGATCTGGGTAACACCTGCATTCACGTAAAAGGTCTAGAATGCAGAAATACGATGGAAATTTGGTAGAATATATAATGTAAATTTCTAAGTCTACTAGCAATGTAATCTCATCTTTTCAGTCTAAAGTTTTCTACTTGCCAGAATTGGAAGGATTATATCGATTCAGTTGCTATTTCTGCTGTTAGAAATGTTCGTTCCCTGTGTCATGCTGGACAATTTGACTCTCCAGAATCTATCTTATAAATTATACTAGCAATATAACCCGTCTTCGAAGGGGTCTTTCACCACTGGGAATTTTTGCCGTTCAGTTGGAGCAGTTTAAGTTTAAAAACAGTCCACCCGATAATTAATATTAGTAACAACTGGACGCAACTGGGGCACGTTACCAATGGGGGGGGGTGTAACAGTAAGGGGGAAAAAGGGCCATTTTGTGTTCTCAGTCTTGTTTCAGCCACACGCACAGAAGCATTTGAAGAGGCGTTTCTCCTCAGCCGTTGAGTCCTTTGATTTTCATTTTCAGCCTCGGACAAAAACTGTGGACAAACACATAAACAACATCCGATCACAGACACACACACAGACACAAAGATTTTGAGAATTATAGATATAGATAATATTATTGTAATAATTTGAACTATTTTTATTCAAGTTTTCATGAAAGATATATTTCCAAGAACAGATGGTAAATAGCAAAACGTTGCTGAGAGTTATAATAGACAGGAAGTAGTGGAGAGCCACTGTCGCCAACAGTTTGGTCTCAAAACCGGCACTGAAGAATTATCTATTAAGCAAGAAAACTTTCATCAAAATCGGATGCAAACAGTGGAAACGCATAAACAACATCCGATCACACACACACACACGCCCACACGCACGCATTTTTAGAATTATAGATATAGATAGATATGTCTACTATTTGTCCATGCATTGAATACTTCTCCTACTGATGATTCTGCTATGTATTTAGAGAATATTGATAAAATCCAAAGATGAATCTGCAATATTAATGGTACTGAAATAGCAATTCGCTTCAGCCATTTCGCCGCCGAAGTAACGTAGCTTTCTTTTGTCTTTTCTGTGATTACTGTTTTGACGAACCCTCCTCTTTACCAGATGGGCTCCGTGAATTTAAGCGCTGTACTATATTAGCAGCTAGTCCTCATTTTTGTTTTACTGTAGAAATTACTAGTTGTAACCGTGAGT
>OZ038485.1:11500498-11522998 GCA_964036315.1 Acanthosepion esculentum | reverse complement strand
ACATTTATGTATGAATTGGCAATTCTGCCTCGGACCAGAATTTCTTTGTTTGCGATCAAAGTGTACCATCAAAAGCAGTAATATCCCGGAAAGTATCCAGTTAGAAGAACTTTTAAACACACAATCTTCATTGATTTTTCGCGATCGATCATATCTTTTCACGAAACGTATCTTAACGTAAACAATGACAACATATAATGAAATAGATTAAGTTTGTTGATTTATTTATTATATTTTCTGTGTATACGTTGACGTTGAGATACGGTTCCTGAGCAGATATGAGCGATCGAGAAAAATCAATGAAGAGTGTGTGTTTAAAAACCGTGATTTGGACTTTGCCCACCAGACTCTTCTCTGTAGCTAAATGGTATAGCACATCACATGAAATGGCCGTTTACTCTCTCACACACACACACAAACATACACACACACACACACACACACACACACATACACACAATCACACACACACACAATCACACACACACACACATATATATATATAATTATTTATTCGAAAATTATAACATAAATATGTTATAAAATCAGTACAAAAGTAGCCATTTTGTTACAACACTTCTGGTGTCTTATCAATTGATGATGTTGAATGTAGAATAAAGGATTTTAAAAGGTTCAAATCAATCAAACACCCCTCTTTAGGGGAAACTCTTTTACATCAAAATACAAGTATATTAGAATTCAAAAAACTTGACAAGGAACTTTGGTTATAATAATTATTTAATGCTTTAATGTTATGGTTAGACTAAAATAGAATTCATTCTAAATAATAAATATTAATTTATACTATAAAATTCAAAATTATCAAATGTAAATTTTAAATTTAATTTATATTAAGTTTAACATTATAAAATTATTTAAAGAAGAAACTGAGGCAAGAATACGTATGTTTTGTTATTTATTTTGTTTTTATTGAAACTAATTCGGAATAAACGTTAAAATGTAATGCATCTCTGAACTTCGTTACAACCTAGATACATTTGGAGTGAAGATGTATACAAGGGAGGTTGAAATCTTACAAAAGACAATACATACACAATTAGATTATAATACACAAACACGCAGACATATTTAGATATATAAACACGCAAAAATGCGACGAGACAGGAAATATGTCCACATATGGGATATATAAGCCATTATAAACACATACATTGATACATACACTCACAAATACCACCAAGAAATATAATGTGGACCCGAAGTAGGGGCCACGGAAGGAAAACACAGAACACTGGTTAGAGGTAAGAAAGATATATTAAACAGAAAAGTTACAAAGAATAGTGTAAGCAGAGCTTACTATCCAGTGGTGTCCGATATTGGTATCGTACGCGGCTGCGCATTACTGGTGCTACAACGATATTTACCCCCCCCCACACACACACACACACAGGTCGAATGTGGCACCAGGCCGGTTTAACGTGGGCTTACCGAACCCGTAGGCTCGGCCAAAAATATGCCCATTTACAACCCGTATACACGAGTTTAGGGACTGTCTACCTCCCCGGACGAAACAGAGAGTTCGACAGCAGAGCACCATTACTGGTGCTACTACTCCCATCATACTACCATTTACATAATAATATAGTACTGGGAGAGTCCATGATGTATGGAAGTATTGGTCTCACAACAAAATATTAAAATTGGAAAAGGTTAGTAAACTAATTCTAAGATGCTATTAAATTATAACTCATACGGGCAAAGATATATAGATAAAAATGGTTGAATAGGTAAAGTACAAGATGAGTAGAATAGAAAAACAAATATTTTTCAATGAACAACATAAGGGAAAAAGACGCTGAAATATACAGAAATCGAAAAAAATAAATATATACGCATAAAAATAATAGTATCTAATATGTAAAAAAGAAAACTCCTAAACAGGTAAATATATATAAATATCTCATATATACTTTTATACGTATTAGTACACATACACGAGTACAAATATATAACAATATGTGAAAGAAAAGAAAAATACATATAGACATATGTGTACACACATTCTTCACTACAGATAGAAACATACAAAAGTATACCTAAGCACAAACATATACATACACATATACCCATATACATAGACGAGGGTCATTCAATAAATAAGGTGAATTTTTCGGTAATAAGGTCTTCTAATACAGATAGAAGCTTATTCTTTTTATTTTATTTTTTTTGTTTTACTTCTTTTTCATATGGATTTAATTTCTTTTGCAGATTAAAAAAAAAACTTTGAGAGTTTTGGCGATTAACAAAGATGGCCGACCAAGAAGCATGCTCCAGGATTGAACAGCGATCAGTTATCAAGTTTTTGGTTGCTGAAGGGTGCAAACCAGTTGAAATTCATAGGATACAGTCAACTGTGTATGTTGCCACATGTTTCAGCCAAAACAAAATGTCTACAAGTGGGCTAAATTGTTTAAAGAAGGACGGAGCTGTGTTGAGGATGAAGACAGGCCTGGGAGGTCTACAGAAGTGAGGTCTCCTTAGGTGATCGAATCAGTCAATGACCTCATTCAGTCTGAGAGAAGGGTGACAGTGGATGATATTGCAAGGACTTTGAGCTTATCTGTTGGAACAAACGCAGAGGTCATCAGTCAGAAGGAGTCATCTTGCATCATGACAACGCAATACATACACTGTCTCACTTCATAAACAAATTCAAACCGGAACTAAACAGATCATGACCCCACACGCAAAAGCACACAACATGCAAACGTAGTGACCAAATAGAGTGATAAAGCCATTCCCATACATGCACGCACGCTCACATGCGGGTGTCTGTGGAACACGAAAAATGTATATATGTACACATATATATACGCGAATATTGGCGAAAGCAGGGAAGCTACTCACACAAGCCTCACACAATTTAGGAAGTACGTGTGTATGTATGTGCGTATATGTGTGTATGTATGTGTGTGTGTGCTAGTTCCGTGTAACTTGGGAAGTATGTGTGTATACATATGGGTGTATGTATGTGTGCGTGTGTGCGGATTCCTTGTGGTGGGAAAATGTATGTGTGTGTGCGTGTGTGTGTGTATGTTTATGTGTATGTGTATGTGTACAAATGCGTTTACTAATTCTTCGTAGTGAGACAGTGTATGTATTGAGGGGGAATATGCACAGGCATATATACACGCATGCTGACAGAAACGCACGAAAATGAAAATAGAAGAACACACAGGGGTCACTAAAACATTAAAAGATAAGATACCGACTACTAATTCATCACTTCTCAAACCAACCTTAATTGTTTTATGACCATTCGCGTAGAACTTTTCACTGCCATTTCAAGAAAGACATTCGGATTACTAACACAAAAACAGAGAATGTCTCGTATCGAGAATATTTAACATTGAAAAACATAAAGAAAAAATTAATTATTTTTAATAATATGTGGAAATGCCTAGCCTTACCTGAAGAGGGTCGCTGGACCAGAAACACGTGTTGTAAAATTATGAAAAATAAATGATAATATTTAAAAAATAAATCCACATTACAACCAAAAACGTTTGCAGTACCTCTCTTCTTTTTAATATACACACTTTTCTCTCGTTGGAACCACTATAACATCTTCCTGATATATATATATATATATATATATATATATATATATATATATATATATATATATATATAGATAGATAGATATATAGATATATATATAGTCAAACATAATGAGCCAGACAAACCTACCAAGGTTTCACTTAGGCAGATCGTCAAGGTCGGCTATTGTTAAATCAAGAATCCGAAGGTTTTTCGACACGAGTATAGTTACCTATATATACATATATATATATATATATATATATATATATATATATATATATATATATATATATATATATATGGGTGACACCAAAAAACGGGAATTTTTGAAGTGCGTATTGCCAGACATGAGCAAGTGGCAACACTGCGAGACAGTGACCTTGAGCAAGTAAACATTTCTCCATTTTAGTAACGAGAATGAAATTCCCAGTATCCTAGCTGAGATGTTGCAGCAGTCAATGAGGAATCTCACCAGCAGATTTCAAGAATGCATTCGTACAGGAGGACGCCATCTACAGGACGTAATTTTAAAAAAATGAAAATTCCATCATTGTTTCTTAAATGGCATGTTTTAAGGTTTCAATTACTATGAAATAAATATTTTTCTTCCATCACTCTTGGATTTATTGGATTGTTAAAAAGTTCCCGTTTTTTTGGGTCACCCTATATATATATATAATTATTTATTTGAATATTACAACTTAAATATGTTATAAAATCACGACAAAAGTAGCCATTTTGTTTCAACACTTCTTGTGTCTTGTCAAATGATAATATAGAATAAATGGTTTTAAAAGTTTCAAATTAATCAACGATCCTTAGCTAGGAGTAAACGCTGTTAACAGCGTTTACTCCTAGCTAAGGATCGTTGATATATACACACAAACAGATATACAAACAGATACATACATATATATATATATATATATATATATATATATATGTATGTATCTGTTTGTATATCTGTTTGTGTGTATATATTTATATGTTCCTGTATATATATATATATATTTATATGTTCCTGTATATATATATATATATATATATATATATATATATATATATATATATAAACACATGCATACACATACATAAACAAGCACATACATAATAATATACAAACATATATATATAGGACTAAATTGATGTTTATGTTGATGTGATTACACATGTGAACAAAGGAGAGGTAAAATCCAGAAGATTAAATTTAAATTAAATTCAACGAAATAATATATATGGTTATAGCCATCAACACCATGACAACTCCCATTAAAAAGAATTTATCAAATATTAACATAGAATGTGTTACAACTACATCTAAACAATAAAAATAGTTTATGCAAAACGAAATGATCAGATAAAACCTGAAGGATGATTTTACTCTATCACCTGTAATAATTGTCATTAAGAATACGTAAGAGAAAGCTCAAGGTATTTAAATTAAAGATTATATGAACATAAAAGGAATATCATGCAAAAGAACACATTTAATGTATTAGTTGTTCACCGGAATGAAATTATCAAACATATGCATTATTTGTGGCACGAGAGTGTCGCACAGAGAAAGATGTCGAATTAGAGTGACGGAATAGAAAATTAAAAGAAATTCCTAATTTAAATATATAGAGTGTTCCACGAAAAGAAATTTGGTACAGATTCTTCAACTGTTGGAATTTCTTTATAGTAATTTGAAGCAAAAGCAAAGTATAGAAATTTAGTAGCTTGAAACAGAAGAAAAACAGAAATTTTAGATGAACTCTGGCAATTTTTTTTGCTTAAACAGAACAATCAGCTCGCGTTGAATATTTGAAGATTTGATCACCGTGGAACAAAAAAAAAATGGTTAAAAATGTATATCTTAGATTTTTAGTTCATTTATATAGTAAAATATATAGTTAACGTATTTTAGTATATAGTTACGAGTGGGTTAGAACGTTCGCATTCTGACCATGTAACTCGGGTTCGAATCTCACCAAGCTCGATTTTCCATGATGGAGACTTCCTGATGTTATCGAACTGGAGAGGTCGATCCCAGCGTGCGGCACCTAAGAAAAGTCAAAACCCTACCCAAGCCTTGTAATGTGAAATTGGGTAGACGGAACCCTTGCGAGATGTCGATGGCAAGTCATCGTGGCCGACGGCTTGAGCGTGCTGGCTTTGATCAAATTGTTGATCACGCTAGATAACACACGCTCTTTCCCCAAAACTTTAACTTAGGACTGATTAGCATAGTTGCAGTATAAACTACAGGTTGATTATATGGATTATGAATTAACACAAATGCGCCTGTGCAAGTGTCTGCAATAGGGATTGGTTGACCGCCCTAGTAGCCCTATTTTTAGATTGTAAATTTGGTGGGTAAGAATGATTTACTTATACCAAACAGGACAATTATCACAAGTGACTTATTTGTATTTGTATTTTGGTTTTTGATTTTTTTTTTTTAATTTTTAAAAAAATATTTTGCTAGTTATTTAAAGCCAGAAAAATATTTGCAGATTTTAAGTTTGGGGCTAATAATGATTTACTGATGCAAGTCTTACTATTTAACCCATAGCTGGGCAGAAGAGGTGGATTCATACCTTTCTCAAGACCATTTGCCCATTTTTGTTTTTGTTTTCGTTACCCTCTTTTTAATCTTTTGCTAGTTATTTAAAGCCAGAAAAATATTTGTAGATTATAAGTTTGGGGCTAATAATGATTTACTGATGCAGGTCTTACTATCTAACCCATAGCTTGGCAGAAGAGGTGGATTCATACCTTTCTCAAGACCATTTTCCCATAAGGGAATATGACGACACGATTGGAATTGAAACACGGTTTTCCGTTTTCCAATTCTGAACCGTTATCTATATTCATAGAAAAAGCACAGGGAAGTTAAGCTCTTGTGATTTGAAAGTCAGTGAATCCAAAGATACCAGGTCAGGTAATCTCCTGAGAAAAACTTGAAGGAACACGTTTCAAAGCACTAGCATTTTGTTGGGATTCCTTAAAAAAATGTTAGGAAAATTAGTTGAAATATACGTTATAATAAATTGATGAACGAAAATGAAAACGTTGTTAAAAAAATACATTAATTGGGACATTTAATGACCCAAAGGTCACGCCTGTTTATGTTCGCATTTGAAAATAGGAATCGCCTTTATTATGAGAATAAAAATAAATCAAGCACGCTTGTTTCCTAAAAGTGATATGAATAAAAACAAAGTTATAAACAATGGAAGAGAGAAAAGAATTCATCTTTCAAATGTGTATTCATTATTTATAAGTAACACACTCGAAGAACGTTTGAATGAAACGCTGAAATATATTCAAATGACTGATTGCAGAAAGAAAAATGGAAAGTGAGGCTGAATTTAAAATGATGTGACTTAAGTTTTCAAGTCCAACGGTAATTAGATTGTTTATTTTTACTTTTCTTATTTCATTCAATCATGTTTCTATATTATTTATTTTTTTTAAAAATTGCTTCTGTTTTATTTTTTTTTCTCTTCACAACATCATTATCGTTCGACTTTTACTTCATCTTACACATACTGTTCAGCTTACCTTTTTTTTTTCGGGCCCTCTTCATCTTCTTTAATGATTGACTTCATCTTTTTATTTTTATCACAAAAATTTACATAAAAAAATTTGGAAATTTACTACGAAAACGAAAAAGATCCCGAGGAAGCCATAAAAGACAACAAAAAGGCCCAACTAAATTTATGCGTAAAAATGAAAATACTTCTCAGAAAATTTGACAGCATACAAACGATTATATATGAATTGACAGTAAAATTCTTATTAAGAACATTTGATAAAATCTAACGCATACCATAAAAAATACATTTCGAATGCTAGCTTAATTTAATACCAAACACAGAATTGCCCTGAAGGTTTAAACCTTTATATCTTTCTATATATCGTTCTTCTGTTCTCCTCTCTACCATTTCATTCTTAGTTTCCTTATATATTCGAGTACTAGCAAGGCATCACTGTTTTCATATGACTATAACAAGTCTGGCCCGACTCCATTCTGGTCCTTCTCACGCTGTTCAGTATTGCCGGCGGTCAACTAATTGTTATCTACTTCCCGCTTCGTTCCTTCTATTTCGCCACAGAGCAGTAAAGATTAAATTTCGTCCGTATTTGAACGCAAGATCGGACCCGGCGAAATCCTTCTACAAAAGGACAAAGAACGTTTCCGCTGGGGAAAATAAAAGTGCCATAACAAATTAACGAAGGTCGCTGGTTTAATTTTCATTTGGTTTACATAGTTTTTGATTAAAAAATTAAGCATTCCCTTTAAACTTTTTAATGGTGACACTTTTTTCTTCTAAAACTTGGAGCGAGTTCAATCTACAAAGAGAGTAGTCTGTCTGGAATTCTCTCAGTAGCATGTCACGTGGGGCTCAGCAGCTCCTGTTTCCTTTGCTGTCTCGTCACGTCTGCGTCTCTTACCGTCTCTCTCTGCTCTGCTGGATCGCTTAAGCGCTCTATTTATATGTAGGACTCATCAATATTCATATCCATTAATTATTTTCTCCAGTTATGGAGAATGACATTGATCTTCAAACAAAGAGGTCATTTTTTCAAACAATACATTCTTCGATAACAAACTTTGTTCATCACTCTTTTCTATAAGCTGACGATAATCGACCTGAGATCGGTTACTTATTCAAAACAATATTTTTCGTGTTAAAAAAACGTTTTGTTTATAAATTATTCTATGTCTTTGACATCAAAGAATGCCCGTTGTTGTCGAGTTCCTAATATAACCCAAATAATTTTTTGCACATTTTGCATGTTTACGAAACGACGCTCCATATTTTGGCATTACCGGCCTCGTGAATTCTCAAACTTCCATTTTGTCTTTCGGCGATCATTTTACATTCCTATTCCATTCTGCTTTTCTGAATATCATGGAAAAAAACCTTTTATTTCACACCTCGCATTTCAATTCATTTCTTCACTTTAACGTTTTTAACGTTTTAACCCAATTCACCAATTCCTATAGAAGGGTTTCACATGAAGTTTTTTAATCCTAATTTCATACTACCAGTGTCATATATCTATTAATTTCTTTTGGAGCACATACTTCTAGTGACAAGTTTCTATCACTGATATCTTCATAATTTTATGCATTTATATTCAAGAGATTGCTCAATACTTGGTTCAAGAGCTACCAAAGGATTTTTTGTTATCATCAGTTCTCCCAAGCAGGGCGATAATTCCATTAAGACGCAAGCAGCTACAAGGAAGGAAAAGAAATGAAAATATATTAAAAGGAACTGGAAATCCCATCCTAAATAGGAAACATGGGATAAATGTCTATTCTTGTGCAAGAAAAAAAAATCACAAAACAAAACAGAGAGGATTGATTGCCGAATGATAGGCCAACTTATCTATCCTTAATGATTAATAAATAAATATATAATAAATACAATTTTAGAGTTTAGGCGGAGACGTTAGAAGTATACAGTTGAAGTAGGCTTTAGAAGGAACTGGAAAACTATTCTTAAGCAAGGACAAATCTCTACTCCTGTTACAAAAGGGGGGGGCGGAGTGTGAACCGGACGATAGCTGAACCTCTATACGCCTATTAAACTGTTACTATTACTTTTAAGATGGTAATGATGGATGAGGTATGCGACATGAATTAAAGAGGACGGAACTGGAGACTATGAGGATAGATAACTAGTTAGCACCGAAATAAAATAAAATAAAAATATTCTGTGTTTAATTTGAGAAATCCGCTGAGTAGAACGTTTTACTTACGTTTAGAATACAGGGGAAATGAGAGTGATTCGATTAAGTCGATGTGGCATGGCGTATTTTACGTTTATGGATACATCTCAGACACATTTGTGTTTTTCATCACCCATAGAGCCAACTATGCTGAGCAACCTGATTACAGTTTCTCTAGCATTATCGATGCCAGCACACTCAAACCCTCGGTCACGATGACTTGTGAATTCGTACTCGTAAGTGTTCTACTTAATTTCACTCACATGTTATCGTTTCCAGGCAATTTCCAAAGGTGCTGCACACTGGGATCGTCCCCTCCAGACAGATAACATCAGGAAGTCTCCTTCCTAACAAACCATTCTGCCACGTATCTTATATATATATATATATATATATATATATATATATATATATATATATATATATATATATATATATATTCATATATATATATATATATATATATATATATATATATATATATATATATATATATATATAACAGTTCAGAAGTTTGAGGCATCCCCTGGTAATTTTTAAATTTGCACAAAAAATACATTTATACTATTAAATAAGAGACAGATATATATATATATATAACAGTTCAGAAGTTTGAAAAATACATTTATACTTTAAATAAGAGACAGATATATATATATATATATATATATATGTATGTATATATAACAGTTCAGAAATTTGAGGCATCCCCTGGTAATTTTTAAATTTGCACAAAAAATACATTTATACTTTAAATAAGAGACAGTTATTATACATAATTAAGAAAGTAGAACATGATTTCATTTAATAAATTTTATTATGACAAAAAGAAATAAAGAATTTTATGATTAAATTTTGCTCTCGTCAAAACATCCTCCTTTAGCCTTGATTACCGCAGCACAGGTATTGCCATTTGTTGCAAAAGTTTCTCAAATTATAAGTTTGATAATTGATTCCATTTTTTGTTCAATGACTTTATCAGCCTTTTTAATTTTTGGGGTGGAATGGTTTCACTCTTCTTTCACGTTAATCCCATGGTAATTCAGGAGCTTGATTCTACCTTTTGAATTGTAGAGTATGTAATTAATCATTTCACTCCAAGCCAGGAGGAAATGCCACTAGTACGCAGGGTGTGAAAGTGAAAGAGAATTGGTATGCTGAGGACTGAGGAAAGGATAAAAGATGAACGGAACTCAAGTTGGCAACTGACGTTCCGTTTAGTTTTTTAAAGATTTTATTTATTAGGGAAGCAAGTAAAGGGAATAGGGTTTCACAGGCGGGAAGTGCGAGAAAAGTAACTGTCATAGTAAAAGTTACGGTTGCATTTACTTATTACAACAGTAAAATGGTGGAACCTACACGCCAATCTTGTAGTACACATAAATTCAGGTAGTCGGTGCACAAGATGTAACCGTAAGTTCTATATCAACAGTTTCCTCACTCACACTTCTCGCTTATGGATATCTCTTCCAGCATTTACATTGTCAACTTGGATCTTCCGAAATTTAAATGCAATGTCAATCGTTTTCCACTGTCTTCTTAATCTTCGTTCTTTTTTTTTAGTTTTTCTCTCCTTAATAATATTTTTCTTATATTCTCTCACAGTTATTCACTTTAATTCTTAGTGGCTTTACTTGAAGTGAAATGATTAATAACATCTCTGAATTCAAAACCGTATCTAGCCCAGACGAAGTAGATATTATACAACTATGGAACAGTTTCTGAATATCACAATTAACCCCAGGGTGGGATTGTGGACGCGCTGAAATTGACTGTGTTCAACATAGGTGAAATTCGTTTCTCTATTCAGTTATACAGGGTGTCCATAAAGTTCGTGTGCACTTTAAAAAATTATAAATTTATTTGTATTTACGATAGAAATAATCTGTAAAAAATGTTATAAAGTTTAATGTACCTAGTTTTAAGTATAGCTACAATAACAAATGTGATTTCAGGCATTACTGTAAATCAGTTGGCAAATGTTTTCCGTGAACTGCAAAATCGTATTACCCTTTGTATTTCTAAGGATGAAAAGAGCCCATGAACTTTATGGACACCCTGTATGCTGTGAAGCCATTTCCATGAATATTTTTGTCAAAGATTTATCTATTTATCTTCTCAATTCCCCAGCGTGTGTGTGTATTTTTTTTCTTGTGGCCTAATTAATTCCGTTTTCATATATCGCTTTGAATTCATGACTGTAATGTTTCGCCCGTATATTATCATATTTGCACAACATTACTTTATCTGTTTAAGGAATTACTTTCTCTGACTGCTTTCTCTTGGCACAACATTTGTCTGCGTCGTCTTTGATCAGTAATTACGTGGGTGGTGGTTTTGTATTAGGTATAGTCAGCAAACTGTGGCTTCTGTTTGATGTCAAACGTAACATTCACGGATTGCTACTCAATCATAACATAAATCCTCATAAGTTGAAAGACTATGGTATTCACGGGCATATTTTTGAATTAATTTAGTCTTTCTTCTCAAATAACGAAATTAAATTATTGTTCTGGCGTCTCATCTTCAGCTATTTTCTCAAGGCCGGAATTTAGCTTTCCTTTCCATTTTTTTTATAAATAATTTCGTGGTAATTGTTCGGATGAACTTTTGCCTATAGTAAATAGTTTTGTTTTCATATTGTAAATACTCATTGGGGTTTTTAAAAAGAAATAGACACAGACAATGAATAGCAAGTAAGTGGACTACTTAGGATTTTCATAGAGACAAGGAGGTATTATGGTGAATGCAGTAAGAAAGGTAAGAAAGAATGTGTTGTTTTTGTGTAAGGAATATTGTGGTATGTTTGGTATCAGTGTTTGTAGCTAGCTAAGTTTAAAGTTAAGCCAGATGAAGGCCGTCCTTTTTCCCCTATCCCCATTTTGGCCCTGTCTCACCATATGTAAATATCTACAAATAAATATCACTCTTCGCTGACTTTAAGACCAGCATCAGATAGGCGGCAAGTTGAATTGGCTAGTCCCATGCTAAAAGCTTTTTGCACTGAATGCTTATGGAATCCGCTTCCGACTCCATGATTTCCAGTTAACTTTGATCGTCAATAATGCAATCGTCAATCGTTATCTACTGTCCTCTTCATTACTCTTTCATAGTACTCTCTCTTTAATTGTGTTTCTCTTTTTGCTTATTCCTTCGCAATCAGTGACCCATTGGCTCTTAGCAGCTGTACTTCCTTGCATAGAGTGATATGATTAAAAAACAAAAAAAAAATAAAACAAAACAAAAATAAAACAAAACAAAAATAAACTGATGCCTCCAAAGGAAAATGTTAACAAAGCTCTCAAATGATTTTTTAAAATGACGAATCGTTCTTGAAGCTTTGGTTTTAGTCTTAATTACAAGTTAATACATTATATTTAATTTCTCCAATAAAGAAAATATTCAGCAATATTTAAAATGAATTTAAATTGATTGCAATTGTTTCATTTTAAAAATCACTAATAATCGCTTATTTTAGTCATAATTACAATTCTCTCCGCACCCATAATTCTGTTTATTAAAAATATTTAAAAAATAAAATATGCATTCATGAAATTTTATTTGAGGAAGATTAGGTGATTTATTGTTGATTCAATCTTACTTTGATTGAAATATGTATAAATTCCTTTTAGTTTAAAATATAAGAATTTTTAGTTTAAAATATAAGAATTTTTAACACGGACGTAAGTGTCTTATAATATGTGGAAAGCTCTATTGACAGTTTGGAAAATATAACTAAATTTTCTACAGCGGATATATCTGAAAAAATACTTGGCGAATATAACGTGAGCGCCTTTTTACATAATTATTTTAACTACCCAGTAATCTTAATAATTATGAAAAGTAATCTAACGTTTTATTGAATTTCAGATACTTTGGTTTTAATTTTATTAGAGATAAATTTTCTGATAATGTCCGGTCTATTTTTTGATAATGTCTTATTTTCTGATAATGTCGTGTATATGTTCCATAATTTATGTTATTCCTGAAAGTAATTAAAAGATTTCTAATTAGGTAACGTGTTAGTTTTGTTGTATTTTTATTTTACGATTCAAAGCAGATTTTCAGTAATTAGGGGTCCTGTTTTAGAAAGGAAATTGATGATTTAAATTCTCCAAAGTCTTCTTCATATAATTAATATAAACATTAAGTTATACAAAAAAGAATTCTTCGAAATTTCATAAAATTAAATTACTGTGTGTCTTTAACTGATGTAAAACAAAATATTTTAGCCCGAAAAAGAAACGTTTCTAATTAATTTAATTCATTTCTGAATAAGCCCTGGAAGTTTCATTAAAGTGGACAATTATTTGATTTTTGCAAGAATTTCAAAATCAATCTCTTTTTCACCGTAAGAAGTTACTAAAATTATCTGTACAAATTGATGGTCATCCGCTGACGCAAGATTTAAACAATATTTTAGAAATTATAAATATGATTAAAAAAATAATATTAATAAATTATTTTTTTTCATGATAACAAAGATTTTCATAATAAAACGTTTTTTTTAAAATGTATGAACGTCTTTGGATGTACCTACATAAAACTAATTATTTTCTTGGTGGGGTTTTGAGTGGAATAGTGTCACAGCTATCGGTGAAGAGTGTAATAGGAATATGTCTCGTGAATGTCATATTCTCCAAGCCCTCTTTCTTCATCTGCCTTTCAAATTTGTCTTTTTGATGCTATATATATATGTCCCTTTTGCTTCCATTTTATCTTAAATTTTGTTGTTGCTTCCCTGACAAATACAATCTCCAACTATTTAAGTGTAACGTCAATCGACATCTCTAGTTGCCTTGATCTATCCACTTCCCTTCTCCACATCCTTTCACCTTTCATTCCTATCTGCTCTCGCTCCAAATCTTCTGTAACTCCCTTGCCTTGATCGATCCACTATCTTTCTCCACATCCTTTCCTTTACCACTCCTATCTGCTCTCCCTCCAAACCTTCTGTAACCCCTTGCGTGCTAGTGGCCTCCAGCCTTGCTTGGGGTGATAGGCTTAAAAAAACCCAAACATATTCAATCCATGTTATTCTCAGTATCTGTTGCCTCATCTCCACTTGGGAAGAGATTTTCCATCATTCACTGACATTCACTGCTATGTAGCTGGATTGTTGTCACAGTTCAGTACTCTCGCTATGTATCTAATGATTTTTTTCCTGTTTCGTAATACTTTGCTTACCTTTGGAAAGGCATCATTCGCTATCCAACGGAAGACTTCGACGTGGTGTAATGGTTATCAAGCTTCTCTTGCTAGATCAATTGCGACTGAATAGTGAATTTTATCCTGACTGGGTGCTTCATATTTTCGGCTTTGTGCCACATCTAAGGTACGCTTAGAAAATCGCCATCATTTACAATCTAAATGCACCTCCGGATTTCGGTGTCAGCTCAAGGAATACATGTTTAAACAAATTTATTTGAATGATTAGGATGCTGAATACATCCTCTTCCGAATGTTTAATTATTTACAGACTCGATTTTGATTAACATTTTTAATGCTTAAATAAATGAAAATATGTTCACGTCGGGATTTTGCTAATCGGATTTTTGCTAGTTTCAGGTTTTTGCTAACTTTAGGTTTTTGCTAATGAGTAAAAATAGATTTGGAACAACGCTTGGAAACGGTTTTAATCAACTCCGCATATTATTTTCTCTAGCTAGAGACAGGACTATTCGTACCGACATTGCTTAATGACTCGCGTTGGTGGTTTTTGGACGGACATGTAAAAAAAACAGAAGTAAAAAAAAAAAAAAGAAAAAAAATAGATTTTGGTAAATCAATATCCATCAAAAATCTCTTGGAATATTAACGCAATTGATTCAGGAAATGGATAACAGAAAATTGTAAATTCTGGTCACGATCGCTAATGCCACTTTCCTGCAAATCCATTTCCAAAGCGGATAAAGACGTCACCATGTCTTGTCCAATTGCACTCATCTAAATTACAAACCTGTTACTGGAATGCCAAGGGGGTCGACCTGTAAAGGAGAAATAGTACTTAGAGTTGTCACCCTATTCCCATACACGTACATGTGTCTTAATCCACAGCAGGATGGACGGCAAATGAGTGACAAAAGTTATATATTCATATGTCTTTGGTGTCACTTGCATGAATTTCTAAATTCGCGATCTTTTTACTTGCAAAGGAGAGCAGTATATCGCCGTAAAGTAAAACGGGAAATTTATTTCACAAACATTTGGACTTAGTTTTATTCTTGCTATCTCTCCCAGAATTGTGGTCTTGTGCCAGCATAAGTAATACATAATAGTTATTAAATGACGTAGCCGTGACATCTTCGTTATCAAGATAAACGTAGTTTCCTAGATTATTAATACTGTGATGGATTCGATCCTCAAGATTGTCCCAAACACGTGGCCTGATAAAATACGCAATGAGTAAGCAGATTTATGCAAAATGCACACACTGAAGGCGATTACATTAAATAGATAGAAAATGCTTTAATTATATTTATTATTTCCCAGTTTCGGAGTAGTATCTCTTTCCAAGACCCATTTATAATGGTTCGTTTAAACACGTAAAACATTGAGGACGACGGCGACATTACGTTGAAAGAGCGGTTCCCGTAAGATCAAAGAAGCAACGTCGAAAATAGTCAGCGCCGAGATGGGTGGCCGTTTACGAATACCAGGTGCTCTATACTTGGATAATTATTAACAGGAGGGCCGAGTTCTAAATCCAGTTGTGTTCGTGATATTCACTTATAGGCAAATAACTTTGGGGGGACATATATGAATCCCATTCTTCTTCTCGTGGTATGTTTTATATTACTAAGATTTGCATCAATAAAAACGTTATCATGTACAAAAGAAATTAAATTCTATGTAATCTGCCGTTGTAGGTCATTTTTTGTGGGGGGGGGCAATCTGCCTCTGTTTTATTGCTGCTGTTATTCTGTATGATACTGACGATATGTTTTATTATATATATATATATATATATATATATATATATATATATATATATATATATATATATATATATATATATTTCATTGTAAAACACTTCAATTTATCATCTCTACTTGTCCAGATATTATTCAATATTTTACTCTCTCTCGCTCACACACACACACACGCACACACACACATATATATATATATACATATATGTCATCCACAGACAGACTGTTTCGCTGTTTCAGAGATCATCAGTGTGGCTAGACGTCCGGTTGCCTCTAGCTGAATTTGCGTCAGTCAGAACTTCTACCAGTAAGCCGTCGGCGCACGACAGGGAGGAAGGTGAATTTTAGCGTGTTTATTTTTATTTTTAGATAAACATACAGTGACTGACAGTGACTCAATTCTGCCGGACAGTCGTGCAATATTAGCTTAAATGGTCACTGTTTACAAACTCACACCTCAAACCAAAGAGCTCAACAGAAATTAATTTTTCAGGAGCCAATATTTTTGTCATCCACAGACAGACTGTTTCGCTGTTTCACAGCTATAGTGGGTGTAACAGTAAAATGGTCCAAATCGTGTATCAGCATGTGATAACCGACCATGCTACAAAATATTTAATATCTAAAAACACGAAACTAATTAAGTTTCTTTCTCCAGAGTTTTCAAATATGATACAATTTGTCCTAAGAATCACTGAAAACCTTTTGACTTATTCAGCTAGAAACAGAACAGGTTAAATTCGTTTTGTGTCAAATCCACTGTCTTCTCAACTGAGCAATGATGAGAGGAAAAAATCAGTTAGGTTTTCAGTAATGATACCAAAATTCATACTCTGGCTTCCTTCGCCAAAATCTATTCAAGAACCACGAAGAGAACAATAAATAATATTAAAAAAGAAGTAACAGTGCGGAGGAAAACTATATCAGGAGGTCACAAAAGGAAGAGGTATCATTATTTCACATTAGAGCTAAGAGATCAATTAGAAAAGATTCACGTCAACCCATAAAACGTTTGGCTCATGAGAGAAAGGTTTCAGCTACGGCAGTCCAAAGATCAGTGAAAAAACGCCTTGAAAATAAAATTGAACGCGAAACCTGTTAAGCAGTTGTTACTCGAACAGAAAGTTAGAATTATAGACAGGGCGAAGATCATCTTGAATAAGGTGAAAAATCATCCTTGAATAATATATATTTATTGTACTTTATTTCAATCCTTCATGAGTTTCCAGTCCTTAGCTACGATTAATTAATGATGAACACGTCATTTTTGTTTATGATCGAATTCATCATGATTTATGTGTTAAGCTTCGAGAGCAATTATATATTCTTATTGCTCAAAGCAGAGTCCAAAACCTCGGTGAATTCCAGTGAGATATCTTTAATCATTTCTAAAATACAACTGTTCAAATCTGAATGTAATAATTGGACAAGTTTATTTTTTCACAATCTGGATAAGTTTGGTGTTACACACGCTACATATGGATAAAGTCCATATATATATATATATATATATATATATATATATATATATATATATATATATATATATATATAAAGAAAGAGAAAAACTCAGATGGACTTAGAATCAAGATCTTTTAGCATTTTTTTTTTAAGTGCTCAGAACAACATAAAACAAAATATTAGTCTTTTTTATTATAATAACTTACAAAAAACATTTTAAATCGATACAAAAAACTATAATCGTTCCTATTTGGGCGATGGTAGATAAAATATATTAAAAATGATTTATTGGGGAAATTTGAAAACAATTCGTTACCTTCTTTGAAAGTTAAGATGTGGAGTGGCTAAAACCTATTATCAGAATTAAACATAAACATGTGGGCATGTCAGGATTAACAAATATATATATATATATATATATATATATATATATATATATATATATATATATATATATATATTACAACTACTCTAAACCGAATACCTGTTATGTTTGGTATTGAGGGTAATGTTCGAAAAATAGGTGTTGTGGCAAGCTAAAGATTTTATTGAGTTTTAGAGTTTAGGATACAAAATATTGTTTGGAACATGGATTTGTTTTGTTTTAAAAGTGTAGATGGCGTCTAAGAGAAGAAAAGGGTCAATAAAAAAGGAACCGTAGGAAAGAGGTCTGTATTGTTGCTTACTGATTAACGGATGCAGCAGTAATTGTGGAGCGATTTTTCGGTTTCTTACGTGTTGCAAAAAAAAAAAAAAATATTTGCCGAGTCGGAGAAAATCATGCATAGATATGTTGTAGTAAATGGAGTTTGTGATTTTTCACTTTCATGGGGTCCAATCACATATTTTGTAGCTGTGTCAATGCTTTTTTATATATGTTTTATTTTTTTTAAGCTTATCACCCCAAGCAAGGCTGGAGGCCACTAGTACTCAGGGGGTTACAGAAGGTTTGGAGGAAGAGCAGATAGGAGTGGTAAAGGAGAGGATGTGGAGAAAGACAGTGGATCGATCAAGGCAATGGAGTTACAGAAGATTTGGAGCGAGAGCAGATAGGAATGAAAGGTGAAAGTATGTGGAGAAGGGAAGTGGATAGATCAAGACAACTAGAGATGTCGATTGACGTTACACTTAAATAGTTGGAGATTGTATTTGTCAGGGAAACAGTAATAAGGAAGGGAGTTCCACAGGCGAGATGTGCGAGACATGAAGCTATTGGAGTAGAAGAGACGTCTGCATCTAACAGTTTCAACAGTGAAGGTGTGGGAACGGGATGCCAACCTCGTAGGACGTTTAAATTCATGAGGCCTAGGAACCAGCGAAAGCAGCTCCTCGGAGCAATTACCGTGAAAGTATTTGTAAAAAAGACAGAGCGAGGCAACGTCGCGTCTGTGAGAGAGCGACCGCAGACGAGATGACAGATCAGGGCCAATTACGTTGCATATCCGTCTCTGGATCTTATCAAGAACCCTGAGGTAAACAGCAGGGGCTCCAGACCATATATGCCAGCAATACTCGATGCAAGCGCGAATGGTCGATTTATATAAGTTTATAGTGTCCGCCGTGCGTAGTAAGGTAGGAAGTGAAGTTTGTCAATGTTTTTCTTCACTGTCACTCTGTTTGGAAAAGGTGTGTACATGTATATTTGAGTCTTTACATATATAGTCTTATGCGTTTATTGTTATCAAGAGAAAGATAATGATCTCGTTGTGGTCACCAGCTTGTTGAGTGTTTGCAACTCCTGGTCAGCATTGAAGCCTCAAACATGCAAAATTTTAATTTACAAGCAACAATTCAAATCAAAGACAAAACTCTGTTTAACGAAATTAAAAATGACATTTATTCAAAATGATAGTATGTATTTATTGACTGTCCGTGAAACAGTTGTGTACGGTCAAAGTGTTCGAGTATATTGGTAAAGGTGTTTTTTACAGTTGAAGATTTTGAAATGTATATTCCTTTATTTACATTTGCGAGATAGTAATTAGAAAGAAAAGTGTCAGTTAAACAGTACTTAACTGGTGTCGATAATATGCGGTGTTCGCAGTTCCAGACCTGCTTACCAGCAGTTCTTTGGCCGTGGTCGTTGAAGAAGTGGAAAAAAAGGGATGAGTGACTGCTTTTCTTCCATCTGCCGACATGAAGTTCAATAGGTAGCGGATCTCTTCCTCCTGAACTGAAAATGTCTGCGTTATTTTTATGTTTACGACAGCGCTGACGTAGGGTGCGAACGTTTGTTGCAAGCTAAACTTCGCACCTACTTGAGATAAATGCTCGCGGAGATGAACATGAGTGGAGGATAAAAACGTATTTTCCGACCAATAGTTATTTAGGTCCGCTACACATCCTACCAGGATTCTGTTCCGCAAAGAAGCAATTCTTGGAAAAATTGTTCGTGTGGAACTTCCTTCTTCCCAATGAAATATGAAAGGAATGGGCATGATTCAGCTTTGTGACTGGTGCCAGTTGAAGGCATCAGAGCTGGTTGTGTGACGAAGGAATTTTGCACATCGGAACTTATGCCACGGAAATAGCGATAAAGCAGTGAGAGTTTCACGGCGTTTCGACTGCGGGGAATGGGTTTTGAGGGTAGGAAATAATCCATCACTCATGAGGCCGTGTAGATGCCATGTGTTATGGGAACTTACACATAATATTAATCGACTATTCCGGACCTCATGAATACTGCGCCACGAGAGGAAGCAGCAGTGAGTAAGTCAGTCCTTTTGGACGTCTCAGCTAGCCGGTCGAACTCTCTCCCTCTGAGGCAGAGGGGAACTCTCTGCCTCTGGGCAGGGAGGAACCCGGACGAGGCTCGTTCGGGGAGGTTGACCAACCCGATCCCGTTTATACGGGTTCTACGGGCAATTTTTGCCACATTCGACACACGTGGGCGTGTTGCTGAACATAGTGAATTAGTCAGTACTTTTTAAACGTCTCAGCTAGCCGGTGTGAGGCAGAGGGGAACTCTCTGTCTCTGGGCAGAGAGGAACCCGGACGAGGCTCCGCCGAAGGGTAGAGCCTCGTTCGGGGAGGTTGACCAACCCGATCCTCTTTATACGGGTTCTACGGGCAATTTCGGGCATTAGACCGGCCTTGTGCCACATTTGACACACGTCGGCGTGTTAATGAACATCCTGAGTAAGTCAGGCAGTGAGTTAGTCAGTCAGCGACAGAGTCGCGTCAGATGATTACTGTAAGACATTGGAATAGTGATACTTGTCGAGACAACATAGTTCACTCTAACCAAAACCTGATTGTTATTACTAACACTTCTACTTCTTTGTACATATTTCTGTTTGTAATATATCTGTGTTAATCCATACCTGTGTTCGAGTTATTCTTCATTGGTTCTACCTTGGACCATCACCGTGGTACAAGGAACCTGGACCGTAACACTTTTGAATTCTATTAAGACTGTGAACGGAGAACTGGGCAGTTCCTGCACATACATGACAACAATAATCCATTTTTAATTTACTCTGGCTCTTTTAATGATAGAGTATAGCAAGGAGGCCCTGGCACTTAACAATATATCGTATATATATATATATATATATATATATATATATATATATATATATATATATATATATATATGAATTCAAACTGAGTCTCAATAGAATTTCCTGTCAAGTAGCCTCCTTTAGAGACGACCAATCGATCACGATAGGTTAAATTTCATTTTGTTTTTCTCGGTGGTGTTATTGGTGGTGGAGGAACGTTACTAGTTTTGCTCTTAGCCGAATTGAATTTTATAAGCCTGTCGTTCCCATATTGAGACACCTGGGCCAGGTCAGAATTGAGATGGCCTGCTAGATTCGGGTCATGCAGATTGTCGGAGGAGCACTTACAAAGTGTTGTATAATCTGTGTAGATTCCCATGTGTATAAATATATAATTGATTAAAATAATATTATTTAATTCTGTAAAGAAAATAGTTGATAAAAAACTGAAATTTTTATAACTCAACACTATATTTAATTTGCCACAAAATGTTTTATTTGTTCTTTGTCTTGTTTCTAGTCCTCCTAAATGTATATCTAGCCTATTCACCAGAATAGTATGGTGCGAAAATTGGTTCTCTCGTAGACTCAACGCCTTCGTCTGGTATACGGAGTTGCCACAAAAACAGTCCATCTATAGCATCTCTGAAAGAGTTAGCGCAATTACCAAGTCCAGTCTATCTGAAAGTCTATGATATAGTCAATGGTCCAGTATTGGAATCCATTGATCACCTCGATTCTGAACTCTTCATGTGTTATATTAAAGATTGGCTTCCGAACATTCTCAAATAAATGAAAAATGTACTGGAAAATGATTGATGGTTGTACCTTCCAAAACCGAGATGACCCGAGCCTGGAATCAAATGATTCCTCTGAGCTGATTTTAAGTGCTCAAGATGAGGAAATGCCATATAAAATTCAGTAACTTTCAAACAAAGCTAGTATAATTCCATCAGCACTGAGAATCCACTAAATTTCTTCAGTCCCACGGGACAATTGTACTCTCAATGAGGATCCATGAATTAGATCTCATATATATATATATATATATATATATATATATATATATATATATATATATATATATATATATATACATGGTCATGATCATTTTCTTCACAAGGAGGATCAATAGATTACTATAGGCATAATAGTCTATAAATCCAATACAAAATGTTCTGAGGACTTATCTTATTTTACAACGCCCGATCAGTCGGGTTTACATCGCAGCTTGAGGCAACCGGATATCTAGCCACTGATGTATATATATATATATATATATATATATATATATATATATATATATATAT
>OZ038485.1:11492998-11495498 GCA_964036315.1 Acanthosepion esculentum | reverse complement strand
TCCTTTCATCCTTCATTCCTATCTGCTCTCGCTCCAAATCTTCTGTAACCCCCTTGCCTTGATCGGCCGACTGTCTTTCTCTTTCTCCACATCCTCTCCTTTACCACTCATATTTACTCTTCCTCCAACCCTTCTATAACCCCATGCGTGATAGTCGCCTCCAGCCTTGCTTGGGGTGATACGCTTAAAAAAAAACCAAAAACATACTACGTATGTGTAGAGCCATCTTGAAATATTGTTCATCCGTCTATGCATTTTAAATAAAAATAAACTTTACAATTTTTTATTTTGTTCCTATTATTCATATTGTTAAATTTATCTAAGCTTTTTTTAAATTATGGTAATTTCACTCAAAGCTTCAAAAAATTATCAGAAATGGGCAATTATCCATGGGCACATTTGTCTATGGACGCAAATATCCAGGGAATCAATTGTCTGTTACGCAATTGTCCGGTACGCAACTGTACTAGGACACAAAAAGATATTGCTGGTAATTTTACTATAAAAAACATAGTGTTTGTTATTTTACTATAAAAATGTTTTGATTATTTTTGTTTGGGAATTCACGGTTTGCCCATAACGGGGA
Organism: Acanthosepion esculentum; assembly: GCA_964036315.1. NCBI lineage: Eukaryota > Metazoa > Mollusca > Cephalopoda > Sepiida > Sepiidae > Acanthosepion > Acanthosepion esculentum. The sequence continues at coordinate 11,494,912 of OZ038485.1, read as the reverse complement.
GCCTAACAGGGGCCAACAAACCGGGTCAGGATGGACCTGGGAACAACGGCAATTAAGAGGAGGTTATATGCTTCTCAAATCTTAGTCTCCCGATCAGAGGCCTTGCTGCTGGATGTATTTTATCGTCATGCCCAGAACGAAAATATTTTCCTTCAGTCATTATTTGGGTAACATTTACACGTGTTTTGCTTCATTGTCCGTTGAAAAGTTCTGCGATTTCAAAAAGGTTTCGGGAGACACTTTCATATTCTCGCTTCGAATCTAAATAGAGACTTCTTTCAGGATTATTTTTCAATTTACTCAGGCTACAATACGCAGAATATTATTCTCCTCTCCCATAAGTGATTGATGCGGTAGTATTCTCTCACTTCAAGATCTTTAGCCCTTTTCAAAAGGATATTAAAGTGAAAGTCAACCAGACACGGCGTAATGGGAGAAAAGGCTGGCTGGTAACATTGAATACAACCAAAACTAATCTGGTAACTGTTGAAACTTGACTAATGCATGGAATAATAATGCAACATAAAATCTACTTAGAACAAAATGTATTTAAACAAGAAAGTGTACACAATATTTACATATAGTCTTTTGTATATTCCTGGGAAGACCGTTCCTGGAGGATGTGTTGCCTAAGGCGCAGTCGGGCAGAATCTCTAGTTGAATCTCTTGATTCGCCTCCCACGTCTTCCCGGTACTAACCATATTTATATCGTCGGTACTCCACTATGCAAATTAGGTGGATACTACCACAACAGTAACATTTCATCACCACTGAGCAGAACCTAAACTTGCACCAAACCTGATGAGTAGTTATAACCTCAAACAGGCTCCTTGCCCTGAATGTCTCCTGGAGCTAAAGTTCAATCCCGATAGATGGCGTATATTCGGTGCCATGACAAAAGAGGCTGGAACAATGATTGGCCCCGTGTATAGCACCAAAATAATACCAGGCTCTTAGATGTTGCTACACAATCCTTTCTGCCCAACCAGACAGTTCAGAAGCGCTTATGAGGATTTGTGGCTGATGAATTTTCTTCAAACAGCAACCCTTATTCCAGACGAAGCGTCGCCAACAACGCACACTTTATCGCCATTACTGTGATCGTAGTGCACGCGAGTTATGTCCCTTTGTGCCACCAGCTTCGACGTGGAATCACCTAGCAAACTATCTATATTCTTTTTTCTTGTTCGTTTTGGTAAGTCAGTTTCTCCAGAATTGATATTTTATGGATATTTACTCTCGAGAGAGAATGCTTCCATGATAACAACACACTTAGCAATTTAAGTCCAGGGTCAAACGATAGCTATCCTACTCGTTCACCACACTCAGCAAGATTTTAGTTTGAGTTGCTCTTGAGCCTTATATTCTATGAATTATTGGTAAATAAAATAAAAACGTGACCGGTTGGAATTTAAACCAGGCTGGATGTTTTTCCTTCAACACCGTCAACTTCTTTGGAACAGGTATATCAAGAAGTAGTTGTGGTTAACAAGCTTTTCTTTCATACTATTGTAGTGACTTCATCCTTTTGTACAGACAGCAATGTATTGTTAAGTGTTTTTCAAAAAACTAGTAAATTAATGTACATTCATGAAATTTGCGTGTAAATGCTTTTGTCATCATAGAACCACTATTCGGCTTTTGTTTTGTTTTTTTTCTATCTGCTGTTGTTTTGAAATAAAGCCAGTCGATATTTTAAAAGACAAAAAAATTGTTTTTCATAGCAGGCGCTGTTCGAATAACACATGAATCAATCTGCAATAAGCAAGAATAGAAAAATTGTGAAGTTATCGAATGTTTAAAATAAATAAGACAAAGTGAGGAAATATATTGAATTACCCACAGAACTAAGTGAACTGAACGCCCACCAATCTATTCCCTTGAAAAATGCGCAAAATGCTTTTTTCCCTCTT
>OZ038485.1:11397998-11487998 GCA_964036315.1 Acanthosepion esculentum | reverse complement strand
CCTTCGTGGCAGCTGTTTTATTTAAATATACAATGGACAGCCAATTATTGCTGAGGTAATTGGGGTTGTGCCCTTGTTTCCAGACATTGTCTTTACACCTTTTACTGCGACTGGTAACTCATCTCGTAAGTAAAAGGTTAATTTATATTGGATGAATTATTGTTTTGCCCTCGTTAACAGTTGTGACCAAGTATATGGTTAAGCAATAACAAAACAAGAGGTTGCAGATAAATAGTGTATTGAACTGTAAATACAACAACAGTGTGTTACACGACTTAGGAGTGTGTTTCGGTTGACCAGCCTTCAGTCCATATCACTTTCCCCCCGAGGTCTACCTTTCCTACTAACTTTATAGTAAGTAGAAGAGTTCACAATTTCCGCATTAGAGGGAATACACCACAAGATTAACAAATCGCGTTACTTTTAAAATGATGTTTGATATATTCCAGTAAAAATTCCATATTCAAATTAGCAACGGTTACTACTGAAAACAAATGGTTTTCCTGGGTATAAAATGGCATCAGTATCAATATTGGCGCTTTTGAAACTTCTTTTCTCTTTCTTCCATCTGCCCGCGTCCTGGGTAAGACGACAAACTACATCCGCGTCCAGGGTAAGACGATAAACTACGTCCAACAGCAAGGCCTCTCATCAGAAGGTTTTGAGGAGCGTGGAACAATGTCTTAATTGCTACTGTTCCCAGGTCAACCCTGACCCGAGTTGTAGCACTTGTTAGGGTCCCAGCTATCGGTAAATAATTAACACTCAGATTACATTCGCGTCCTGGGTATAACGATAAACTATATCCACGTACTGGGTATGAGGATAGAATACGCCCAACAGCTTTTGAAAAAATAATATTACCAGTTAAAACGTTTTTTTGAAAGAATAATATTGCCGGCTATACGTTTTTGAAAAAATAATATTACCAGCTATACAATTTTGAGGAAAAATTATTACCATAAATAGATTTTTGACAAAAGAAAAATATTATCAGGAAAAAAAAAGTTGTCGGCATTAAATGACCCATTAAGGTGTTGATATGCCGTAAAACAAACCAAACCAAACCAAACCAATCTTCCATCTGTCCACATCAAACACCCATAGTTTAAATCAAACCTTATCATAGTCTTTGCGATTTATAAACATGTATTTATAGGAAAAGAAATGTAGTTCTACAGAAGGATGCCGAGAATGCTATGGAAGAACACACGAGCAGTGACGACGTTGAAGAGACAATAGCAAGAAAAAGGATATTTATATTTAACATCAGGTCGAGACCATTGATATGTCTAGGACAAGTCCTCAGGAAAGGTAATAAAAAGACGTAAGTTGTTAAAAGTTACAAAAAAAAAAAGAAAAGAAAACATGAAATGATTGAAAGCTGTGGTCACTTTAGAACCATTTACCCTAAAATTTATCCAAAGAATAAAAGCAGAATTTTAATCATATGACTTAATTAGTTAATAGTCAACGATGCTTACCTGCATGGCTGTTACTAATGAGTTGTGAGTTCGATCCTGTCTGGCCGTCAAATCCATGAATTCAATATTAAATAATCCAACAACTAACACTCAGATTATAAATTTTCATAATTTTCTGTTATGCTAATCTAAAAGTGTGACTATTTTGCAGACGCTTTATTCAGACAACGTTCAATACCCACCGAAGCTATCTATTTTATTTTACTGCAAGATGGTAGGCCCACAAATCAAACTGCACGGAATCTTGTAGAAGGCACTGAAGGAAAGCAATTAGAAGGGACAAAACAGATATTACAAGAACGAAGAAGAATATACCGTTTTCATAAGAAAGAAGAACCAAATATTCACATTACAAATTGAAGATGCCAATATCAAGTAAGTAAAACGATTTAAATTTAACAGAAGATAATAAACGCGAGACCAAAATTCGAAGGCGCATTAGAATATCGAACATGTTTTACAAGAGCTACGTATTAAGAAACAGAAGAAGACAGAGAAAAGAGTACTAAAATGTTTCATAATACAGTTCTTCCTATATAACAATGATGGATGAAGAATCTTCTCACAGATGGAGAATAGACTTGAGGTAATGTATGTCGTTCTACAGAAGGATGCTGAGAATACCATGTATTGAACATGTGGGCAAGAACATGTGAACATATAGGAAAGGGGACACAAGAAAAAAAATCGAAAAACGTACCTAACCAGCATGTAAAAATGGCTGGAAGATCAGAGCTTAGGTGACCTAACAAAAGACAGAATTTATGAAATTAGGGACAGTCATAATCTCCAACGTTCTGAAGGGGCATGGAAAATCGAAGAAAATCCAGAACAGATGTTACAATTTCTGGTAGACAGTGCCAGGTATATATGCAGCATTGCAGTGCTGGGCAGACCCCAGGTTCTTTCTCAAGATGCAGCTTCTTCCAGTCAAACTCGTTTTGCTTAAGAATAACCCTTCGCCTAGATCGTTACCTACGAATTAAAACCATGAGAATTCGTAGCAGTAAGACGACTTTATTCCCGGGTTGTAACCTATTCCTATAGACGAACGAAGCCAAGCCGAAATGAAGAGTAGCTTAGGTGGGTGATTAGTCTAACGGGCGCCTACACTTTCCCGTTGATGCGAGATGATCTTCTCGTCACTACGCGCCTCTCTGCCCTTTTCGCGGGTAGTGTCCACTGTCTTATAGATAACATTGTTCTTTGTTTTGTCATATTTGTCTGCAAAAGTTATTTATCTTCATTCACTGTCTTTATATGTACGGATCGTTTGTTATAGTCATTGTTAGGACCACTTCACTTATTTGATAGTCAGCAGGGCAGATAAATATCCGAAAACTTTTTGACAGCCCGGATGATTTTTATTTAACACGATATTGACTGACATTGATATCGCTACATGTACTGGAACTACCAGTCAGTTCACAACTAGTTCCGAACAATGCGATCGTTTCTGCACAACGTAATAATCATGGAGTCACTTCTTTGATAAACTAGTAACGTTGAGAATCGAACAACCGTGTCCGAAATCTTTTAAACATAGGGCCGAGAACCTTGCTCAGTATTTAACAATCTATCCAGTTTCCCTCCACGGTGTCCATTGCTGTTTCAGTCGGCGCAAACACAAACTGGGAAAAGCAAATTAATGCCTCGGCGAGAAAAGAAAACAAGATTCTCATATTTTATTTTTATTCACTGGCCTATTTTTAAGTCGAAGCTAGCATTTTCTCTAGGTTTGTATTGGTAGGTTCTTTCAAGTCAGTGAATGAAGATAAATTACTTTTGCAGACAAACATGACAAAACAAAGAACAATGTTATCTATAAGACAGTGGACACTACCCGCGAAAAGGGCAGAGAGGCGCGTAGTGACGAGAAGATCATCTCGCATCAACGGGAAAGTTTAGGCGCCCGTTAGACTAATCACCCACCTAAGATACTCTTCATTTCGGCTTGGCTTGGTTCGTCTATAGGAATAGGTTACAACCCGAGAATAAAGACGTCTTACTGCTACGAATTCTCATGGTTTTAATTCGTAGGTAACTATCTAGGCGAAGGGTTCTTTCGCCTCTTCTTGATTTCGTGGAGTGAATGCTATCGACGTGATTTATTGGACGGACGGCTCCACTCTCAACTCAACTATCTGAGACTTTTACTGTTAAGTACAATTCGAATTCACCATTTCGACCCACGATTTTCTACTTTCCGGACAAGTGGAATTTGATCGAGATAGTTTTAATTTATTTATTTCATTTAATATTTCCTAACACTTTATGCAGACCTAATATGAAACAAATACATTGAATCAGCTGCTTCATCTACCGCATGGAAAGGTGGTTCTCTGTGTCACGTCAGAAAGTTTTACCCGCCTGAGACCATGTTTCAAATCTATAAATCAACTATTCGCCCTTGCATGCAGTACTGCTGACATATATAGTCTGGAACTCCTGCTCGTCGTCTCAAGGTTCTTGACCAAAACCCAGAGACGGTTATGCAATGTGGTTGGCTATTGCCTGACATCTCGTCTACAGTCACTTTCTCACAGTCATATAGGCGTTTCCCCCTATCTTTTCTACAAGTAATTTCACGGTAACTGCGCGGACGAATTATTTTTGCTGGTTCCCAAACTGCATGAATTTAAGCGTGCTACTAGGTTGGCATCTCGGTCCCACCCTTTTACTGTTAAAGGGGTTAATTTTACCCGTCTCTTCAACCACGATAGCTTCATGTTTCGCACTTATAGTCTGTGGGACTCTCTTCCTTCGATTTTCTTCCTTAACAGTTATATACTTCAGATAGTCAAAATTAATGTCAAGCGACATTTTCTGATGCCTTGATCGAATGTCCCGTCCATCCTTTTATCTTTCCCTCAAACACGTCTCTTTACTCTTGCACCCACTCTTTGTAACCCCTTGCGTGCTAGTGGCTCTCTCACCTTGCTCGGGGTGAAATTTGAAGTACTAGCACCTAATCCTCACACGCCGCCATAAAATATCAAACACTTCTGTCCATTACTGTCTTGAGTGCTGTGGTGTCTTCCCTGTAATGTGAACTCTTCCACTAACTATAAAATTAGTAGGAAAGTAAACCTCGTGGGGACAGTGATATAGACTGTTCAACTGTCGAACTCTCTGTCTTTTGCAGGGAGGGACCCGGACGAGGCTTTGCCGAAGGGCAATGTTTCGTCCAGGGAGGTAGACAGACGCAGAACCTGTTTATGCGGGTTCTAAGGGAATATTTTTGGCTGAGCCTACGGTCTCGGTGAACCCACGGTAAACTCGGCCCTGTGCCACATACATCCACCGTCCGGTGGTGGGGGCTGTTAAATATAACAGTGATATAGACTATTCTACCGAGGTTGTAACTGTTCGCAGCTCCTGTCAAACTCTCTGCTTTCGCCAAAGAGGAACCAGGACGAGGCTGTGCCCTCGTATGGGGGGGCATACTAAATATAACAGTGATATAGACTAAACGGTGGTCAACCGACACAAATTCCCAAGTCTGTTGTATTTACTGTTCAATAAGCTATTTATCTGCAACCTCTTCTTTTGTTATTTCTTAACCAATTACTTGGCCATAACAAGTTTCCAATGTCAAGCAACCGGAAGTCAATTGTGCCACACCATAAAGTTATAACTGCTCTGCTACGCGCTACCCTCCATGCAAATCTGATGGAAAAAAAATCGATCTTTTGTTTCATATAATTTTTTTCTTGCTTATTTGGGTGTTTTATTAGGCTGACATAGTGTATCCAGGCAAGACGATGATAATTGGGTGACAGATAGACATACAGTATAATATATCCGTTGGATATAATCCAACGAAGGTCTAAAAGGAAAAGTTTATTAGGGAGCAATGCATGTAATATAAATATCAAGGTCGCCTAAGAGGCAAGAAATGAACTTAATGGGATCAATTATCAGTATTCATATTTCTATCATAAGCTTTAAAGTGAAAACATTTACTGATTATTTTTTAAATCATTTCACCCCGAGCAAGGCAATAAATCAACCGGAACGTTAGGCGTTACTGGTTGTTAGAAAATATAAGAAAGAAAAAAATACTATTAAGGAGAGAATTTAAAAGACGGAAAATAACGATTATCATTCCATTTAAATTTTTGAAGATCAAACTTGAATGGGAAGGAAGAAGTCGGTGCGACGTGACAATGGAAAGTTCTGATGGAGCTGAAACCAAGAGATAATTGTCATATATATATATATCCTCGAGGAACTAAGGAAAATAATCGATAAAAATGATCTAAGTCCGTATAAGTAAGACGGTCTCATAATCCTAAAAAAGTGTAAACGACAAAAACAAAACCAGAGAAGTAATCACAAAATAATTGTCTAGAGGAGAAAGTAGGTATAATCACCTTCCCAGACCAACAGAATTACTAAATAAAAAAATCAGAACGTTCTTTAATCATTTCACCCCGAGCAAGGCAATAAAGCCACTAAGATGCAATAGGTTACAGTGTGTTAGTGAATATAAGAAAAACTACTATTAATGAAAAAGGGTCAATAAAAGTATAAGAAGACAGAACATAACGATTGACATTGGATTTCAATTTTTGAAGATTAAAGTTTACTGGAACCAAGAGGGCAGAGGAGTTCCACAAGCGAGAAGTGGGATAGAAAAACTCTTAGCATATAACTTATGGTTACATCTAGCCATTTCAAGTTTAAAATGATGGGACCAGGCTGCCAGTCTATTGCTACACTTAAATTCGTAAAGTCCAGTTAATGTGGAGGAAAGTTCATCAGAACAATTATCGTGAAAGTATTTGTCGAAAAAACACAGGGAAGCTATGTTACGACGGTGGAAAAGGGAATGAAAGTGAGATGCCAAGTCAGGATCAATAACATTGCAGATTCTTCTTTGGATTTTATAAAGAATATTTAAATATACAGCATAAATGAATACAGATAAATATAACAGTAGTTTATTCTAGAAATAAATTGATCCATTGTTCTTTTTTTTACAGGTTTTTTTTAAATCATTTCACGCAAGCAAGACGATAAAGCCATTAGGACGCAAGTGTTCGAGAATATGAGAAACACTAGAATTAAGGAGGCGACAGGTCAATAAAAGAATAAGGAGAGAGAAGATAACGATTGACATTTCATTTCAATTTTTGAAGATCAAAGTTAACTGGGAAGCAAGAAGCTGGAAGAGAATTCCACAAACGAGAAAGGGGGATAGAAAAAATTGTTAGCATAGAACGTACGCTTACACCGAGCCATTTCAAATTTAAAATGATGGGACCTCGCTGCAAATCTAGTACTTTGCTTAAATTTAGAGGAATATAGAGGAAAGTACATCAGAACAATTACGATGAATGTATTTATAGAAAAGACATAGAAGGTTACCTCATGTTGGTGGGAAATTGACTGAACCGAGATGCCAGGTCAGAACCCATAACATTGCAGATTTTTCTTTGGGATTTGTCAAAAATCTCTAAATATATAGCAGGAACACCATATAACAAGTGGCATTCAAATCAAGAACGAATGATAGACTTATAAATTTGTAAGATAGATTCTGGTGATAAACATTGTCTATTAGGGCATAGCAAAGTAACTTTCTTAGCTGCAGACTTAGCAATTGATTCAATCCACTGATTCGACTTCATGCCTGATTAAAACAGTAATATTGGCAATAATATCTCTATTACCATATTTATATCATGAGGTGTAAACCAAAAAAATAAAAGCAAAAACAGCATAATGATAAAATAAAAAGAATATTTCAGTCACGTTTGTCAAGTTAGATCAACCCTTAATGAGTATCTGTCTATATTTCTGATATGAGGTGTTATTTACACTATTTATATTATTCGGACTATTGTCCTCATGTTTGTCGCCATATTTATTACAACGTTTCGGCCTTTCATCATCTGTCTATATTTCTGAGATGAGGTATTATGTACACTATTTTCATTATTCGGACTATTGTCCTCCTCTTTGTCGCCATATTTATTACAACGTTTCGTCCGTTGTACGCTCCGGCCTTCTTCAAGGACACATGACTTAGTTGATAAAGGCGTTAGTTAGATCCAGTGACAGGATCCAAAGAGTGTGAGTTCAATACCTGGTTAGGGCAGTGGAGAACTTGGGGAGGGAAATTAACAGGAGATAACTGATAACTGACATTCATTAGACATGGCACGTGGAACTAGAAGAATCTACCCCAGTGAGCGAAATAAACGGATCAGTTCGACATACCAACCACCTTAAGAAGGCCGGAGCGTGCAACGGCCGAAACGTTGTAATAAATATGTCGACAAAGATAAGGACATTAGTCCAAATAATATAAATAGTGCCCTTAATGAGTACAGATCAATTAATTGCAACGGCAGCATAAATGGTTTATGGATAGAAACGTATAATTAATACCGTATAGTAAAATTCCCCGAACAATTCTGTGTATAAGACAATTTGGTTTAAGGTTTGACAATAAGAAAAAAATCTTACTTTTTACCGACGCGTTTTTTCTTCCGACTTCATCAAGTCAAAACTGAAGCGAAATATTTGTTTTCATACTTACAATAAATCCAAAATTTTAAAAGAGAGAGAAAGGGAGACGCTTTTGTGTAAACCTCTTTCTAGCAATTGTTAACTTAATTTATACTAATATTTCTTTTTAGGTCGACAATATAGTCAAATTCCCAGAACAATTCTTTGCATAAGACAAATTGTTATAAGAAAAAAAAAAGTTACTTTTTTAATACTGTATTTTTATTTTTTTATTTTTATGACTAATACAGATTTTTTGAAAAATTTGATAATTAACATCATATTTTACGGTAGATATTAATTTTATTCTATTTTTTACTTTTGAGTTGAGTGATATGAATAGAAAATAAATTGATAGGAGGGTGAGATATCAGGATATGGAGGATAGACAACGCTTAATCTTTGGCTTGAAAAAGTTACGATTAAAGTGTCCATGGAAAAAGAGGGGCCGGACTCCATTCTGTAATGCGGCAGTACTTGAGAACAAGAAAATCTCTGAACAGAACTCGCTTCTTACATTTAGAATACGGGGCAAATGCGGATGATTTAACATTGTAGCAATAACACTCTTTGTACTTGTTGAACTCAACAGATAAGAAAATTGAATAATTGAAAATTCTTGTAAAATATTTTGAGAATTTTACTTTTTAAGTTCTATCAATACACATATCTATTATTTTGACATCTTTTTCAAAAATCTATAGGGCATTGAATACGCTATACATGATCTGCTATACCTGATTCTCTTCTCTATATTCCAAAAATATCTGCATGCTGTTATTAAATTTGATTTTAGCATTTACTTTACGATATTTATTGACAGGACTACAAATGTACGAATATATATGTTAATGTGGTTTCCGTAGTTATTTGTCATAGATCTTTGTCCTTAATTTATTACAACTGAATTCCCTGTGAAATCAGCTCCCGACTCGGTGACTATACAAATGACACAACTATTTCTCCTGACTGAATGGTAATACATATAGATTCAATAGAATAGATAGCTACACGGCCTTCATTCCGTTGATGAGGCTAACATTGCTTGTTAATTTTAACACACGAAAACTAAACTATCGTTTCTGTCCATGTTAGAGGGGCCATTTTGCCTTCCGTCAGCATAGCTGATGCTCACCTCGAGGAGAGAGTTACTCATTGCATCTTCTCATTTTCCAATGTTAGAAATTGGAAGAAGTATAGTGAGGCAATAGTTAAATCTACTACTAGGATATTTGGCTTTTGTTTATAAAAAAAACAAAAAAAAACTTGTTGCTAAGTAAAATCCTCGGATTTGCGTTGCTAAAGAATGTCAGAGGACGACAAGTGACGGCTAAGTTCAGTTTTCCTTTTGTCTTTATTCATATTCTGTTTATATATATATATATATATATATATATATATATATATATATATATATATATATATATATATATATATATATATATATATATATATAGATTTATATATATATATATATATGTATGTATGTATATTTTCACATATATATACATATGTATATTTTCAAACACACACACAAATATATATATATATATATATATATATATATATATATATATATATATATATATATATATATTGAAGGCCAGCTTGAAAGAACGAAACAGCGAGAAGAAGAAGAAGAAGAAGAAGAAGAAGAAGAAGAAGGAGAAGAAGAAGAAGAAGAAGAAGTTCAGTTCTCATTCAATTACGATATGTCGTTACTGAAAAAAAGATGCAGACGTTTATTTCAAAATATGTTGCGTTATCTTTTTGCCTGAAGATAATACATTCTTACGTACGAGGTTGTAACGAAAATTCCCGGTACCTGCCCGATGTATCTCTAACTTTCCATGGACATGTTCGCTATTTCATTGATAACAAAACTTACCGACGCAGTCTACCAATACTGCTACCAACTCTTATTTAATTACTTTGGAATGTGTTTTCTACCTTTAAACTGGTTGATGAATTCGTACAGTTATTTACACTACTTACATTGTTCAGACTGTTGTCTTCATCTTCGTTGCCATATTCACAACGTTTTGACCGTTGTATGCTCCGGCCTTCTTCATGTGATTTGAATTTCGAACTGAACCCTTTATTTCGTCCGCCGTTGTAGATTAAGGACACATGGTCCAGTTGGTAAATGCGTTTGTTGGATCCAGTGGCTTGACACAAATTTTAATGGGTTCAATTCCTGGCTACAGCAGAGGTAAACAAAAACTTGGAGAGTAGAGTTAAAACGGAGATAAATGATACTGAGATAACTGACACTGAGATATCTGGAAGAGAGGCATCATACGTGACTGAAATAATGGGTTTAGTTGGAAATTTCAATCACCTGAGTTTACAACGGTCGAAACGTCGTGAATATGACAACAAAAATGAGGACAAAGTAAATAGTGTAAATAGTTACAACAGCTCATCTCAGAAATAGAGATTGAAATGAGGACAGTTTGGCGGATAGCAATTTTTGCTCGAAGCTTATCACATATGGTCCGCAGATTTTGGGGGAATATTCTTTAATCTGGACAAAAGTGATGCTCATTTCAAAGCCGGTTGGATATTCGTCTAAGACGATTAGGGTTCATGGTGGTCATGAAAGAGATATCAGAAAGTGTGGAGTAATTAGCAATCTCTATTCTGAGGACTTATTGAAAAAAAATATCTCAGCTCTCACATATGGCGTCACTCATGAAGTGTGAAATGGAATGTTCTTCAAGTGGAATTTAAATTATTATCGAAGAACATTTCGATAACACCAATAAACCGGCATTATTGTTACTAATGCTCATACGATAAAAGGCTGAAGAGAAACATAAGATACAATGTTCCTTTATGAGGTTGTTATATGGAGGTAAGATGCGGAAATAGGAATTGAAGATTATGAGGATGAGTAGAATAGATAAAGATTGATGCTAGAATTAAAACGGTTATCATTTTACTCTATGATGAAAAGCATCCACACAGTAGTGAGCTCCACAAAGTATAGTATCTTCGGCAGAATATCTCCGAATGGAACATCATTTTTACCAATGGAATACTTATAGTATACTAATGCTAATAACAGTAATTCTATTTTAATACTTTCTTTTCTCGCACATCCCTGTTGTGGAACACTCTCCTAGTTTCTTACTTCCCTTCAACCTACAATGTTAAAAAATTCAAACACAATGTCCATCGACATCTTCTTTTAATCCCGACTTACAACATCCCATTCGAAAATGGAACTCAACTAAACCGTATATATACGAGGCTCATTCAATAAATAAGTTGAATTTTTCGGTATAAGGACCTCTAATACAGATAGAAGCTTACTCTTTTTTTTTTTGTTTTACTTCTTTTTCACATGAATTTAATTTCTTTTGCAGATTAAAAAAAAAACTTTGAGAGTTTTGGCGATTAACAAAGATGGCCGACCAAGAAGCATGCTCCAGGATTGAACAGCGGTCAGCTATGAAGTTTTTGGTTGCTGAAGGTTGCAAACCAGTTGAAATTCATAGGAGAATGTCAACTGTGTATGGTGCCACATGTTTCAGCCCAAAGAATGTCTACAGTTGGGCTAAATTGTTTAAAGAAGGACGGAGCAGTGTTGAGGATGAAGACAGGCCTGCGAGGCCTACAGAAGTGAGGTCTCCTGAGGTGATCGAATCAGTCAATGACCTCATTCAGTCTGACAGAAGGGTGACAGTAGATGACATTGCAAGGACTTTGAGCTTATCTGTTGGGACAAACGCAGGGGTCATCAGTTAGAAGGAGTCATCTTGCATCATGACAACGCAAGGCCTCACACAGCAGCCCAAATGGTGCAGACCATCAACGAGCTGCGCTGGGAACTGCTCCATCATCCCCCTTACAGCCCAGACCTTGCCCCTTCAGACTTTCACCTATTTGGTCCCTTGAAAGCTTTCACGAGAGGCACGAAGTTTAACAGTGACGATGAAGTCAAAAGTGATGTGAGCTACTGGCTGAGACATCAGTCCAAAGATTTTTACGCTGAGGGAATACGGAAGCTTGTGCACAGATGGGAAAAGTGTGTCACAGTGCTGGGAGACTCCGTGGAAAAAAAGTAAGCTTCTATCTGTATTAGATGTTCTCATACCGAAAAATTCACCTTTTTTATTGAATGACCCTCGTATATGTGTGCTTGTTTGTGTGTGTGTGTGTGCAGAAATTCAGATATGACTCTAATATATATCTGCAAAAAGGCAATTTGAATAGAGACAAAAGGAAAACACACATTTGCCGACGACTTTCATCCTCTGATGGACACAATCAAAAATAGATAATTTTAAAAATGCATTAGTCATTAGTTAGTTATGTTCAACCACAACTTCCATCTAAAGAATGACAGACTTACTAAAAGAGAAATTAACTTGCTTATACCGAAAATTCTTGAGAATGCCGCCATCGAATCTCACCAAAATATAAATCTGCGCTCCGGAATTCTTCGAATATCTCCCTTCTTAGAAGATTGTCTCCTTTCTCAAGCCAACTTACATGGCCATAAGAATCCAAAGAAGATTCTGTAATGTTAAAGGACTTGACTTAGCATCTAGGCTTCAGTCCCTTTCGCAACGACGAGGCGTAGCTTCTCCCTGTTCTTTCTGATATATATCTTCACGGCATTAGCTCTATTGGGGGTTACTTAATTGGTAACTTGATTGTATTAATGTAAACGTACCACTAGATTCGAAACTAGGTCACGTAATTGTAATGTTGTTATTGCTAGATATAACAGTATTTCTTTTTTAATACTTTATTTTCTCGCACATTCCTGTTGTGGAACACTCTCCTAATTTCTTAATTCCCTTCCACCTACAAACTTCAAAAATTCAAACACAATGTCCATCGACATCTTCTGTCTCTGTAAATACTGCTCTTTTATTGTCTTTTCTTCTCATTAAGATATGCTGTTTCGCCTTCACCTCCAATAACCCATTGCGTCTTAGTAGAATTATAGCCTTGCTTGGGGTGAAATGACTAAAAACAAACAATCGTTCTCATCAGTAATTTCTTTCTTTAGATCTGAAGGAAGAGAATTAACATACGAGGAAAAATATCTACATCTATCTACTATTCCTTCCAGTTTCTTTCGTCCATTCCACCTACAATGTTAAAACGCAACGTCCATCGACATCTTCTGTCTCTCTGAAAACTGTTCTTTTATTGCCCTTACTACTTCTCATTAAAATATGCTGATACACCTTCATTTCAAGTGACCTATTGCGTCTTAGTGGCATTATCGCCTTTCTGTTGTTTTATGTTCATGAAAAAAAAGATGTCCATTTGAATAGTAGGAAGCGAAATTTCCAGCTATTGCCGGCATATCATATTAAAGTGAACGTTTACCGAAAATGTAAAAGGTTTGCGGAACTATTAAGTAAAAATAAATATTTCTTAGCAAATTTTTACTTTATTAAATTCTCATTTTCGAAAGTTGGTAAATCAAAATAAACAATTTCCCCTGGGAAATCATCTGTGATGCGTTCATTTTCGGTAGGAATGTCTGCATATTACGAAGAAGCATGATTCAAATACTTTACAATTTCTACAGAATTCTCATTGACTTCAACACTTCTCTGGTCGGAACTGACTCAATATTTCCTCGGGTCTTTAGTCCTTCAAGTAGTTCTACGATTAAGAAGTTTTAGTTGCCTAATTGGAATCGGTCATGTCTGGCTCTCTTATAGTTATTGGTTACATCCGCTCCCAGAAAAGGCATTTTCTAATTTTATCATTAGGGCTGTGTGCTCTAGTGAGATTTTGCGGAAGCTCCAACGTATTTCTTGGAAGATTTACTGAAGCAATGGTCTGGTTAGATTTTGTTTGTATTGTTTTGTTGCATATCAACCTGAACGGGTTATTTAATGCGATAAGATTTTTATTGCTAGTAATATTTTTTACAAAAATGTATTGCTGGTAATATTTTTTCTTCAGAAATGTATTGCTGGTAATATTGTATTGCTGGTAATAATTATTTTCAAAAAATCATTGCTGGTAATTTTTTTTTCCTTCAAAAATGCATTGCTGGTAATATTGTATTGCTGGTAATAATTATTTTCAAAAATCATTGCTGGTAATATTTTTTCCTTCAAAAATGCATTGCTGGTAATAATTATTTTCAAAAAATCATTGCTGGTAATATTTTTTCCTTCAAAAATGCATTGCTGGTAATATTGTATTGCTGGTAATAATTATTTTCAAAAAATCATTGCTGGTAATATTTTTTCCTTCAAAAATGTATTGCTGGTAATATTGTATTGCTGGTAATAATTATTTTCAAAAAATCATTGCTGGTAATATTTTTTCCTTCAAAAATGCATTGCTGGTAATATTGTATTGCTGGTAATAATTATTTTCAAAAAATCATCGCTGGTAATATTTTTTCCTTCAAAAATGCATTGCTGGTAATATTGTATTGCTGGTAATAATTATTTTCAAAAATCATTGCTGGTAATATTTTTTCCTTCAAAAATGCATTGCTGGTAATATTGTATTGCTGGTAATAATTATTTTCAAAAAATCATTGCTGGTAATATTTTTTCCTTCAAAAATGCATTGCTGGTAATATTGTATTGCTGGTAATAATTATTTTCAAAAAATCGTTGCTGGTAATATTTTTTCCTTCAAAAATGCATTGCTGGTAATATTGTATTGCTGATAATAATTATTTTCAAAAAATCATTGCTGGTAATATTTTTTCTTCAGAAATGTATTGCTGGTAATAATGTATTGCTGGTAATAATTATTTTCAAAAAATCATTGCTGGTAATATTTTTTCCTTCAAAAATGCATTGCTGGTAATATTGTATTGCTGGTAATAATTATTTTCAAAAAATCATTGCTGGTAATATTTTTTCCTTCAAAAATGCATTGCTGGTAATATTGTATTGCTGGTAATAATTATTTTCAAAAATCATCGCTGGTAATATTTTTTCCTTCAAAAATGCATTGCTGGTAATATTGTATTGCTGGTAATAATTATTTTCAAAAAATCATTGCTGGTAATATTTTTTCCTTCAAAAATGCATTGCTGGTAATATTGTATTGCTGGTAATAATTATTTTCAAAAAATCATTGCTGGTAATATTTTTTCCTTCAAAAATGCATTGCTGGTAATATTGTATTGCTGGTAATAATTATTTTCAAAAAATCATCGCTGGTAATATTTTTTCCTTCAAAAATGCATTGCTGGTAATATTGTATTGCTGGTAATAATTATTTTCAAAAATCATTGCTGGTAATATTTTTTCCTTCAAAAATGCATTGCTGGTAATATTGTATTGCTGGTAATAATTATTTTCAAAAAATCATTGCTGGTAATATTTTTTCTTCAGAAATGTATTGCTGGTAATAATGTATTGCTGGTAATAATTATTTTCAAAAAATCATTGCTGGTAATATTTTTTCCTTCAAAAATGCATTGCTGGTAATATTGTATTGCTGGTAATAATTATTTTCAAAAAATCATTGCTGGTAATATTTTTTCCTTCAAAAATGCATTGCTGGTAATATTGTATTGCTGGTAATAATTATTTTCAAAAATCATCGCTGGTAATATTTTTTCCTTCAAAAATGCATTGCTGGTAATATTGTATTGCTGGTAATAATTATTTTCAAAAAATCATTGCTGGTAATATTTTTTCCTTCAAAAATGCATTGCTGGTAATATTGTATTGCTGGTAATAATTATTTTCAAAAAATCATTGCTGGTAATATTTTTTCCTTCAAAAATGCATTGCTGGTAATATTGTATTGCTGGTAATAATTATTTTCAAAAAATCATTGCTGGTAATATTTTTTCTTCAGAAATGTATTGCTGGTAATAATGTATTGCTGGTAATAATTATTTTCAAAAAATCATTGCTGGTAATATTTTTTCCTTCAAAAATGCATTGCTGGTAATATTGTATTGCTGGTAATAATTATTTTCAAAAAGTCATTGCTGGTAATATTTTTTCCTTCAAAAATGCATTGCTGGTAATATTGTATTGCTGGTAATAATTATTTTCAAAAAATCATCACTGGTAGTTTTTCCTTCAAAAATGTATTGCTGAGAATAATGTATTGCTGGTAATAATTTTTAAAACATAGTTTTACACTTACATAGTGTTTTGACCCCAGTGTGGGGTTAACTATTTGCCCATAGCTGGGGCTCTAACAGCTGCTACCACACCGGGTCAGTGTGGACCTGGGAACCCCAGAAATTAAGAGATGGTTACACATTTCAAATAACCTCCTGATCAGAGGCCTTGCTGCTGGGCGTCGTTTATCTTTTTACCCTGGACGCAAATGTAGTTTATAGTCTTACCAAGAACGGCTGAAGAAGTGGTTCTCTGTTACATTTATATATTTATACATAATCACTTTTCCTATGTGCTTGTCTATCGTCTTTGTGTAGGTGTTACTTATGACTTTGACTCGGGACGCCATTATGAGTTATTCTTTTTATCTCTTATCGGTTCATCTGTTTATCGATATTCATATTGATTTATCTGCGGCTGCATCGATTCGTCTTCAGATGTGTCTATATAATTAGTGTCACAACTTGCTAAGGGTTTCTGTAATAATAAAAACAGCACAGTTTAGTCTGGTTACTTCTCTGTCGGTAGACGTGATAATGCTGATTTTTATTCACACATAACAATATGGCTGACACGACACTTCCGTTTCTGAACAATGGCTGATTCGGTGCTTCCGTTTCATTAGTTCCCCATTACGGCAATTTATTTTCATATATATATATATATTTTTATGTTTATCTTTGTGTTTGCTGCTACCTGTTTATTCGTCATTTCGGTGGAGTTCAGATTTGATGCTTTCGCTTCCTTTGTTCCGCCCTCAGTACACGTGAATTATCTTAATTGCACATTTCGACGCAATATGAAACTGGGTGTCTTCTACAGTTTATCTTTTAAAAGCTGTCTTTTGGGTTTCTCATAATAGGAATCACAAGAATTTTCTTATTTTGTGGAGTAGCTTTCTAAGTGGATTTTTGATTCAGTTCAAAGATTTGTGCCTTGTGCTTCTATTGAAACTTAAGCTCAAACCAGACCTCAAGTTGAACTAGTATATAAGATGCATCGCTAAATATAATGTGAAATCGACAGTTCCTTGCACCGCTCCAGTAATTACCTGACTCCTGCTGTTATCCTATATCTTGAGAAGACCCAGATCTGTATGATAAGGTAGTACTGCTGCGATGTATGGGTAGGAATTACTCAGTTCTCCCTTTCCAGTTTCGATAGAGACCCCAAAAATCATCCTTATAGATGAGGAATTATTTTACACCTTAAAGGTCCTTTGCTATAGACAAAACGTTGCAAGTGTCTATCATTATTTTCATAGAAAATATTCAGAAGAACTATTTTCCTTAGTTCTATCAGTTATAACACTTACGATTAAGACGCACCATACCACAGACAAGCCGCATTCCATTCGTATTCCATTGGCGAGACGTAACTTCCACTAGATCCACGTCTTTCCAGGAAGCGGTGCTTTGTAGAAACAGATGCTGCTTTTCCGATCGTTAAAATCTTAAGTCTACTGTTAACGAATATCTTGCCCGCATATCCTCATAAAATGTACCGGTTATACTTTAATACTCTACATTGAGGGGCTCTGGATCCTTCGACAGGGTGAAAATTATTGTAAAAAATATGTCCTGTTGTAACTTACAATGCAAAACAACACATACATTTATTCTTATTTTATATATATATATTTTTACATTCGGACTATTGTTCTCATCTCTGATGCTATTAACATTTCAACCATTGTCCCTTGCGCATCCTGCAGGTTTGTGTAGATCTCTTTAACGTCAAGGAATTTCAAACTGAAACTTTTATTTAATTTACTTATATAGACTGTGTAACAGAGAATCAACTGAGCGTGATAAAAGACTCCGAATTGGTTGTATGTGGTGCGGTAAGCACCAGGAGTTGAGTCCCCTTACACAATGGGCTGTTTAGAGAAGACCTTAGTGTAGGTGGCGCTGACTATTTGCATATGTACGATACTGGGATAGCGATATAACACCAGCTTTTTTTTTCTCTCAGCCGAGTGAGGTCCTCTCAACGTACGAAAATAAGATAAGACGAACACAGACTGTTCACGTTTTGCTCCCCATATCCACGGATATTATGTGCAGTTCGTATTTATTATTGCTCACCCTGTTTCCATTTAGTTTAAATGTGTACTAGCACCCTACCGATTGAACTGTCAATTACTGTGTCATTAAACATGGGCAGTAAAATGGTCATAACCTGATTTGGATCTTTGTCCCATGCCACCATGTCTGAGAACTTAGTCTCTGTGTTGGTTTATCGTTTTTCAGTAAAAGTATTTCCATTTCAAAATCCCAGTAGACCCATTTGATCAGGACAGAGATAAAAGAAAGTCTGTTTGTAATGGTTGGCGTATATGTAGTTTGTGAATGGGATCAGCATCACTGGAGATGTCTTTATTAATGTCGACATTTGAAATATATAAATATCTCCTAGACTTAGTAGAATCTGGCGCAACGAAAAATGAGTGGAATGCTTATTGATTATCGAACACCTTAATACAAAAAATAATTGATCAGAATAGGCTGAAAAACATCGATCTAAAAATATCTTATAGGATAATATAAGAAATAACAGGACAACAATAACAGACGCCAAGTAAAGACTAGGCTAAGGACTTTCACTGCTACATTTTTATAGATTTCTTGTTTAGCTTTACTGGCTTGTTTACTTAACAAAAATAGGGAAAAATTTCGTCTTGGCCATCGCAGAAGGCGATTTCTCATGGGCGGCACCATTTTCGCTTTGATCACGCTTCAGTACAAAACAAGCTAACTAAACACCAAATAGAAAATACAGGGTGACCCCCCCCCCCTAAAAAAACCCGGGAATTTATGAAGTGCTTATTACCAGACATGAGCAAGTGGCAACACTGCGAGACAGTGACCTTGAGCAAGTAAACATTTTGCCATTTTAGTAACGAGAATTGTTCGGTAACCGTGTGATCTCAAGATTCGGTAACGTTGCCTGGCCACCTAGATCGCTAGATTTATCCGTTTGTGATTTTTTCTTGTGGAGCTATCTCAAGAGTAAAGTTTACACAACTCGACCAAGAACTGTGGATGAGTTAAAACAGAGAATTCAAGATGAAATTCATAGTATTCCAGCTGAGATGTTGCAGCAGTCAATGAGGAATCTCAACAGCAGATTTCAAGAATGCATTCGTACAGGAGGACGCCATCTACAGGGTGTAATTTAAAAAAAATGAAAATTCCATCATTGTTTCTTAAATGGCATGTTTTAAGGTTTCAATTACTATGAATTAAATATTTTTCTTCCATCACTCTTGGTTTTATTGGATTGTTAAAACGTTCCCGTTTTTTGGGGGTGGGGTGGGGTTACCCTGTATATACAAGGTCTGATCAAAATGTATCGGAACTGCTTCTATGATAACAAGGCTAAAATTTGCAGAGTAAAGCCAATTGGCAGAGATTGATCTTGGACTCTTTCGCGCATATACCCTAAGTAATAATGTTCTCGCTCACTTACGGTGTTTATAGCAGTGCTTGGAATGAAGGTGTGTAGAGTGTGGTCAGTGATTATGGCTTGTGCAGCGGTTTTTGACCAAATACAATATTCTTCAGTTCTGACAACCGCTATATTACCCAGACTACTCTCTTTTCGACATTTTCACTTTCAGGACTCATATCCAACTTTAAGATTTAATGACGTCAATGAAATCCAAGAGAAGGTGACTAGGCAGTAATTGCAAGAATTCTTCCATCAATGAAAACTACGCCGGTTATAGACTGTTGCGTCAGAAAGGCATTAATTTGAAGGAGATTAAATACTGAATTGGTATGTGTTCTAGTTTTCCTTTTATAGAACCAGTCCCGATACTTTTTGACAAACATCGTACACGGACGCACACGCGCATATATATATATATATATATATATATATATATATATATATATATATATATATATATAGTAAATAGAATAAACCAGTTGGTATATAATCCCGATGGACGGTAGGAATATAATTTATCAAAACTGATCCACAAAAATAGCTCAATGCATTTATTATTACAGAGCAAATAATTAGTACACAATAAAATCCCAAAATAACTTATATAAGCAATAGGCCTATTTCAAAAGGTAGAAAACTTCGTCAGTCTTATTCAACAGCTATATAGACTAAGTACGTGTCGGAATCAGACATCTAAAGGTGACAGCTGTCAAAAAAACTAATACAAAATTTATCCATTTCAATGTTTCAGTCAGACCGAAGGCATGAGTGGGTGTTCAGGGGACCATGGAAGGTAATAGGCTTAAAAGGAAGAGGTTTTATGAAATTAAACTAGGATATTAACCTTATGACATTAAATTGGGGTTATATGAAGAATAAAGTGTTAATTTGAAACTACGAAATGGACAGAAAGTGTTTTTTTTAATTGTATAGGTAAGGTTAAGTTTTAAAATGCAAAATCCTACATAAAATTACTCTTTCAAAAATAAGTTATATTCAATATATATATATTTAAAATGAATTAAAAATATTTACATAATTTATATTAAAATTAAGAAAAATTATATTTTAATAAATATATTTAATATAAAATCAATTTGTTACATTAAGGAATAAAAAATATTTTAAAATAAAAATATAATAAGATAAAATACATTATACATTTAGAAAGAAAAAGGAAATAAAAACAGATTAAAAATTAACTTTAAAGATAAGTTAAATAAAAAAAAAGTTATATTTAAAAAAATATAAACTTATTCTTCAAAAATACATAAAAATACAAAGTTATATTTAAAAAACTGAATTATATAAAGAAGTGTATGAGATAAAAGGAAAGAGTGTTCTTAGAGCATGGGACAATTATAAGATATAATTATTATGGTGTAAAAATTGAAATTAGAATTAGTTATACATTATACATTTGAAGATTTAGAGAAATATAGTAGGTAATAAAGTAAAAGTATATATATATATATATATATATATATATAAATATATATATATATATATATATATATATATATATATATATATATATATAGGCTAAGAAGAATTTGGTAATCTGTATAGGTAGTCCCAAAAAGGATGAAATCCTGACAGCTCAATGTAAATCCAGAGCTAATAATTTAAAGGAAAAACAGACCACTTTAAGGCTCCATGTAATAATTTATTTCGCCAAGCCCATTATTATATATATATATATATATATATATATATATATATATATATATATATATATATTATCATAATCTTTATACAATATATATTATATATATATATTATAATAATCTTTATAATATATATATATATATATATATATATATATATATATATATATATATTATAATAACTTTTAGATTTTGTTTTTGAAACATGATAATTCCCGTGAAGCGATGGTACCATATATTTAAATAAGTAAATTTATAATATATATATATATTGTACAATACTATATGTCTGTTCAGGTTTAGAAATGGTAATAGGCTCTATTTTCTAAAACAAACGTTCGGTGTCTTCAAAACTTATATAAACTTTGAAAACGCGCAATATAAGCTTCGAATACACATATATGTACGTTTACAGCAACGGAAGAGTGAACGGTCTTGATGATGATTTTGCCAATCATTGTTCTATTGTAGTTGCCAAAAAAAAAAAATAACTGTTTACAAAGTTTAACATAATCTGTCTTGGACTGCAAAAATAGGGAATATATGAAAATTTCATTTCACATGCCTCTATAGTGGGTGCCAATTAAAATACTTATTATTTTTATAATAATCTATTGCCGAATCACAGAACTACGCAACACATCAGAATCAATCTACAGTAGGCCCATAAGAAATCATAAGCCAGAAAATCACTCAGCCACGGCAGTCATTCCCTAGCAAAATAAGTTGGATTCTTTTCTATAAATGTTTTCAGGTCAATTGTTCTAATGACCTTTCCTCCTTGGTAACTCTACCACATGAAGATAAGCGTTCAACTATACTGGTCATTAAGTCTCATAGTTTTATTGTTTAAATAAACTAGCCGTCATCTCTATTTTGACATAATCAAGATGTTGCAATTCCACACCACTTCGAACAAAAGGTTAAGAAGGAAATCTCCATCAATACTGGAAAGGCGGATAACAGCTACTGGACATAAGAAAACTGTTTTTCGGAAAAGATTGTTTTGAGAGAAACTTTATCTTATTTTATAAATTATTTATAAATTTTAATCGACAGTAGCACTGTCTATTCAGTCACCTATTGACGAATGCTTCCTTATAAGGAAACAGCTAATGTAACCATTATTATTTACCATTCGCATTTATGATAATCTCTTCCGGTTTTTTCCTTCCCTATCACCTACGGTCTTCAAGATTCTAAAAAAAATCATCCATCGCCATCTTGTCTTTCTGAAACCTGTTCTCTTATCATCATTGCTGCTTAATATTGTTTCCTTGCTTTCTTTCAATCTCAGTAAACACTTGTGTTTTAGTTGCTTTATCGCCTTGCTTGGGTGAAATGATTAAATCGGATTCACATGGCTCTGTAGTAGATATTTAAGGAACTATTACAAACGTTTATCAGAATCTATCCCATAATAAACAAAACGAGTGAGAGAGAGAGAGAGAAATGTAGAGTATATCAGAATAAATCTTGAAGCGCTCTATGGTAGGTGCTAAAAGACTTATTTACAAGATATTACATGATAAACATGATGCCACAACCATTTAATCATATTTCGAAAATAGGTCTGTTCAGATCGATAACGTCAATAACTGATAATAAATCGATAAGCGGCTAATGAAAAAAAAAACGAACGAGAGTCAGTTATTAACTTGGGCAAAGGATGACATATTAATTTTACCGCCTCCAATACAAAACTGCTGTCTATTAATCATCTGAGAGAGCACTTTGTGACTCCCATCGTCATGGCTGATGCTAACCTCCAGTAGACTGACTCGTTGATCCTTCTCGGACTAACGTTTTAGACTGATATGAAATAGAAAAACTATATCGAATCCATTGCTAGTCCAGCTGCTAAGAAAATTGGTTCTCGTACTAGACAATTTTTCTCTCTGGTTTCCAACTGACGTATCTACACCCTTGTGCAAATTAATTGAAACAAAACACATAATTCCGTTATTATTTACTTTTTTTCGTATTTATCCAATGAAACATGACCTAATGCATTATTAGTACTTCGTATATCCAATCCACGAAGTCGTTCCTTGAAGATTGACCACAGATTATCGACTGGATTTAAATCATTTCTGTTTGAACGTCTGTTTTCGTAATAGGTTTCAATAACTTTAACACATTGTTTGATTGTTAATCTTTCCATGGTTGAAATTGCCAAAAATTTAAGTTGTTAAATCCGAAAGAAAAAGAAAATATCATTAGAAGCTTAAACTTAATTCATAATTTAAATTCCGAAGAGAGAGAGAGAGAAAATAGAGAGGGACAGAGAGAAAATAAAGAGGGTCAGAGAGAAAAGAGAGAGGGATGGAGAGAAAAGAGAGAGGGACAGAGAGAAAAGAGGGAGACAGAGATAAAATAGAGAGGGACAGAGAGAAAAGAGGGAGAGGCAGAGAGAAAAGAGAGACAGAGAGAAAAAGAGAGAGGGACAGAGAGAAAAGAGAGAGGGACAGAGAGAAAAGTGAGAGGGACAGAGGGAAAATAAAGAGGGACGGAGAGAAAAGAGAGAGGGACAGAGAGAAAAGTGGGAGAGAAAAGAGAGACAGAGACAGAGAGAAAAGAGAGAGGGACAGAGAGAAAAGTGAGAGAAAAGAGAGAGAGAGACAGAGAAAAAGTGAGAGAGACAGAAAGAAAAGAGAGAGGGACAGAGAGAAAAGAGAGAGAGAGACAGAGAGAAAATAAAGAGTGACAGAGAGAAAAGAGAGACAGAAAGAAAAGAGAGAGGGACAGAGAGAAAAGAGAGAGAGACAGAGAGAAAATAAAGAGTGACAGACAGAAAAGAGAGACAGAGACAGAGAGAAAAGAGAGAGGGACAGAGAGAAAAGAGAGAGAGAAAAGAGAGACAGAGACAGAGAGAAAAGAGAGAGGGACAGAGAGAAAAGAGAGAGAGAAAAGAGAGACAGACAGACAAAGATAAATGAGAGGGACAGAAAGAAAAGAGAGAGGGACAGAGAGAAAAGAGAGAGGGACAGAGGGAAAAGAGAGAGACAGGGAGACAGAGAGAAAATAAAATAGAATAAATACAGAATTAAATTCAAAGAGATACATACATCCTTGTGCAAATTAATTGAAACAAAACGAATAATTCCATTATTTACTTTCTTTTTGTATTTTTCCAATGAAACATGACCCACTGCACATGTTAGTACTTCGTATGTCCATTCCACGAAATCATTCCTTGCAGATTGACCTCAGATTCTCCATTGGATTTAAATGAGAATTTGATTTGCTCACTGGTAAGTCTTGCCAGTGTGTTCGTGCAGCGTCTCAATTTTAGTACGCTTCTTTGGAGTAACGTCCATCGCAGACAATGGCCATAGGACAATTAATCGACAGTCAAGACAATAGTGTCTAGGCGTGATAAAAGTGTGATGGAATCATGGATGACGCAATATTTTCAAAGCCAAACAAATGTCATCTTACACTCTGAAAATAAATATATATTACTGTACACAACTGCAAATGACCTAATCTGAGGGTAAAATAGTAATCGAATTCACACCCTGCCAGTCCAGTGGGACTAAAACTGACCATATGCTGAAAGAAAGGAAACTAAAGCGGTTGTTTCAATTTACAGAAAGGGTTATAAGCCTACAATTCGTTCATGCCTTGTGTATTGCTGCCGCATGTGATCTGGTGCTCCTGTTGTATATTTCTGCTTCAATCACTTTTCCACCGCTGTAATGTTGCTTCTTTGTACCTTTGTTGTAAATATTTCTATGGTAATTGATTGGATGAGCTTTTTTCTTATGGTACAGAGACTTTATGAATTTATGCGTAAGTACTATCTAGATTAGCCACAAGGTTCCATTATTTTACAGTTGAATTTCCTAGATACAATCGTAAGTTCTATGCTAAAAGTTTCTTCTTGTGGAACCCGATTCCGGCTTCTTGCTTTCGAGAAAAGTTTGATATGCAAAAATTTAAATGCAATGCTAATCATTATCTACTATCTTCTTGATTGTTCTCGCTCTTCAATAATGTTAGTGATTTCTAATTGTTTCAAATCCAGTAACCCGTGTTTCTTAGTGGCTTTGCATGGGGTGAATTCGAATGAAAAAAAAAAACATAATTTCGGAATCGATTTAACATCGCTCTGTAGAAGGTGAATAAAGAGTTATTTAAAATGTTCACCCTTTAAAAGTGCTATGGTCCAGGTTAGGACCAAGGAACAAGAGTAGAAATAACGAAGATATATTACACGGAATAATAATACAAGATGTGGAAGGTGTTAGTATGACTGTCAGTCTGGTTTGGAGTGAACTACTATCGGCTCGACTCGATTCGATATTCAACAGTCCTCCCACGAGGAAAGTATGTGGCACAAGGCCGAGTTTAACGTGGGTTTCTCCGGGCCCGTAAACTCGGCCAAAAATACTCCCTTAAGAACCTGTATAAACGGGTTCAGGGCTTGTCTACCACCCCGGACGAAACTTTGCCCTTCGGCAAAGTCTCGTCCGAGTTCGACAGGAGTTGCGCACAGTCAGAGACTGAGGCTCGACTCGATTCGTCTCTCTCTCTCTCTTGAGAGGCGTAGCATACATAGTGTTAGGAAGAGTTCATTCTGTAATTATAGGTAAGGACCCATAACGAAAAGAAATTGTAAAACGTTGTATAGTGACTTTACGTTGTATTTTCTATTGTTTTGAATTCAAAATAACTCGATTGATCGTCTTACCAAGGCTAGAGAATACGGTCTACTCTACTTATTTTTCCTATAAGAAGTGCACGGAGAGAAAGATATACTTACTCTATTTTAATGAGTATTTCCGCTAAATGAACGCAACTGCCTCTGCTGTGATTTGAACTCGTTCAGTCAATTATATTTTCTTCCTCATCTGCATATTCATGGTATCTTAATTATCAGCGCATCTCACTTTATTATAAATGTAAATATCCACAAACTGTCGGTTTATCTTCTTCCGCTTGACTGAAATTCTATAGTTTTTTTTTTCTTTTCATATCACCAGTGACGCCAGTAAAGAGGAAAATTGAGTTGATTGTATTTTAATAGTTAATCTCATGCTGAGGTAACAAAAGATATTGAGTGTCAATTTTATAAACGGATGTTACCAACAGTGATAAAAATATAGTTTTAATTTTAAACGAACGTCATTGACGGGAAAAAAAATGTGTTAATAATTCACGGACGCATTATGTTACTTTCACTTCGAAAAATCAAAACAATGATTTGAACAAATTGTGGGTGCTTCATGTTCACTGCTGCCTGTACTCGTTTGGAATGCTACTATTACTTTGTTAAATAAGTATATTGAATATTAATAACGAGGAAAGACATCTTTGAGAACTTAACCCTCACAGGACATATTGAAAGCAAGAATGCTAGCAGAAGTCTGTGGGCCAACTACCTGAATAGTTTGTGTGAAGGGTTGGCGAAATTAGGTGTTAGGAGCAATAGGCTTGGCAGCCGGACTGATGTTACTAAGAGCTACACGGGGAAGAAGGTTGTGAAAAATACTAATCGCTCTCGTCCTGAAGGTATACGGCAAATAGGAGATGAATATAGGAGGGCTGACGTATGGGCAAAATATAATGTAACCTACAATGGCAAAACTATATTCACAATATAAAACCACCGTCATCAAAGGGGGAACAACGTGTCAATAATTTGATGATGTTTTATGTCATTTTCTCTTTTTAGAAATCAATCAAAGAACAATGATTTACCATATTCTGTGTTCTTCATGATGATTGCTGTCAGTACCAGGTTGGAAGACTAATACTTCTTTGTTAAATCAGAATACTGAATATTCATGAAGTTACTATTTTCCATATTAATGTAACATCATTCTAAACGCTATGGTAATCACCATTGCTACCCTAGTTGCTAAATTTAATCTGCAATCATCCAGAGTTGATCGATCTTGTCAGATTAAATTTCTAATAACTTCGTTAGGACAAGAGTACTCATGGAGTGACTTCTAATTAGCTTAAGTCTGGCACAAGACCAATTAATTATTAAATTGGATTATATAAATAATAATTATAATACTAATTAAGTTATTTTAATATATTGTATTGTTATACGTTATTTATAATGACACAAATATTATAGTAAATGCTCTATGTATAATAAATAGTATTAACAATATTTACCGGCCTGAATGTCGTAGAAATCTCATGGGAAAATATGCGTCCTCCGACAGGAATCGAACCTGTATATAGCCTGACTTGCTATACCGGTTTAGCTACTAAGGAGCATCCGGTTAGCAAGATCGATTTTACTGCTTTTAAACTACAAATTTCCCATGATTTCCCTCAAACGTCCATATCTGCTCGAAGTGTATCTTAACGTAAACGAATGACGTTACGCACTCGTAATGGACTAAGTCCGACAATTATTTTAATATATTTTATTGTTTTACAATATTTATATAGACACACATATTTAAGTAAATGTTCTGTTTATGATATTTACTTAAATATAATGATTATATAAATATTATATAAATAACGTATAACAATAAAATATATTAAAATAATTATTGGTCTTAGAGCATTTCGTAGTGACTTATTAAATTATGTAACCATTAATACTCAATGTCCGGAAAATAGATTATAAGATCAAACTTATAAAAAAAATCTGTATTTTATGAAACATAAATAATAAGATGTATTTTATAACGCTCTTATTAATAGTGGCTATTTATATAACACTAATTAATTATTTATTTTTATAAATATATAATTACTACCGTATTTTCACAAAACCATAATTAAAGGTGACTTTTTAGAAATCTTTCATCAATACATAATCTTTATTTTAATTTATATGAATTTTACCGTTGGAAATAATTAATTCATACACGAATTAACTTACCTATGTCTGGCAGAATTTCCAACAACATCCGGATCTTCAACACCAACGTCAAGTCGGTCCTATCTTACGGCTCAGAAACCTGGTGGGTAACCAAGAACAACACATACAAACTTCCGATATTTACCAGCCGATGTCTCAGCAACATTCTTAATATCAGGTGGTCGACCAACTCTAGGACAAGCCCCAGGAGACATTAACATCAAGAAACGGAAATGGGAATGGATCGCCCACACACTCCGCAAGCCTGCTTCAAATGTCAACAGGCAGGCCCTTGATTTTAAATCGACAAGGGAAGCGAAAAGTGGGTCGACCAAAACAGACTTGGCGCAGAAGTGTTGATACAAAGGTAAAGGCAGCCGGAACAACATGGGCCGAGCTGAAGATGATCGTCCGAAACCGCGTCTGTTGGAGGGGTGTTGTTGTGGCTCTATGTCCTCCAAGGAATCTAGAGGCAGGAGAGAAACGGACATGGGGATGGAACAGACAGACAGCAAGCCTGCTTCTAGTGTCACCCGACAGGTCCTTGACTGGAATCCACAAGGGAAGCGAAAAGTGGGTCCACCAAAACAGGCTTGGCGCAGAAGTGTTGACGCAGAGGTGAAGGTAGTCAGCACGACAAGGGCCAAGCTGAAAAGGATCGTCCGGAACCGCGTACCTTTGTAGAGCTGTTGTTGCAGCCTTATATTCCCCAAAGAATGAAGAGACATAATAAAAATAATTAATACAATCTGGCAGAAACCCAACAGAAGTCACGCTTTCACCATAACACGTTTAGAAAAGAGTGCGGATAATTCTTTACTTTCCCGCGTATATATTGAGAATCGAACTCATTACGTTCGCATAGAATTGTATGGTTGTTTAGGACCAATTTGCTCTACTACGAATAACAAACGATTGCCGTAACGATTCAGGGACAATTGGATACCAAAGATACTTCAGCCGCAAAAGGATTGAGTTGACCTGGATATAATTGATTGGTTTAACCCCATGTAAGGCAGTAAAGCCACTATGACACAAGGGGATGATTCGGCACAGAATTACTACGAACAGAAATATTAATAATAAGCTGGAAGAGGAAAGAGTAATCAGGTGGACAGTAGATAGTGATGGACATTGAATTTAAATTTTTGCCGACTGATGTTAACTGGAAAACGTGGAGCTGAAAGGGAGTTCCACAAGCAAGAAGCGCGAGAAATGAAACTCTTAGTATAGGATTTACTGTTACATCTTGCTACTATAAATTGATGAGATCCTGACTCCAGTATAGTACTGCGCTTAAATTTACAAAAAAAAAACCAAACTCTAGGTATCATAGCGATATTTACTTGTAAATTATTTACAAAATGTGGCACAAGGCCAAAATGTAAATGAAAAAAACGGCGGTCTGCTTCTGTCTTAACGTTAGCTAGCCACAAACACTGACCAAAAAATGCAACCATATTACTTACTTACCTTTCTTACTACATCCAGCATAATCCCGCGATGTCTCTATGAAAGTCCTACTTAGCTCCCTTATATAAAATTTATTGTCTGTGGAGTGGGGAATAAAATCCGAACATTTACCATGAAAGTATTTATAGAAGAAGAGACAGAGAGACAACCTCACAGCGGCGGTGGAAAAGTGACTGAAGCCGAGCCGCCAGATCAGTGCCGGTAATATTGCTGATTCTTCTTTGGATTTTATCAAGGAAATCAACGTAAATATAGTTCAACATTTCAACTACCTGAACAAGGCAGTAGCGTACAACGGCCGAAACGTTGTAATAAATATGGTGACAAAGATGAGGATAAAAGTCAGAATAATGTAAATAATGGATGTTCATTTAACAAAGCAATACCCACAAAGATTTGATTCTCTTTTTAGGATTGTTCAGAAAATATAGCAGATCGTTTGTTATTACAAGCCAGTGTCCTGAGTATTGTTGGCGCGCCGTCGTACTAGTTGTTAGACAAACATACTATTATTAAATCCAAAATCGTGTTATTCATTGTCTATATGTGGACAACGTGAGTGGTATCGGAGAGGTAAATCTAATCGATGGATCGACTTGCACTCCTGAGTCAGTCGAGATGTCGGGAAAACCGAAGACTTTGTGTGTTTTTTTTTTTAAGTATTTATATGTTTTTATATATTTGATATTTCAGACCGCCTCGGTCCTTCCTCAAAAATTAATTGAATAACTGTGTTCGGAAGTTTGTTTACAAGTAGCGTCCGTCGCGAGACGCGGACGTCACGTGATGTGGAATGCAACTGTGTTTGAATATTTCTAACGTAAATCTAACGATAGTATTTTAGATGTTGTTTAAAAAGGTTTTTTTTAAATATATCTAAAGAATTTTTTTAACTATTGAAATATTTATAAAGATTTAAAATACCCAAGTCTTTGTTTAACCCTAGTTTATATGTGTCTAATTTTAAAATCCAGTATTTCTCTTTTTTTCTTTGTGTGTATGTTGAACTAAAACCTGAATCTATCAATAAACATTTACAGTTGTCTAATGAGTGTCTTGATTGATTAAAGTGTTCAGCTATGGGGAATAAGGATTGTTTTAAGACCACCTGACGATTGCATCTAGCATGAAACAGACTGTCGCCTCTAAGTCTTGACTTCTATGTTCACTTTTATATTTACACACGCTCTATCTCTGATATTGAGCACTTTATCCCATAAATATAGCACATCTTAAGACTATATTTCGTCATATATATATATATATATATATATATATATATATATATATATATATATATATATATATATATATACCTAGGCATTAGTGAATCCCTGGTTAGTAAGCTATATTTTCTGCGGAAAGTGAATTTGACTTGCCACGTTCAATTCCAATTATATTTTCTTTCGTCCCGGCATTCCGACTTTTGTAAAAGCATCCATCGATCTTCCTTAAGCATGCCAGACTGCGTTCTACTTCCCTGTATCGGCAACATGTATCCTTGACGGAAAATTCTTAATTCAAGTTTAAACTGAAGAGCCTTGTGTTCCGTCAAGCTATTTTGTTCTAGTAATTGTGGCGCTTCTACAACCGTAATAGGGTAAGGGAGACAGAGAGACAGCCATATTATATATATATACAAGGTGTAGTAATGGATAACGGCTTGGATTGAGGAATCAGAGAGCCGAGTTCGAATTGCAGTCGGATCCATTACATTCACTTACCTGCTAATACCCTTGGGAAAGGTGTGAATCCTCATCTTCTCCCTCCAACTATGGGTAAATAGCAGGACAGACTGGGTTCTATAGCCTTGGATGGCAACTGGTCTAGGAGAAGGACAACTCTGAATTCAAAACCTGCGGAGTGTCGTTTGGGGACCTTGTGGCATTCGCTGCACCAGGTCCCTGTATTCGTCCCTCCAAAAAGTGTGGATGGCCCTGCACAAAGCCTTCACCACTATAATCAATTCTCATGTGTCGGTGTCGGGCTTTCAGTTTCTGGGAACTGATCTGCCTGACCCTCATACGTCGAGTTCGACGGGAGAGTCCATCATATATATATATATATATATATATATATATATATATATATATATATATATATATATATATATATATACAAGTAATACATTGAGTCTGAAAGAAACCTCAGCAAAATGCAGAAAGCACTGGACGGCCGTTTCGTCCTATATTTGGGACTTATCAGCAGTGCGCATCCATTACCTAGAACTGAAACCCTGACAGTTGAGTTATCAAGCAAACGTCATACCAACTGTTCAAACGGGCCTCGGCGACGAAGAGGTAGCAAATCAGACTCAATACGCTGAAGCAATAACACAGAGATGGTGCCTTTCAGTGTACAAGAAAAACCTAATCTCCAAGGATGTTTGACCCGTAATTTTTCCTCCTCATTCGTTATTAACTACTGTTACTTTCACTTTTAGTACTGCTGTTACCACTTTACGAACAATCACTTCATAACCATCTCTACCACCATAAGTAGTGCTTTTTATCATTGTCATTGTTATTATTATTATCGCAGCTAATATCATAATTACCATTGTCATTATTGTTATTAATTATATTGTTTTTATTGTCATCATTATCATTATAATTTCCATCATTATTAAGGCTAATTTTACTGTTTATCATAACCAATAACACATCAATTATTCTTAATATATCAATAGTAATATCACAGTAATCATTACCATTATCATAATCACAAACCTCAATAAAGCACCAGCAGTTATCGTTGAGACAAATACAAACATCATCATCATCAACCTATCCACAGAGAGAATCCAACTTAACCAACGTAGTGGTAGTGGACACAGATCAGTGAGTGTGGGTTACGCGTCTTCATATATGTGTGTATGTGTGAGCGAATGTGAGATTGTCTGACGGCGCGGAAGGCCGATCTGAAAAAATGTCAAGACGACCTCCACCTGTTCCTTGTTAAGAGAACATTGCTGCATATATAAACGCTAGAGTCTTGACACCGAAATAGAATGACAATTGCGTATATATATATCTATATATATATATATATATGTATATATATATATATATATATATATATATATATATATATATATATATGTATACTCGAACATATGGAGGTGAATCTGTGCCTGGCCTCAAATTATTTACATGGGTGTGTTTGTATGTACTAAAAGACATACACCTGTATGTATGTGTGCCTATGTATGTAAGAGAGTCACCCCGCCAAAAAAAAAAACAGAAGAAAATCTCGCTCCATTAAACACAAATAATCAAATACAAATAAACATAAATGAATCCACTTTTGAAAAAATAAACCAGTTTTGTCTGATGATCGCAAAACCGTAAAACCCAGAGATAGAAACTATTTCCATTTAACTGAATATGTTAGCTATATCGCAGAAATTGAGCACTTTCCACTAAGTACCGCGCATGTAACACACACACACACACACACACACACACACACACACACACACACACACACACACACATATATATATATATATATATATATATATATAAAGAAATAACAGTAAGATATAAAATCCGGTGTTCGTATAGATATTTTTATTTTTACACAATAGTGCTCAATGTAAATTTACAGACCATTAATATTATAAATTAATTGAATTAGAATATGTTTTTTTTCGCTACACAGTGATGACCATGTTTCAAAAATGGAAGCTAAAGCCTTCGAATTTAATTTTGTTATTAAACTAAAGACATTAGTTCCATTTCCTCGTCAAGTGAAT
Source organism: Acanthosepion esculentum (assembly GCA_964036315.1). Taxonomy (NCBI): domain Eukaryota; kingdom Metazoa; phylum Mollusca; class Cephalopoda; order Sepiida; family Sepiidae; genus Acanthosepion; species Acanthosepion esculentum. The sequence goes on along the minus strand of OZ038485.1, from coordinate 11,454,720 downwards.
TTTTGAGTAACTTATTTTTTTTAAATTTACGGTTTTAAAGGCACGGCAAAGATTCATAATTGAGGGTTTCCAAGGATACCGAGAAATCCATTCATCTAGACAAGGGGTGGTAGGGTGTTCAATTTTTTAATTTTCGTTGTATCAGTTAATAGTTACATTCGAAAGCGTGGTTATGTTTAGGAATGGGTAGGGAGGTATTTTTCAACAAATTCTGACATCCGCTAAATGCATGTCGTCTGTTTTTTTTTATCAAAATTTTATTTTTAACGGCAAAAATTCTTACGGTATTTTTTCTATTTGTATATTTAAAGATTTTGGGGGGCTGTTTATACTAGAATATGTTTTAACTACATTTCTAAAAAAATTTAATTTTTAATATTTAATATACTATATTTCTTTTTAAAACCAAATAAATGTATTAGAATTACTTACAGTATATAAGATTATTTTTTCATATCGAGTATAAGTTTGTATATTGCCAGATTATATATATATATATATATATATATATATATATATATTTTTAAAGTAAACTTTATGACAATGACGGCAAACATAGCTGAATTATTTCACTAATTCAGTAAACTTTTATTTTTTATAAATTTAAAATATAAATTATAAATTTTCCCATGTATGTACAAAGGACATTGGTCATTTAATGTCCTATATATTCTAACTTATACTAATTTCATTTGACTTTAGGTGTTCTATTGGATTATTTTAAGTGTTTGAATTGCTTTGAGAGAGGTGTTAAGGTTAGAGTACGTTTTATTTAATTACAATTTTAAAAGATGTTTAGGTTAGAATCCGTTTTATTTAATTACAATTTTAAAACCAATTTTTAAAAAAATTCTACTTTTAAATTTAATCGGCTATATTGTTTTTATAAAACAAGTAAATGTAATAGAATTACTTACAGTATTTAAAATTATTTATTCACATCAAATATGAGTATGTATATTATCAGGTCAATTTTTATTTTATAATTTAATTTGTAAATATTATTTGAAGAAAATGTTTTGACAATGACGGCACAAAATAGCTATTACATTTCTCTGATTCAGTAAATTTTTATTTTTTATAAACTTAGTAATATATAGTTTCTCATGTATGCATAAAGGACATGGCTCATTTAATGACCTACATATATACTAGCTTTTCTTATTAACTTCCATTTTGCTGTAGGTGTTTTATTGGATTCTTTTAGGTGCGAGAAGTAATTCGAGAGAGATGTTTGATTTTTATATTTATTTATCCTAAACGAACTTTGATATTGGTTGAACATTTTTTTGAACTCATGGCTAGTGCAACCTATATATTTTTTATGTTTTCAGGGTTTTCAATAGAAGATATATTGCATTGGTATACTAATGATTCCATGCAACATTTATTTTGTAGAGGACAGTTTTGAGGGTTTCTACAATTACATAATTTTTGTTTACTCTCATTAGTTGTTGTTTTTATTTTTCCATTGTCTAACATTTTTTGTTTCTGGTATAAGTGTATATTTAAGATATTAGCATTATGTTCCTTAATAATTTTTTCTAGGTTATCAGTATATATATATATATATATATATATATATATATATATATATATATATATATATATATATTGAGCACTTTCCACTAAGTAACACGCATGTAACACACACACACACAAACAGACACACACACACACACACACACACATATATATATATATATTTCTAAGTAAGCTGTGATCTCTTATTTATTAATCGGTCAGATTTTATTACGTAAAGCTTATTTTTACAGATTTTTTTAAAACCAATTCCTCCCAAGCATGGCGGGGATCCACTAGTATGCTAGGGGTTACAGAAAAGTTGGAGCGAGAGCAGATAGGAGTGATAGAGGAAAGGATGTTTAGAAGGATAGTGGATAGATCAAGGTAACTGGAGATGTCGCTTGACATTACATTTGAACAGTTGGAGATTATAGCTATCAGGGAAATAGGAAATGGGAAGGGAGTTCCACAGGCGAGAGGTGCAAGATATGAAGGTATTGGAGTAGAAGAGACAGCTACATTTAACAGTTTCAACAGTGAAAGGGTGGGAGCAGTATGTCAGCCACGTAGGACGTTTGAATTCACGAAGTCTGGGAACCAGCGCAAGCAGCTCATCGGAGCAATTACCATGAAAATATTTGTAAAAAAAGACAGAGAGGCGACGGCGCGTCTGGGAGAGAGCGACTGCAGACGAGATGCCAGATCAGGGCCAATTACATTGCATATCCGTCTCTGGATCTTATCAAGAATCCCGAAGCAAACAGAAGGGGACCCAGACCATATATAGCAGCAATACTCCATGCAAGGTCGGATGGTTGATTTGTAGATTTGAAGGATCGATTGCGGGGAGAAAAATTTCCTTGCGCGACACAGGGAGCCAACTTTCCTTGCGGTGGACGAAGCAATTGACTCAATGAGAGGTGCTCTCGAGAAGTTGAGAGTCAGACATTCTAATGGGGTCAGGGGAGGATCTCTGTGGTGATTAATAGAGAGCGGTTTTGTTTTTGAGGCGTTAAAGTTAATCAGCCTATTCCTGCCCCAGTTCACAACCGATTGGAGGTCCTTTTCGAGACGAACGCCCAGGTTAGTTTTGTCAACGACACTAGATTTATTTTGAGGCAGGAGTAAATTGTAGTGTCGTCCGTGTAGATGCCACTTGGGAATCTAAGGCGTCAGGAAGATCGTTGACGAGGATAAGGAGCAGAGTAGTGACTAGGATGGTGCTTTGAGGAACATCTGCGTTCGTGGGATAGGAGCTGCAGGAGAATCCGTTGAGAACGATCTTCAATTCATGGTTTGACAGGAATGATTGTATTAGTTCAAACAATCGACCTGTAATACCATAACCCTGGAGCTTGCGAAGAAGGCCGACATGCCAAACCCTATCAAACGCGTTGGAGATGTCTAGGGCCACTGCACGAGATTCTCCGTTATTTTGAAGAGGTTGGTAGACAATTTCAGTGATGGCCGTAAGCACATCAGCTGTAGATCGGGCAAAGCGGAAAGCATATTGCTTGTCTGAGAGCAGATCATGGGATGTAAGGTGGTTAACCACTTCGGCGTTGATTAGGGCTTCAAAGACTATGCCGAAGAGGGGTAGGAGACTGGTAGGACGGTAATTAGAAGAGTCAGAGTGGTCACTAGAGTTCGTAAAGACACGAACAATCGATGATGACTTCCATCAGTCTGGAAAACAAGATTCCTTGAGGCAGTAGTTATATAATTTGGAGAGGGCGAGCGCCAGTTCAGGCGCGCATTTCTCCAAGACAATGGCTGGTATCCCATCTCCACCACTAGCCTTGTGGGAGTCTAAATTAGAGATAATGCCCAATAGCAATGACGGGGTTATGTGCAACCCGCTCAATAGGGCCTCAGCTCTAAGAGGGAAATGGGTACACCGGAAGAGTCAAGCGTTGAATTGAATGGAAATTTCCGAACAAAGCATTCAGCCTTATCGGCAGAGGAGGTTAGAACCTCAAACTGGTTGAACAAAGGAGGTATAGAGGGTTTGCTATTGTACGCTCTTGCAGAGACGCTAATAATCCTTGGAGCCGAATTTGCGAGATGCAATACGTTCCTTCATCCGAGCAGCAAATAGTGATTTCTCTTCGTTGAGGACACGCTTACACTCGTTACGGGCGGAGGCAAAGAGACGTCTATTGCAGTCAGACATGTCGCTACGAAATAGGTGGAAGAAATAGTTCCTATGGGCAATGGCGGCTGAGCAAGCAGTTGAGAATCAAAGAGATGAGCGCGATTTGAGCTTAAATTCCCTTGAGGGGATGAAAGCGTCGATTCCATCTTTAACCCAGGAGGAGACCTCAGAAGCACATTCTTGAACGGGGAACGTAAAGACAACATCCCGGGGTACATCGCGGAGGAAATCACGGAACGTGCCCCAGTCAGCCCGTTGATAGCAGAACGTGGTTCTAGTGGTAGGAGGTTCTTTGCAGGGGCTGGAGTTGAAGGAGATGTTAACAAACATTACATCATGATCGGATTTACCAAGAGGGCAGAGCTGCGTGGCACTACAAGACTCGGGGATGGAGGTAAAACACAGATCGAGAAGAGAGGCCTTACCGCCCCGGTTGTAGGCAAAACGCGTGGGGAAGCCAACTATCTGCGTGAGGGATTGAGAAACTGAAAAATTAAGTGTTTGAATGCCTGCGAGGTCAGTAGTAGCATTGTTATGCCACTTGGTATGATGGGCGTTAAGATCGCCAAACACAAATATGTGAGCAAACAGATGATGTCTATGCTGTCAGAAATGCTATCGAGTATTCCACAGTCTTGAGAGGATAGAGAGTGATAAAGAAAGAAGAGATAGCTTACAGCATTGAGAAGAGATAACCGGAGACACATGTACGAATGGTCTGGCGATTTGAGAGATAGCTCTCTAGCCAGAGGGATATGGTCCTTGACGTAGACACCTAGGGCATGCATGTGGGTTTGAGAGTCTTTTCTGAGGAGAGGAAGGTAGCCGGGGATCGAGAGACCAGAGGAAGGGATAGACGAGTCAAGGTTGGTCTCACACAGAGCCACTATATCCGGGAAGCCTGCAGTAAGGAAAGATTCCATACTGCAGAAATTGGTTCTAATGCCACGGATGTTGGAGAACGAAATGTTGAGGGGTCTAGGTGATTTTTGAAGGGCTGGTTTAGGTTTACTTTTTCGATCTTTGTAAGTCATCATGTGGAATTATGGTTGGAAGATGAGAAGGCCTGAAGTAAAAGAGGCAGACGGTTATCGACCGTGACGTGGGCAGAGAGAAGTTTGCACTGCCTGCATCATAATGTGGTCTCATGGTTGACCACCGGAGGTGACTGTAGGGACACCTTTCCATGCGCGACATGGCACTACAGACACCCCGATATTATACAACTGTTGATCAGAGCGGCCGCTCAAGACGCTACGCAAGAGTTAGGGCTCCTAACTACCAGTCGGAAACAGCAACCAGGGAACTATCAACCGTGTACCCTCAGAATGAACAGGCAATGCCACAGACTGCACACATCACCGGAGAAACACAGCAGCGCTAGTACAGAGGCCAGAGAGAAGGGGAGAGAGAGGGAGTTCCGGGAACCCCTTCCTAAACAAGAAACAAGGTGTGAGCCTCTACTCATGTACCAGAGAAGGAGGGAGGAGTGTTGACCGGGCGTTAGGAAAGCCTACCTACTCCTATTACATATAACATACAAAAACAACAAAAACAACAAAAAGATAAGAGGGGGAGATAGTTAGCAAATTGTCCAGGCTGATACTAGATGTATATACTGGAGGATAGGAATGGCATTTTCTTTTGTATTTTGCCCTTTCACAACACTAAGTTTTAACTAAGTATAAGTCCCATTGTCCTATTCTAAAAAGGAAATTAAAAAAATATGTTTATCCAGCTTTGTGGATATGGCATAAACGCCAACTCACTCATGGCAGCAAGTGTTCATGTTCGTCCGCTTTCATTCTCATGGTCACTAGTGAAGGTTCAGGCTACCTTTATCACCAAGCTTCTTGTTTCAATGAACGCAGAGCTGGGTGGGGGCTCAACGGGAATTCCTAACCCGACCAACAGTGGGCATGGGGTACTTGCTTTCAATAAAATTAAAAACAACAGTGAGAAAGAAACGGCTAAACAATTCCACGTTGGGCATTTCATCTAGCAAGATATTCGGCCAACTAGAACATAAGAATACTGACGACGTACCTTTCGCCTGCTGTCAAAGACATTTTCCTTTTTCTTAATTTTTTTTTTCGAAGAGGGATTTCCAACTAAACGAACATACATTAGGTTAGAATAATTAGAACAAAAATAAATATGTTAGATTAGTCAAACAGAATGAGGGAAAAAAATTACAGACTGGATAGGTTGGCCAATACAGAGAGAGAGAGAGAGAGAGAGACAGAGACAGAGAGAGAGAGACAGACAGACGGTGTACCCTTTTCCGTTTTTATTTATTAAATAGTGTTTATTTTCGTATCATGGAAAGATATGCTGTTTCCACTGGAGCCTGCATATTTTTTCTTTTAAAAATCATATTTTTCAGTTTTTATTTTTAGCCTTTATTCAAATGCCGTCATATTCTTTTAATTGTTTTCTTTAAAAATGCGCTATCATATTATTCAGTTTTTAGTGCCATCATGTCATAGAAATAATTGGTGGAATGGCAATTACGGTGTTGCTCGGTTCTTTGAGAACCATTGCGTAAATTTAATAAAATACGCCTAAGTCATGGCTTTATTTGGGAAGAAATTGCCAGGAATAATTTTTGAGCCTCTTTTTGATGCATGTTCTTAATGAATCCGCAGTGAGCACCGATGGCTTCTTCAGTCCGAGTTCTGAAACGTTAACAACACTGTATCAGATAGCCTTTATCTATTCAGTACTATTATACTAGTTATGGCGAATTTAAGATATTTTATAATACTAAGGGGGCATTGATTGACATAGCACTTGATTATGTCCCGTAGTTTAGTTAAGAGGCCATATGTTTGGGCGACGTTATCATGTATATATTGTAACTCCTTTATTCTTGGGTTGTTTTGGTCTTATGAGACCTTCTAGAGACTTGTTGGTAGGTGTATGGTCTTTCATTGCCATATGTTTGGGCGACGTTATCATGGATATTGTAACTCCTTTATTCTTGGGTTGTTTTGGTCTTATGGGACCTTCCAGAGACTTGTTGGTAGGTGTACGGTCTTTCATTACTCCTGTTGTTACCTCCTTATACTCAGCAAACCTTTAAGGCTTGGGAAAATAAATTAGGAGGCATGATATCTTGCTTGTTTCTCACGACTCCAAGAATGGTTACAGTTGTCGTAATCTTTGTTTGCGTGACCTAAGGTTCTCTGCATAAGTATTTTGGTACCCATGAAATTTATTTTCTTATTAGAGAATAACAACAAAGCATCACAGGCACTTGATTCAATTTATTCTATAAGCGCTTTACTAGGCTCAGATGGTTATCTTTTATCTTTGCAGGCATGCATTCGTCCCTCCCTTTCAAATATGGCTGATATGGAAGGTGCTCATTCAGAATTCTTCCGATAGTGTTTTGAAAATGAGCTCCCTGGCATTACGCTATTTGACTTTCGATACATTTCTGTATATTTCCTAAACACCTGGGCGTTCTAATTGCATTAGGACCTATAGCAAGCGTTTTACGTTTGGCTGCTGCTATAGTACCACCATTAGTGGCTACCAACTCTTTGCGAACTTTGATAACAAATGATTGTGAAACTTCGAGTAAGCGAGGAGTTTCTAAATCACTATGTTCTTCAGTGATTACAGCTTCAATTTTCATCTGTTCAGGTTAGCATGTTGTTGGTCATGATTTATCGGAAACTGGATGATAATCAGAACATGTCAAATTTTCAGTGAACTGATTTACACTATAGATTTGATTAATTTCATCATGTATCTGTATGTAACCTGAGAACTCACCAGCCAAAATATTGCGTCACATATAAAATATATGGTGATATTAATCAGAATTTTGTCTTTTTGAAATCTGGAAATCAAAATCAGAAACAAATTCTTGTAACCATTTTTTTCAGATTGGAATGAAAAATGTCTTCAAGCAAAAAAGAATACTCTGATTTTAAAGCTGACGATGGATTGTTAGACTGTATAGGTCTTTAGCAAATAACAGAACACAGGTGAGTTAAATTCTAGAATGTGTGATTAATTCACATCACTTTTATACTAGAACGGGTAATTCATTTCAAAACTAGAGTGGTAACATATGTAACTAGACAAGAGTGTAATGGTGTATACCCAATGTGGTAACGTTTAACAAGTCCCCAAATCAGTAGCTTTAGAAAGAACCTTAAATAGATATTAGAAAAAGCGATAGCAGTGTGTCATCTCCAAAAGTTTAATTTTTCTTAAAAATTGTATGAAACAAGACTTTATACATTTTAACTAATAGTAACGATAAATATTTGGTCAATAAGTGTCGAAACATACATTATATGAATAAGGCGGACATCACCATTACTAATGCTATTATAGGTATATACAGTATAACAGAAATTAAAATACTATTTATCCTAAATATTACAATTTCATGAATTAGCATAAATGCTTTAAAGAGAAATATTGAAAAAGAGTTTCTAACAGGGAAAATCGAGGAATTTTTTTAGAAATATTCGATGTATCAATTGTTTTTGTTTTTAAATATTTCCTTCGGAAATGCGGTCTTGTATGCAAACGAATACCGTTATGGTAGATGGGAAGCATGATTTGTAATCAGATGTAACAGCAAAATTGTCCATTAGATTGTTAGATTAAGTTTTGAACCGTTCTATCTAATAAATGAATAAAGATACCTTACGGGAATTTTGTGAGGTTTTTCTAACCCGATTGAACTCTACTTTGAAATGAATAATTACTCTGCAAGCTTAACAGGACAATAGTGATGGAATCGATCATAAACTAAAATGATATATTCATCATTAATTAATCTTAGCTAACGATCAGAAGCTCATGAAGGATTGAAATAAAATTTCATAATATATATATATATATATATATATATATATATATATATATATATATATATATATATATATATATATATATATATATATAATGAAATGGACAAAGTCCGACAATTATTTTAAGACATTTTTCTGTTTATACATTCTTTTTATAGATACAAATATTTAAGTAAATGCTCTGTTTTATAATAAACAGCATTTACCGGCCTGAATGTTCGAGAAGTTTTTATAGACAAAATTCGTCCTCCGACAGGAATCGAACCTGTATCCTATACAGAACCGTATAATAGCCTGACGATCGTTTAGTTAGAAAGGTCGATTTTACTGCTTTTAAACTACAATCTTCCATGAATCTCTCACGTACATTCATATCTGCTCGATGCGTATCCAAATGTAAACAAATGACGTCACACATAATGAAATGGACAATGTCCGAAAATTATTTTAAGATATTTAAGTAAATGCTCTGTTTTTATAACAAACATTATTAATAACATTTACTGGCCTGAATGACCGAGAAATTTATATATATATATATATATATATATATATATATATATATATATATATATATATATATATATGTATTATTCCAGGATCATTTTTCAAATTATTCAGTATGATCTTTGACTTCTCTAACCTTCTTAATTTCAATCGTGGATTAACAAGGTGCCTGACAGGTTTCACGTACGATTTCATTTTCGAGTCTTTTTTTTTTTTACTTCTCTTTTGACTCCCAAAGGTGAAACTCCTCTTTCACGTGCCAAAGTACTTATGGACTGCGGTGTATCTTTTCTAATTGTTCTTTCTACCTCTAAGTTGTGACCTCCGCATTCAGTTTTCCTCTTTACTTTTCCTAATTTTTAAACTTATTCACCGTTCTCATTATGGTTCTTGAATGAATTTTGAAGATGGAAGCCAGAGTATGAATGTTGCTACCATCACTGAAGGTCTGAATGATCCTTTTTTCTCTCACTATTGTGAGGTTGACACAAAACGATTTTAACCTGTTCTCTTTGTAGCTGAATAACTCAAAGGGTTTTTCCCGTGATTCTTACAAAAAATGGCGTCAAGATGGCTAAACGTCTTATCTGAAAACCTAGAAGAAGAAACTCAATTAATTTCGTGTTTTTATTAAACATTATTAATCATTTTTTGGGATGGTGATATTATGCGAAATTCCTGTGACCATTGTTCCAGCATAGGTAACAACTGATATTTCAAAATAGGGAATTTTCAAGGAAGGTATCCATTTCCATTAGGAATTTTAGATAATTTCTTATTTTGACCGGTGCCAGAAAATGTTAACTTCATAAGTACGTAGTATATTAATCGATTGTACCAATGCTTGGTAATGAACTACTTAATTGGACTTCTCCATATCTTCTATGATATCGGCACGTTCGTATTCCTACCTTGAGACCCGGGTTCGAATCTCACTATGGTCAATTTGTCAGGAAGGAGACTTCATGATGTTATCGAATTGCTGGGGCTCGATCCTAGGGTACGGCACCTTTGGAAAGTACCTGAATACCATACCATTGCTTGACCCAAGCCTTCTGAGTGAAATTTGATAGACGGAAAACTTGGGTGCTAACACGAAGTCACATGTCATCGCCGCTGAGGGCTTGTGCTTGCTGGTTTTGTTCAAATTGTTGTTCATACTAGATAACACGCTCTTTCTTCCCCAGAAACTGTAACTCGTGTCTGCTCAGAAAAGGTGCAGTATAAACCACAGGCGGGCTCTGTGGGTGTTGAATAAACACAAATGAGCCTGAGCAAGCGTTTGCAATATGGAGTGCCTAGTCGCTCTAGTAGACGCGTATGCTGGAATACGAGTGGCCAGCTATACATATCTTCTTTGATTTTTTTGGTATGGTATATGACCACTTAAACGGCGCTAGTTGTTTATCGGATGATTTTTTTTTCTAAGGCGAACACAATTCTGATGCTCTTTAATTTCGGTGAAAAAGATATAACTGATGTTTTCCACTTGACCCATTTGATTCTCTTGGTGCCATTGTTGCCGGGCATCGAACAGGTATTTTAGAAAACCAAAGAACAGGAAAGAAATGTTTATCACTGTATCCTGACATTTCTCGTCGACGGTCGTCTAAAAGTGACCCAAAGCAATGGCGTGTGAAGTTTATCTTTCAGTAAATATAGAATAATAAAAGCCAGTTGGACAAATATAAAATGACTCCAATAAATAATAGTGTTGTGGTGGGTACCACCTTATCTGCATAGGTGACTATCAACTATATAAATAATGGTTGGTACCGGAAGACGAGAGAGAAGGAATCACGAGAGGAGAAGGAACGTGGAATCGGCCCCAAGGCTAAGATCAAAGTGTAGTATCTGTTCGCAGATTGCTCACTGAATGATCGCCTATGGGGCCGGGATTCCTTCTCCCGATACAGGCCGGCGGCAGGGATTCGTCCCTGCGCTGGTAGTATCGTGGCTACGTCTGACTAGCTATGACCAGCTTGGACAAGCTATGACCAGCTAAGACCAGCCAAAGACCAGCTATGACTAGCTAAAGCCAAAGCACTGCGACCCGGGTGAAAACTCGGGTCCATTCCCCCTCCCCTTCCCACGTTAAACTCGACCTTGTGTCACAACCTGGCCCTGTGGGAGGTCAAGTAAATCCCGAGAAGAGAATCACGAGATCTCGGTCTCTACGCGGCCCCAAGGCTAAGATCAAAGTGTAGTATCTGTTCGCAGATTACTCTCTGAATGATCGCCTATGGGGCCGGGATTCCTTCTCCGATACAGGCCGGCGGCAGGGATTCGTCCCTGCGCTGGTAGTATCGTGGCTAAGTCTGACTAGCTATGACCAGCTTGGACAAGCTATGACCAGCTAAGACCAGCCAAGACCAGCTATGACTAGCTAAAGCCAAAGCACTGCGACCTGGGTGAAAACTCGGGTCCATTCCCCCTCCCTTCCCACGTTAAACCCCGACCTTGTGTCACAACCTGGCCATGTGGGAGGTCAAGTAAATCCCAAGGCTAAGATCAAAGTGTAGTATCTGTTCGCAGATTACTCACTGATCGCCTATGGGGCCGGGATTCCTTCTCCGATACAGGCCGGCGGCAGGGATTCGTCCCTGCGCTGGTAGTATCGTGGCTACGTCTGACTAGCTATGACCAGCTTGGACAAGCTATGACCAGTTAAGACCAGCCAAAGACCAGCTATGACTAGCTAAAGCCAAAGCACTGCGACCCGGGTGAAAACTCGGGTCCATTCCCCCTCCCTTCCCACGTTAAACTCCGACCTTGTGTCACAACCTGGCCCTGTGGGAGGTCAAGTGAATCTCGAGAAGAGAATCACGAGATCCAACTAGAGACTCTGATCGACTGCGACTAGTCAACACATTCTCCAGGAACGTCTTCCCAGAAATATACAGAAATATTATATGTACTTATTGTGTACACTTCTTGTTATAATACATTCTTGTTCTAAGTACATTTTGTGTTGCATTATTATTCCATGCATTAGGCGAGATTCAACATTGAGTCAAGACCCAACAATGGCGAAGAAGTAGAACGAACCATACGTCAAGTTTCAACAATGGCCACAAAGTAGAACGAATCATACGCCAAGTTTCAACAATGGCAAAGAAGTAGAACGAACCATACAGAAAGAAGAAAGAATTAATAGTGAGAGTTTTCAACAATTGGGACAAGTCATTGAAGAACCCAGGCTGAAAAAAAAAAACTATTAATTAAAAGTCCAACGTTAACATAACGACGAAGGATTCTGAACTTCTGGATATGTAAAACTCGTTAAAAGACGACTAAGCATAAAGGAACGTTCACTCAGAAAAATTGGAAGGTGTCGTAAACGAATAACGGTAATTTTAAATTAAAAAATTATCTACAACGAGACACCCGCTAAAAAGAAAAATTGGCCGACTACAAACACATGCATGGATTAAAAGGAGCACAAATACACCGTGTCGACTTTGAAAGGTAACAAACTTTAAAAAATTATTTTTTTTTAATTATTTGTTCAACAATAGAGTGACGAATTACCTCTGATAAGGAAATCAGACGTTGTCATTGAAATACGCGAACAGAAGTCGAAAAAAAAAAAAGTCCGACGCTCTCTGTTCACGAAAAAAAAAAAAATACCAAAGTTGATTAGCACGGGCGTGAATGTAAAAGCAAGACATAAAATTAAAAAGTCGTACGTTGTTTCGATTTTTTTGGTCAGCTTATAGATATTCGTGGATACACAAATTAAAAGTATATTCCTTGTTGCATGAACACTATCACCTAAAAATGGATGAACTATCCAAAGTCATAGCTGAATTATTAAAATCCCAGCAGTTGAGTCAACAACGTCAGCAAGAACAACAGATAGCACAGCAGGAACAGTTTGCCTTATTAATAAGGGAACAACAGATAGCTCTGCAAAAATATCAAGTTAAACAAGATGAAAGACAACAAAAATATCAGGAAAAACAAGATGAAAGACAACAGAAATATCAAGAAAAACAAGATGAAAGACTTTTGGAAATTCAAAAGTTAACACTGGAGAAATTAAACAACTTTCAGGCAAATGAGGGAAATTCTTCATATTCTAATAACACCATATTTAATTCGCTGGAAACTTTCAACTATGTGCCAGACGAAGAAAAAACGTTTGAAGCGTACTTCTAAACGATATGAAGATATTTTCTACACAGACTGTGAAAACTGGTCGAATTCAAGAAAAGTCAGTCTATTACTAAGAAAGCTAGGTACAGCAGAACTTAGCAAATTTGTAGATTTTATTCTACCGAGAAAAACAACTGAATTGGAATTCTCGGAAACAGTGAAATTGCTAAAAGAGCTGTTTGGAGCAAATATGTCGCTTTGGCATAAGCAATGGTTATGCATGAATGTCTCTAAATCCGACGATCAGGATTACTTAACATATGCATCTATAGTGAATAGACATTGTGACAATTTCAGATTAGCAGAGATTACGGTTGAAGAATTCAAGTGTTTAATTTTTGCTCAAGGACTGGTATCCAGTAAGAGTGCCGAAATAAGACGTAGAGTTTTGTCTAAACTCGAATCTGAACAAGGCCTTACCCTTCAAAAGTTAGCAGAGGAGTGTCAACGGGCCGTAAGTTTAAAGAAAGAGTCGCAAAAAATCGAAGAAGCTGGTATTGCTTATATTAAAAAAATAAAAAAGCAGTCAAAGTACCCAGTAGAGAAAAATTGGAGAAAAAATTCAGCGTACTTTAATAATAGACAAGAATATAAAAAGAACGAAAATAAAAAAATCCCACCATATAATTGCAGACGTTGTAACGAAAGACATTGGGAGGTAAATTGCCCATATAGAAATAAGAAATGTTTCGTGTGCCAAAAGAATGGTCACAAAGGATCTTGTAAAAAGAAAAAATTCAAGAGCCGAATTAGACAAACAAATTCGAATATCAAATCAGATAGAGATTTGAGGAAATATGTGACGACTGAAATATTCAAAAAGAATATCAAATTTCAACTCGATTCAGGGTCAGATTTAACAATAATGAACGATAAAACATGGAAAATTTTAAAAAGGCCTACAATAATGAAGTCAACGAAACTCGCTCGAACGGTAACTGGAAAGCAAATTAACTTCGAAGGCGAGGTTGTACTTCCGATGAAATTGAATGGGATCGTTAAAAAAATGAAAGTTTTCATTCTGAGAAATGGAGAAAACTTGTTGGGTACAGATTTTATTGAAACATTCGAATTGTGGGATAAACCGTTAAACTCATTCTGCAGAAAAGGAGAAAGTAATACGCAATCAAGACAGGACATTAAAGATGAATTAAAGAAAAAGTTTCCGGAAACCTTTACACCTGGTCTTGGAAGATGTAACAAATTTGAAGCTAAATTTGAATTAAAAGAAAATACTATGCCTATATTTAAAAAGAAACGTAACGTGCCTTTCGCAAGTGTAGAGAGAGTAGTAGTACCAAAAAAGTTGCAGAAAAGAATCCTACGGGACTTTCATATGGGTCACCCAGGGATTAATAGAACAAAAAGTTTAATGCGAAGCTTTGTATATTGGAAAGGAATGGATGTGGATATCGAAAACATGGTTCATCGATGTAAAGGGTGTGCGTTAGCAGCTAAGGCACCACCTATAGTACACAAACCATGGCCAAAGACGGATCATCCGTGGGAAAGATGACACATTGATTTCGCTGGTCCAGTAGAAGATTATTACTACTTAATAGTGGTAGATAGCTTTACAAAATGGCCGGAAGTACTACGCTGCAAAAAGCCTACGTCCAATACCACAACAACTTTTTTGCATGAACTATTTGCACGGTTCGGTGTGCCAGAGTGTATTGTGAGTGACAATGGTACACAATTCACTTCTGACGAATTTAAGGAATTTTGTGAGTTATATCAAATTAACCACATAACGACGCCGCCGTATCATCCGAGATCCAATGGACTCGCAGAAAGATTGTAGATACGTTAAAGCGCGCTCTGAAGAAAGCCTCAGGAGTTCCAACGGAAAAGGTGCTTCAGCAATTCCTACACGTATACAGAATCACGCCTAACCAGAGAACACCATCAAACATGGCACCAGCTGAACTAATGTTCGCTAGGAAAGTTAAGTCAGTGTTTGACAAGCTTTTGCCAGGAAGAAATAGAATAAAGAACACTATGTATACAGCTAGAAAAAGATACACCCCCGGAGAGAAGGTCTTTTTCAAGTGCTATAGAAACAACATTGAGTTCTGGGAGCGAGGCATAGTGGATAAGAGAATCGGTGACCTGATTTACATAATAAAAGGGCCGAAGAATACTCATAAGAGGCACCAGAACCAACTCAAAAAATGCTACGTGCTAGAGCATGAAGAGAGTATACCGGATGAGGAAGAAGATCCCATTGATGTAATGTATGATACTTTTCAAGTAGAACCTCCGCAGAGTGCTCATGAACCGAGAAGATCCGGTAGGAAACGAAAGTTCACGGACCCATTGGACGTGAATCCAAAACGAAAAAGATATTGAAAAAAAAGCGGATATACATATTAACTATGCAAAGGGGATCTACAAAGGAATAACCATAATCATCATCCCATATAGAAGCCAGTTTGAAATCCAAAAGGATTCCAAGGCTTGGGAGGGGGGTGTTGTGGTGGGATCCACCTAATCTGCATAGGTGACTATCAACTATATAAATAATGGTTGGTACCGGAAGACGACAGAAGAGAATCACGAGATCCAACTAGAGACTCTGATCGACTGCGACTAGTCAACACATTCTCCAGGAACGTCTTCCCAGAAATATACAGAAATACTATATGTACTTATTGTGTACACTTCTTGTTATAATACATTCTTGTTCTAAGTACATTTTGTGTTGTATTATTATTCCATGCATTAGGCGAGATTCAACATTGAGTCAAGACTCAACAAATAGATTCCATGTATTTATTTTCTTTCATTTTTTTTCATATTAATATGAAGAGAAGAATTTCATTCTTAAGTAAATGATTTGGGCGTACAGGCATTACGAAGCGAAACAGGTTTGAACAAATTCAGAAATCACTGGATGCAACCTAAAAAAAAATTGGGGCTGAGTGAAACTGTCAGTTATGTATAATATAGCAGGACGTAGACAAGTGAATCTGATTTAACACACTGACAGCACAGGGTTCTTGATAATGACCGAGACGGTGAGAAAACAGCATAAAAAGCATGGACTTCGGATAATTTGTCGAGCCTGATATCTTATATTATTAGAAAATTAGAAAAATTCAATAAAATTTAAACAGACAGAGTTTGCAGATTGAATTTTATAGACCGTGTTTTTGTATATAAATACACACGCACACACTCATACGCCCACACACACACACACACATACAGACAAACATACATGCATGCATAAATATATATATATATACATATATATATACATATATATATATATATATATATATATATATATATATATATATATATAGATCGATAGATAGATACTGATAAATGTTAAAGTTCTCAGAATATATCTGTAGAGAAGACAAATTGAATAAAAAAGACAATAGGAAAATAGTTCTTTGTCCTTGTAGACGCGTTTCGTCATTTGACTTTATCAAAGGAAGTCATGACAAAGAGAAGCGAAATGTTGTGTTGTTACATGAAATTCAAATAATTTAAAAGACGCCCCTGTGCATGCAGTTATTGGGATATAAGTAACTTTGTTTATCATATATATATATATATATATATACATATATATATATATATGATAAACGTATAGCTGTAAGGTATGATAAATTATGAGTGAAAATGATCAATATCAGAGATATAGTGTGTGTACATACAAGAGTGATACTCTGTTTCGGGCGGAAACGCAATGTTCAATCAGATGAATAAAGACTACTGTGGATTGAGCACTCTTTTAAGAATAGTGTCGTTGGTTACCGGAATGTTATACCATCTGAACTAACACTGTACTTGGACGCGCGCACACACACACACACACACACACACACACACACACACACACACACACACACACACACATATATATATATATATATATATAAAAATATTATATATATATAAATAAATTTATATATATATATATATATATATATATATATATATATAAATTATTATATATATATATATATATATAAATTTATGTATATATATATATATATATATATTGTATATATATATATATATATATTATATATATATATATATATAAATTTATATATATATATATATATATATATATATAAATTATTATATATATATATATATAAATTTATATATATATATATATATTTATATATATATGTGTGTGAACATGTGTGTGTGTGATAGCCCACCATATATAGAACTTGCTTGTGTATGTCTCATACTCTTGATAATTCACCGTAAATGGCATATATAAAAGGCAGCAGCGGAGGAAGAAAACCTCGTCAGTCAATAACACAAAAAATGTTTTCTTTTCGACAATTCTATTGTGCATTATGGGTAGCAAGGTTTATTGTATTATCCAAAAGGTCAATATGCGGACGGTAACTGTTATGATTCAGATTATTCTAGCGGCTATTGAGTAGATATAATTGGTGTATCCAAATACCATTGCTTTTCGCTATTTTACAGCGTTAACTTCTTGCTCGCTATTCTTTATTGACTACATAATTATTTGCTGTTGATTATTATTATTATTATCATTATTATTATTATTATTATTATTATTATTATTATTATATTATTATTATTATTTTTATATTTACTTGGGTTTATGTGTGCTTTTGTAGTTTGTTAATTTGTTTATTATTTACCCTATTCATTTATCTAGTATTTTTGTTTTATTTCATTTTTTCATTGGTCTTTAATATATCGTAGATCTTCGCTACTCCATCCACGTGACCAAGGTATGACGTCATCGGATATTCCATGAAATTGACCTTTTTCATTTACTTTCCACACACCCTTCAATTTAAGTTCATTTAGCTTCACGATAACCCTAATGACTTTTTAGTTGTTTTATTGTTACGGACTTGTTCTAAACACACTTTGTGAACGTTTGTGTATATTTCATATCTCGTAGCACATCTCAGCTTATTTTTCTTGATATTTTTTATTACTTTGCAGTTATTGTTTACACTCCCTTTTACATATCACCTGGAAACTCCTTGCTTGACTCATTGCAGAGGACGACGAGGAGGAGAAACACAGTCCCTGGCCATTGTGGCCAGGTCGCTTGGAAGGGTTATGTCTTGAGTTACATTCCCATTTATTTTTGTCTTCCAACTGGACGCTAGTTGGACTTTTTTATTATCCTTTCTTACTTCCGGCACACTTGGCCTTTCGGCTTGCTTCCGACATTTCTGGGCTTTGCTACTTCCGGCAACGTCTTTAATTTATAAACGTTAGTAAACCTCTTGTGACATGTATGCATAATTGGGTCGCACAGGCCATGTATTATCGCGCCTCCTCCAGAGAGTTCACGACAAATAAAAAATTCCATATTGAATACATACTAAGATTACTTTTAAGACTCGGTGGTAGCAACATATTTTGTCCTTCACCAATAATACACATAGAAATAATACTTCGCTTTCTAAATATTTTTGGAATTTAAAAGATGATAATAAAACTCCTTAGGTAAAATGGAAAGAAATAGAAATAGCAAGGCCTTGTAGATTCTTATGTGAACCCTGTTTTTTGTGTTTACATGAAAAATTGGAAATTATCAGGTTTGTTGATAGAAACTCCTTATTAAATCAAGAACTGAATTAACTAGAGATTGTAAACACTGTCTACCTTTCAATTTACAATTCAGTTGACAATATTTTTCTTATATTATAGCTGAACTGTGTTGCACCTTATAGTGCTTATCTTAAAATTTGTATGATTAATTTGGGTTTAATTTAGTTCTGTATTGATCTACCGGTAGTACGAGTGTCATTCAACAAATAAGTTGAATATTTCGGTATAAGGACTTCTAATACAGATAGAAGCTTACTCTTTTTTATGTTTGTTTTGTTTTACTTCTTTTTCACATGGATTTAATTTCTTTTGCAGATTAAAAGAAACTTTGAGAGTTTTGGCGATTAACAAAGATGGCCGACCAAGAAGCATGCTCCAAGATTGAACAGCGGTCAGTTATCAAGTTTTTGGTTTCTGAAGGATGCAAACGAATTGAAATTCATAGGAGAATATCAACTGTGTATGGTGCCACATGTTTCAACAAAAAATGTCTACAAGAGGGCTAAATTTTTTAAAGAAGGAGGGTGCAGTGTTGGTGATGAAGACAGGCCTGGGAGGCCTACAGAATTGAGGTCTCCTGAGGTCATCGAATCAGACAATGACCTTATTCAGTCTGACAGAAGGGTGACAGTGGATGACATTGCAAGGACTTTGAGCTTATCTGTTGGGACAGCACACAAGGTCAGCCGCCGGTGGGTGCCAAAGATGCTTACTGCAGAGCACAAAGAGCACAGCATCCCAAACAGTGCAGACCATTAACAAGCTGGCCTGGGAACTGCTCCCTCATTCCCCTTACAGCCCAGACCTTGCCCCTTCAGACTTTCACCAGTTTGGTCCCTTGAAAGCGTTCACGAGAGGCACGAAGTTTAAAAGTGACGATGAAGTCAAAAGTTTTGTGAGCGACTGGCTGAGACATCAGACCAAAGATTTTTACGCTGAGGGAATACGGAAGCTTCTGCACAAATGGGAAAAGTATGTGACAGTGCTGGGAGACTACGTTGAAAAAAAGTAAGCTTCTATCTGGATTTGAAATCCTTATACCGAAAAATTCACATTATTTATTGAATGACCCTCGTATTATTAACATCTTATACTGATGCATTGGTATTTAGTTAGTATGTTTGACATTTTACATTGATTGGTTGGTATATTAACATCTTATATGGATGATTTTAATTTAACGGTTGCGCATTACTTACCATGTAATTCTATATGTTTAGATTATTTACTAGTTTTTTTTAAAGAGGCCTTTTATTTATCAACTACAAAAAAAGTATGTAGAAAATCGACAAAGCATATAACTAGTTTTCCATTCGGTTAAATTAACTTTCTACCCAGCCGTTTGTAATTCTTAAGAATGTTTATTTTCTGGCATGTATACATTTTATGTGACCTTCTGTATCAGTCGTTAAGTTAATGTCTGGCTGCTGATAGATGTCAACTTATGGTAAGGTCACATTTCTAAGAGAATAGTTTCTATTTTTTTTTCTTTTTCGCTTAGATTGAATTTGACGCAGGTCATATTCGATTGGATGATCAGGGTAAAGCCCTCAAGCCTTATACATACATACATATATATATATATATATATATATATATATATATATATATATATATATATATATATATATATATATATATTTAAAAAAAAGAGGATGTGTTTTGCTTTTGAAACCAAATTAATTCTTAAACCGCGAGTTATTTACAATCACCTGAGGAGACGCATTGTTATGCGTTGCAACTCGACTGCAATTGTTTAGCGGGTCTTACATGTTTTTGTGGTAATATTCTAATAAATGCATACACACACACACACATATATATATATATGTGTATATATATATATATATATATATATATATATATATATATATATATATGTATGTATTATTTCACTGTTATTCAAATTACAATTTTTGAGCATGAAATTAGCTGTGCAACTTGGAGCTGGAAGGTATTTCAACAAGCGAAACGTACGAGAGAAAAACCAGCATGAAACTGAGGCTTAGGTCTAGCCAGTTCATCATCTAAATTGATGAGACCTTACAGCCAATCTCGTACTGTGGTCGAATTAAGAAAACATGCTAACATTGCATCATTAAAGAGACCGATTGTTAATTAACTTACTGCAAATAAAGTCATAAATGATATTTAATTTTTATTTTTCTATTAAACTGCTTATGAATACGAAGTTCCTTTTTTTTCACCCGGAAAACCAGTTCTCATTTTAAGCTCATATCCTCTCATATCAATCGGCTATGCAAACATCATCTCGAATACATCAAATCTCAGTTTCCCTATCTTTCTCCGAATGCGCTGAACGCGCCGAATATTAAGACATATACGTGACATGATTGAGTTTTATTATCTGTCATTTTCGACAATAGCTCATCACCAAGAGCTTTCTGCTTCAAAAAGTGAAACGTTTTGTCCCATACAACGTTAGGATGCGGCATATTTCTGTTATTTTCCATCGGATAAACGAAATAGATCCTTAACGAAAAAAGAGATAGGGGGATATAAGTACGGACTGTAAAGAAACCTATTAATCACGTAAGGCTTACATGCCAAGTAACATCTTGTTCTGTCAAACATAAATAAACAAGGAAAGAATAGATTTACTGCTCGATAATCAGATGGGAATTACACAATAAAACCAGTGATGGAAGAAGGATTCCATTGCACGTCACTAGCCATAAGAAAACTTATTATAATTTATCTTCAAGCAACAGTAAAACGCAGTAACGTTGATGGCAGTAACGTTCTTTTTCCATAAAAGATGCTCTCACGTAGCAAATGCCTGTTAATAACATTATGAGGTATCTCTGTTCAAGGGATACCGATTTCGGTATTAAGTTTTTTTTTCATTTTAGCACAATGAAGAACACTAAATGGTGATGGGACTCTTTACTACTACTACTATAACCACTTCTACTAATAAAATAATACAACAATAATAATAATAATGCTTTCTAATTGATGTGGCAGTTCTGACTGACTTTAATACATCTTTGAAGTTATTCAAAAATCTATAAAAATAGAATCCTCGATTATGTAGCATTTGAAGACGTCTATAATTCCAGTTGAAGCTGTCGGTTTAATTGGAAAAGGTTCCGATAAATTCATTGAAGACATCCATGCTCGTCCCGTCCTTAAAGAAATACAAAAGATTGTTCACACAAGTAGAGCTCCCACCTTACGAAGGGATTTATTCATGTCTGCTTTGGTTGTTTATTTGTTATAAAAATGATCAGTGAAAAATATCTTAATGACATTTATCTTGCTTTCTTACTCGGAAGTGTGCAGTAGTATATAATATTATGAAATCAAATACTACTAATACTACTACGACTACAACTAATAATAATAATTCTTTAAAGAGGTAATTGAACGGGGCTGGGTTTTGATGGTCTCTGTGGCTATACAGTCTAAAGGCTGTACACGAGGCCAGACATTTCCCAGCATGCTTGTCAGCGAGGGCGGTTTATAACTGAGTTGTTTATTATCGAGTCCTATTTGTTGGATGTGGCTGCAGGAAATTTAGATACAGATATAACATTGTAAACATGCTCAATGTAGTTTAGATCTGGCGTGCTCGTAAATCATTGGAATACCTGAAACTCAAATCGGTATTCTATGAATCAGTTTTGCGTCATAAGCGTTTGCAAACTCTTTGCAGAGGCTGAATCCATAGCCTCGTGTGAACTCCTCCAAATATGTACTCGACTGATTTCCACAAAACTACTGAAAACCTGACCTCACATGTTCACATTATTCTCTGGTCGATTTGAGATCCAGAAATCGATCACCTGGTGCCTGCAACAGTAACTTTCTTGCTTAGAGACAATGGTACGACATAAATAGAGTTAATGTTCTAAAGTGTACGTTTTATAATTTGTTAATTCCTAGGTATGACGATAAAGTACATCCGGTAGCAATGGCTCGGATCGGGAAATTGGAGGTTTTGAGGATCATGGAACCACCTGTTTATTGCTAAGGTTCCCAGGTCCATACTGAACCGGGGTGCTAGCATCTGTTAGGGTCGCTGCTATGGTGACACACCTAAACAAAAAGAAGACATTATGAAAGTATAACAATACATTTTTATAGTAAAAATTCAAGCAATCCTTTTTTACATAAGTATTTACCAACAATACAGACATACTAATTGTAGCGATTTCAATAAAATGTTTAACAACAAATTAATTTAACGCAGGTCATATTCGATTGGTAGATCAGCGTAAAGCCTTCAAGCCTCATATATATATATATATATATATATATATATATATATATATATATATATATGTATGTGTGTGTGTGTGTGTGTGTGTGTGTGTGTGTGTGTACTCACTATGATACATTTCTAAGATAATAGTTTATATTTTTTCTGTTTCGCTTAGATTGAATTTAACGCAGGTCATATTCGATTGAATCTCGTGTTATTTACAATCGCCTGAGGAGACAATCATTCATATATATATATATATATATATTTATTTATTTTAAAAAAAAGAGGATGTGTTTTGCTTCTGAAACCAAATTAATCCTTCAACCACGTGTTATTTACAATCCCCTGAGGAGACGCATTGTTATGCGTTGCAACACGACTGCAATTGTTTAGCAAACAAACATCTAACAAACAAACAACATGAAAGAAATTTCATAGGATTAATCCATTTAATATTCTACAATTTCTTAAATCGAACTATATTCCAAAATATAACTTCAACAAAACAACATATAACACGCATCACCGCCTCTAAAAATAATGTTCCACACAAGCATGTATATACAAAAAATCTGAGTATCATCTACCATGTGTTCAACTCTGAAAGCAGAATAACATATAATATTTGGATTACATCCACGCTCCCAAGAAAATTTATTTCCAGCATTTAAGTGACTCATAAGTATGTTGATATGCCGTTAAACGAACAAGTGGAACATGTGGAAATTGCATTTAAGTAGATGCAATATTATTCTTCGTTGGGTGGTTAACATATTTCTGTATATGTGCAGAAAAAAAATTATTTCGCGCACCTGGAGGGGCTGTATTCGGGTTATTCCCTCTTAATTTCCAAAACCGTTTCTAGGGGACGCTCTCTAACACTATAAATATTCTGCGATAATATTTTATCTCTCTCGTCTTACTTTTCCGCCTGTACGACAACAATGTAAATCTCTTGCTGCAGATCGCGTTTCCCACCATGGGAAATGCATTGTACAATACATACACACACACTTACATACGCACATTCACTCACTTTATATACTTTGAACCAAAAAGTTCCACATTGAATTTGTTCCACAGATATTATTGCCTTTGTCACTTGTAACGTTTTCTTTCGTTAATACATTTATCATTTGTTTGTACATATATATCGGTTCTTGTTGTTTCATTGCAGTTCTTTAGGTGGACTCATATTCCGAGTCTGCCAATTTGTTTGAGGGCATTTCAGGAGACACACGTTTTTATCTCACAACGCGTACACCGGCCCGCAGCAAGGTGATGCAATTTTCCTCTTCGTTGGACGGTTGAGATGCTCGTCAATCATGTTAAATAATAGTTTCAGCACAGGGGTTGGAACCTCCATTAAACAAGGGGCGTGGAACTAGAACTGTCTACCCCAGTGAGCGAAATAAAGGGTTTACTTCGACATTCCAACTATCTAAAGAAGGCTGGAGCGTACAACGGCCAAAACGTTGTAATAAATATGGCGACAAAGATGAGGACAATAGTCCGAATAATGTAAATAGTGTACATAATACCTCATCTCAGAAATATAGACAGATACAGAAAGGCCGCAACGTTGTAAGAAATATGACGACAAAATTGAGGTCAATGGTCCGAATAATGTAAATAGTGTACGTAATACCTCATCTCAGAAATATAGACAGATACTGAAGGGCCGAAACGTTGTAGGAAATTTGGCGACAACGATGAGGACAATAGTCCAAATAATGTAAATAGTGCACATAATTCTCATCTCAGAAATATACATAGATACTGAAAGGCCGAAGCGTTGTAATAAATATGGCGACAAAGATGAGGACAATAGTCCGAATAATGTAATTAGTGTACATAATACCTCATCTCAGAAATATAAACAGATACTGAAGGGCCGAAACGTTGTAATAAATATGGCGACAAAGATGAGGACAATAGTCCGAATAATGTAAATAATAACACTTCTAAGTGCCAAAAGGATAGTAACGTTTGCAGAGCCACGATCATCTATCTCCTGAAAATACCAGTCAAATAGAAGAAGGGTTGTAAAAAGACAACATGGCTACTGATTTGTCTCCTTTTATTGTCACTTCTTTTTCGGTGGCTGTTGATATGTTTGTGTATTTAATAATGAAGACAAATCTATTGCACGAGATTGCATATGCAATCGGAGTAATTCCCTGGAAATACCATATGGTGTGGGCGTCCTGGGTATGACGATAAACTACATCTGCGTCCTGGGTATGACGATAAGCTCAATCCGCGTCCTGGGTATGACGATAAACTACGTCCAACAGCAAGACCTCTGATAATACGTTTTTGAAAAAATAATGTTGCTAGCTGTACATTTTTGAAAAAAATAATATTACCAGATATACGTTTTTTTTTTAAAGAATAATGTTGCCGGCTATATACATTTTTGAAAAATAATTTTACCAGCTATACGTTTTTTGTAAAAATAATATTACCAGCTAAACGTTTTTGAAAAATAATATTACCAGCTATACGTTTTTGAAAAAATAAAACTACCAGCTATACGTATTTGAGGAAAAAATAAATTTTTTACAAAACAAATGTAGAAAAAAAAAAGGTTGTCGGCATTAAATGACCCACTGAGGTTGATGTGCCGTAAAACAAAACAAAACAAACCAAGCCATATGATGTGGATCAAACTTAATTTCCATAATTAACCTTCGTTCTAACTGAAATTGAAGAACCAAATATATTCTAGGCTGGCTCTAAGAGAAAACAGAACATTAAAGAAACCAGATGCATCAGAAGGTTTACCTCGACGGTACCCTTTTAGGCACCATGTGCAATTTAGCACCTCACAGGATATCAGTTACTACGACAGACATGTAAATTGGTTGTCGACCCAGCTGAGCTGAGGACGTATAAACGTGGGAAAACCAGATGATAGGAAGATATATAAGGGTCCAAATGAGAGGGATAATAGCGATAGTATCTCACATCCTGGGGAAAAGCTCTATGTTCGGATAAAACCGCAAAGCATCAACATGTTGTTATCCTCTAACAAAGTCCGGAGGCGAATTCTATTATAATTGTACTTATCCCTGCCTTAGATAGTTCGCACGACAGTTACACCCTGCCAATACGTCATAAATAATAGACTGTTCCGTTTAAATCACGTGGAGAGAGGGGTAAAGATACTAGTAGGTTTGAGTGAGAAAATGAAAGAAAGAAAGAAATAAGGAGGTGGGAAGTGGACAGAGAGAACCAGATTAAGCTTACAAGAACAATTACCACACTTCGGTCTCAGCCAAAAGGCCGTGGATTTACTTGACCTCCCACACGGTCAGGTTGTGACACAAGGTCGGGGTTTCACGTGGGACGGGAGGGGGAGTGGACCCGAGTTTTCACCCGGGCCGCAGTACTTTGGCTTTAGCTGGTCTTAGCTGGTCATAGCTAGTCCTAGCTGGTCATGGCTGGTCTTAGCTTGTCCAAGCTGGTCAGAGCTAGTCAGACGTAGCCGCGATACTACCAGCGCAGGGACGAATCCCTGCGACCGGCCTGTATCAGTGATCGATCCCTAAAGGCGATCATTCAGCGAGTAATCTGCGAACAGATACTACACTTCGGTCTCAGCCAAAAGGCCGTGGATTTACTTGACCGCCCACACGTTCAGGTTGTGACACAAGGTCGGGGTTTAACGTGGGACGGGAGGGGGAGTGGACCCGAGTTTTCACCCGGGCCGCAGTGCTTTGGCTTTAGCTGGTCTTAGCTTGTCCAAGCTGGTCAGAGCTGGTCTTAGCTAGTCATAGCTGGTCATGGCTGGTCTTAGCTTGTCATAGCTAGTCAGACGTAGCCCCGATACTACCAGCGCAGGGACGAATCCCTGCGACCGGCCTGTATCAGTGATCGCTCCCGGCCTAAAGGCAATCATTCAGCGAGTAATCTGAGAACAGATACTACACTTTGATCTTAGCCAAAAGGCCGAGAAGCAGGATCTACTTGACCTCCCACAGGGTCAGGTTGTGACACAAGGTCAGGGTTTAATGTGGGAAGGGAGGGGGAATGGACCCGAGTTTTCACCCGGGCCGCAGTGCTTTAGCTGGTCTTAGCTTGTCCAAGCTGGTCAGAGCTGGTCTTAGCTAGTCATAGCTGGTCATGGCTGGTCTTAGCTTGTCATAGCTAGTCAGACGTAGCCCCGATACTACCAGCGCAGGGACGAATCCCTGCGACCGGCCTGTATCAGTGATCGCTCCCGGCCTAAAGGCAATCATTCAGCGAGTAATCTGCGAACAGATACTACACTTTGATCTTAGCCAAAAGGCCGAGAAGCGATATTATTTACTAGACCTCCCACGCAGTCCAGATGTGGCACAAGGCCGGTTTAATTTGGGAAAAGGGGATGTGGGGATAGGCCCGGGCGTTTCCACCCAGGCCACTGGTCAATAGCTGGTCATAGCTAATCATAGCTGGTCATAGTTGGTCAAAACTAGTTTTCACCCGGGCCGCAGTGCTTTGGCTTTAGCTGGTCTTAGCTTGTCCAAGCTGGTCTTTAGCTTTGGCTTTAGCTAGTCTAGCTATGATACTACCAGCGCAGGGACGAATCCCTGCGACCGGCCTGTATCGGTGACCGCTCCCAGCCTAAAGGCGATCATTCAGCGAGTAATCTGAGAACAGATACTACACTTTGATCTTAGCCAAAAGGCCGGGGATTTACTTGACCTCCCACACGGTCAGGTTGTGACACAAGGTCGGGGTTTAACGTGGGACGGGAGGGGGAATGGACCCGAGTTTTTACCCGGGCCGCAGTGCTTTGGCTTTAGCTGGTCATAGCTTGTCCAAGCTGGTCTTTAGCTTTGGCTTTAGCTAATCTAGCTATGATACTACCAGCGCAGGGACGAATCCCTGCGACCGGCCTGTATCGGTGACCGCTCCCAGCCTAAAGGCGATCATTCAGCGAGCAATCTGAGAACAGATACTACACTTTGATCTTAGCCAAAAGGCCGGGGATTTACTTGACCTCCCACACGGTCAGGTTGTGACACAAGGTCGGGGTTTAACGTGGGACGGGAGGGGGAATGGACCCGAGTTTTCACCCGGGCCGCAGTGCTTTGGCTTTAGCTGGTCATAGCTTGTCCAAGCTGGTCTTTAGCTTTGGCTTTGGCTAGTCTAGCTATGATACTACCAGCGCAGGGACGAATCCCTGCGACCGGCCTGTATCGGTGACCGCTCCCAGCCTAAAGGCGATCATTCAGCGAGCAATCTGAGAACAGATACTACACTTTGATCTTAGCCAATATATTTATTGCATAAGACATACAATTGTGGCACAAGGCCGAAAAAGGGGAAGTGGGGAGTGGCTGGTCTTCACTTACTATCCTATACCTAGCTAATCAGATTCGCGACCCGTTCATACGTTACAATATTCGCATTCACCAAAAGAACTCGTCCGTCGCCTTTCGATCCTTCACGCACCATAATACCACAATCTCACAAGGGGGCAAACTACAAAAACGCACCCCACGCAGTTAAAAATTTGATGAGAATAAAATACATTAAAATTCTAACAATGAAATGATGAGAAGGGAGGGGAAGATGAACCCGTAAACAAACTTAAACAACAAATATTTAAACTAAACATAATATATGTTAGTAAGTCCCGTCCAACCCTCAAAATAGAGAGGCCGCTGTATTCTGTCCAGAGGACAAAATCAAGTAGCGCTCTCGCTAAGGGAATGGGGAAAAGAGATAAAATAACATGGACATGGGATGGAGGGATAAAAGGCTGACCCAGTCGAGATAAAAAAAGGGGGGAATGGGCGGGCCAAAAACAAACTGGGGAGGTTGGGAATCTCGACTTGGATCATAACAAAAGGAGATAACCGGGAAACAGGTTAGGAACACACTCACTCACATTAACTAGGTACACTTAGGCTTGACTGACTTAACCAGGGGGAGGGTTCCACGGGAAACCACCCCGATGTGACATAGGTTTGACTTAGAAAAAGAAATCAAGGCTCGCCCCGTTCAAACGAACCAAGCTCGCCTCTTTCACCCACCTTTCGCTGAAGACTGTCGAATGCAAACGTTTCCTATCAGTTCTAATCTTCATCCTGAGCTGATGCTCAAAGAATCGGATCAGATCCTGATGCGAAAGACGATTGCCTCGCAAGACTTCCTCCTTGCGCGTCGTCCATATCACCATTCTAGCCGTGGCTAGCAGCGTGAGAAACACCATTCGTTTCACTCCGGAATACGGGGGCGACACATTGTCACACGCGTATGCGCGATCGATGGACACGAGTTGTCTGGGAGCGATACGAGCCGTCAGCTCGCCGACACGGTCCCATAAGGGGCGGACCCGGGGGCAATGGAAGAAGGCGTGCGAAGCCGTTTCCTCTAGACCAAGGCCACACCGTTCGCAGTCTGGCATATCCGCCAAGCCCCATATGAACACCATGTCGTTGAGAGGCAGCCGATTGCGAGCCAATCGCCAGGTAAGCGAAAACTCAGGGTTGCTGAGATAATTCGCCGCTGGCGCCCAAGACCAGTAGGAGCGGTACTCCTCCTCCGACAAGCAGAGCGTATCGCGTAGGCGATCCTTCGCGCGACCCTCCACTAATCCCCGATAGAAGACTTTCCTAGGCCGTGACAGGTCACTGGACCGCGGAATAGCCCTCAAGGCTGAGCGACACTCGCTGAGGAAAAGCGACTCGTCCCGGGGCGTACAACGGCGCTCCGCCCCCGAGATGGGGGGACTGATGGTAAGGCTAGGGAACGCGTCCCTCACGATCCCCTCCAGAATCGGATCTCCTCCAGTCAAGGCGCGGCGTAGGAAAGCCAACCGAGAGGCACGGATGTGACTCAAGACGTGTGGCATTCCCAGCCCCCCATGACACGGACGTTTAGTGCAGACTCGTCTGTCGACCCTGTTACCGCGTCCCCCCCACAGGATGGAGGAGAGCGACTGCTCGAGCGCCTTCATGTGGGCCTCACAGAGAGGAAGTACTGACAATCGATAAAGAACAAGGGGGAAAATGTATGTGACACACACCTCCGCCCTGCCCTTCACGGACAACCTCCGTCGATTCCAAGTCTTACCGGCAGAAACGACCTTTGCTAGTACTTCTGACCAATTCTTCTCCAGCTGGAGGTCGGGCCCAAACCACACTCCAAGAATGCGGACAGGGCCGTCCGTCCAACCGAAGCGGCCCGGAAGATCACGCCCCTTCCAGGCACCTAACCGCAAGCCGGACGACTTGTCGCGGTTTATCTTGGCTCCCGTCACCTTCTCGTACCGATCAAGCGCCTTCTGCACCGCCTCGATGTCGTTTCGCGACGACACGAAAGCGGATACGTCATCGGCGTACGCGGAAACCCTGGCTCGAGACCCTCCAGGCACGGCGATTCCGCGTAGGGCCGGACTGCACGTCTCGTCCTTCAGCCGGCGAAGGAGAGGCTCCAACGCCAAAGCGTAAAGGAGAGGCGACAGCGGACAACCCTGGCGAACCGACCTCGACAGAACAAAGGCGTCCGACAACTTCCCGTTCACCTGCACCAAAGCGCTGGGGGAGCGATACAGGAGGCTAATCCAGCGGCAGAAGTCGGGTGCGAATCCGGCGGCCTGCAGGACAGCAGCAAGGTAGCGATGGTCGACCCTATCAAATGCCTTGGACTGATCCAAATTGATCAGCGCGGCCTCTTCGTCGTCTTTTACTCCCTCTATGATCGTGCGGATCAGATGCAGGTTGCTCTGAATTGTTCGGCCCCTCACAGAACAAGTCTGCTCGGGTCCCAACAGAGACTCGGCAACTGACTGCAAACGCTCCTGCAGGATCTTGGCCATAATCTTTAACTCTGTGTTTAGCAGAGTTATGGGCCTGTAGTCGTCTAGTTTCCCCCCACCACCCTTGCCCTTCTTCAGCAGAGTGATCACACCCCTGGAAATGCGGTTGGGGATGGACCCCGACCGAAACCAGTTGTTGAACACCGCTGTCAGAATCGGGACAAAGATGTGCGACAGCCTCAAGTACAATTCATAGGGCAAACCATCCAGACCGGGCGACTTGCCTCTGCCGACCTTCTCCAGTGCCTCATAGACTTCGCCCTCCGTGATCTCTCCCTCGCAGCTAGCTGCTTCAGTCGGCTCGAGCCGAGGAAAGTCAGCCAAATAGCTGCGAAACTCCTCCTCACGGAGACCAGGCTCCTTGGTAAAGCGGCTCTCGAAATGCCGCCGAAACGCCTCGCACACATCGTCAGTCGACCGCAGAGTACGCCCCTCCGGGGTTTTGACTTGACGAATGTAACGATCACCACCTCGACGGACTTCTTCCCGACGCAGATCTGCGCCCAGGTTCACGGCCTCCGAAGACATCTTACTTAGCCTATGCCTAATTACCTGACCCATGTAGCGCTCGCTATTCGAACGCTGCAGGGCCTCCCTAGCTAGGGCTATCTCTAGGGGATCCCCCCCCAGCCTCCGCCCGGGAAAAGCTAGCCTTAAGTGTCTTCACCTCTTCAGCTCTATCTAGGGCGAGCCGTTTGCTGAAACCGGTGGTGAAGGACCTAATCCTATTTTTAAGACGCTCCCACCACCTATTCCCGATAACCGCCCCCACTAGCTCCCGCTGCACTAAGCTAATCAGCTGCTCCCGGAAGTCCCGCCTGTCCAGCAAGGACAGATTGAACTTCCAGTAGCCAGCCATTCTAGCCCTATGTTCTAACGCCACCCGGGCACAAACGAGTTTGTGATCCGAATAGCCTACCCAGTGGAACGTGGGACAATCTAACAAGTCTATGTCGGCTCTACGCACTAACATCCTGTCAAGGTAGCTGACTACCTTGTCAGACGGCCAGCTAAGAGCCCACGTCCACATTTTCCCCCCGGGATGATCGACCCGGTATCTATCGACGAGACCATAATCGTCGATCAGATCGACCAGGCAACGATCGTCCCTACTCCCACTAGCGACCCGCCCCCTGTCTATCGTGGGGTCCAGGACGGCATTCCAGTCCCCCATTAAAACTAGGCGCGCAGAATCGACCAGGAACGGCCCCAACCGCCGATAAAACGAACCCCGCTCCTCCCGGTCGTTGGGCGCATAAACCGCAACGACCCGAAACGAACCACTTTTCACGGCAATATCGGCCACCAGCAAACGGCCCTCGGCATCGGTATGCACAAGGTCCACCTTCGCCTCGAGAGTACGCTTGACCAACAAAGAAACCCCTCTGGCACACCGGTCCCCGTATGCTGAATAGACGACAAAGTCCTCCTTCAGCACACACGCATCGGAAGCGCAAACAAAGTGGGTCTCTTCGATCGCGGCAACATCCACACCGAACGACAAGAGATCCCGAAGCAGGCGGGCCGCCTTACTCCGATCTCTCAAGCCCCTCACGTTCAGACTGGCAATCTTAATTTCCATTTCTAAACCTGCAACGAAAAATAAGAGTTATGGCAAAAAACCTACTCACATACCGGGCGGAAATCAGCGGGTGACAGGACCCCGACGGAATGTCCCAGACTTCCAGTGCCTAATTCGGTCGTCATTCGACCTTCTGGGACAATTCCGCCAACGTCCATGGGGAAAGTTAGTTTTGCAGCCCTATATACAGAGGGATGGAGCACAACGGGGACCCTCCCTGCACAAAAATGGGCCAGTTTCTTTAAAATGGGTGTGCCTGTTTCCAGGACTTTAATGTCTGGGAAAACGTCTCGGCATTCCTCGAGGAAGGACCACACCTTCAAATTCCCTCCCGAGTCCCGGACACAAGTAATTATCCCCGCTGCCTTGGGGAAGTTGCGGGGATCCTCGATGGATTTGCCGTCAACGGCCATTAGCTTGAAGAGAGGACCTAGCCGTGCTCTTCTATGTGTGGGTAGGTCCTTCTCTCTTTCTTTCCTGTCCACTCTGCAGATCAGGTCGGGCCCTGGGAAAAATTTCGCCCTTTTCTTTTTCTTTTTTTCTGGGAGCGGAGAGGAAGGGGTGGATGCAAGCAATGGGGTGGAAGTTAGAGGTGCAGTGGAAGGAAAGGAGGAGGTGGATGGAGAGGGAGACGAAGCACGGGAGGGGGAGGATGGAAGGCTTTTGGTTCGGGCGACAGCGTAATTTGGGGATGCAGGGAAGGGTTGGGACCCGGATACGTCTGTTTGTTCGTCCGCCCCACCTTCCGTGCTCTGTTGACATGTTGCTTCCTCGGTAGATACAGAGGACGGAGGTGTTTGTTCCAACTCCATCTCACCGCTAGAGTGCTGCTGCTGATCATGGCTAGTCTTTAGTTTTTTGGACGGCTGTTTCTCCAGCCGCCCCTCTTGTTGCTGTACTTGTTGTTGTTCTTGCTGTATCTGCTGTTTCTGCTCTCTGTCCTGGTGTTGCTGTGTTTTTTCATCCTTCTGTCGCTGTTTTGTCGGCATATGCAGCAGAGGGTCCTGCTTATTTGTCCGATCCTTTCCTTGTGGTTGTGGTTGCCGCTTTTCCGGCTGCCCCTCTTTGGGTTGCTCCTGGGGCAGCCGTTGTTTTTTGGGGGCCGTGGTATTCTGTGTCGGGGGCGAAGCAGCCCTGTCTTTTCTGCGCCCCTTTACCACTTTCCACTCCCCTTCGGGCGCCTTCTCCTTCGCCACGACCTCAGGGGCTGCCGATCTTTCCACTGGGGTTGTTACCGGTGCTGATGTTGCTGAAGGGGCCGTAAGTTGGGGGTCCCTTTTGGGGCATGCTTTTGCCATGTGACCCGGCGCATCACATAGCCAACAGAAAGGCTTACGCCCCTCGACAACCACTGGCATCTTCCTGTCCCGGCATTTCAGAACATTGGGGATTCGTTCAAAAGAAGGCCTATTCAGGATTACCTGTAGCACCATATCCCCCGTTGCAATGCCTGTTCTTCCCATGCTGGCCGACACCTCCTCTACTTGGCCAAATTTAGAAAAGAAGGCCCCCATTCGGTCCTCACTAATGTCTGCTGGGACTCCATACATCGTCTTTCTGGTGCCTAAATACTCCGTCTGGAGTCTGAGAGTCCTTGTGACTAGCGTAGTTCCTGCCAGACTTTTCGCATCGTCTTCGCTTGCCAGCAGGATTTCCCACTTTGCACGGGAAACCCGTGCCAGAAGCTTGGGAACAATCTTCAGGCTTTTTAGCGCCTCCTCCATTGTTTCCCTGCCAACTCCAATGAGCGTCTTACTTTTGACGTCTGAGGTCAGCAGGGAAATGATTTTAACTTTTATGGTTTCCAGGACTTCTGGAATAGTGAGGAATTCGTCCCCCTGGAAATATTCCTCCGTTTTTTCTCTTAAGGCCGCATAATATGCGGCGTCCTTTCTCGGCCTGTTTTCCGCCCAGGCCGATTTTTTCGGCGGCGCCGAATTTTCCTCTTGCACCGTTACAGACGGTGTCGACTGAATGTCACTTCCGCCCCAGGCCGATCTTTTTACCGGCGAAGAAATTTCCTCTTGCACCGTTACCGACGGTGTCGACGCAGAGTTATCCTCCGCCCCGGCCGATTCTTTCGGCGGCGACAAAGTGTCATTTGGCACCGCTAGAGACGGTGCAGAGCCAGGCTTGGTGTAAATGTCCGCCATGTTGTTTTCCGCCATGGGGACCTCTCCCCACGACGGCTCGCCACACAAGTTTTTGTTCCCAATATAGGTGAATTCCTCTTTCCCCAAATTACAAAATAAAACCAAAACCGAGAACAAACAAGGAACAAACAAGGAAAATGAGACAGAGAAAATAAAGTGTTACGCACGTGGAACACAAAAAATGTTACGCACGTGGAACAAAAACTGAGCTAAATTCAACAAAAAATAAAATCACTGGGAGAGGGTAGAAGCAATTAAACAAAAAGGAAAATAAAGTCAAACTTAAACAAAAAAAGTGGGGAAAACGGTTTGTGAACAAAAAACGGGGAAATCTAAAAGTTCAACAGTAACAAAAAACGGGGAAATCTAAAAGTTCAACAGTTCACTTTTGTTTCTTTTTTTTTTTTTTTCCTTTTTTCGTCTTTCTTCTTTTTTTTGGTTCTTTTTTTTTTTTTCTTTCAAAAAATAAAGTCCACTTGCGTAGAAAAAAATAGAAAAATCACAATACCTTGTCTTCAAAACAAAAATACTCACTGCCTGGAACACAGAACAGATACTACACTTTGATCTTAGCCAAAAGGCCGGGGATTTACTTGACCTCCCACACGGTCAGGTTGTGACACAAGGTCGGGGTTTAACGTGGGACGGGAGGGGGAATGGACCCGAGTTTTCACCCGGGCCGCAGTGCTTTGGCTTTAGCTGGTCATAGCTTGTCCAAGCTGGTCTTTAGCTTTGGCTTTAGCTAATCTAGCTATGATACTACCAGCGCAGGGACGAATCCCTGCGACCGGCCTGTATCGGTGACCGCTCCCAGCCTAAAGGCGATCATTCAGCGAGTAATCTGAGAACAGATACTACACTTTGATCTTAGCCAAAAGGCCGAGAAGCAGGATTTACTTGACCTCCCACAGGGTCAGGTTGTGACACAAGGTCGGGGTTTAACGTGGGAAGGGAGGGGGAATGGGCCCGAGTTTTCACCCGGGCCGCAGTGCTTTGGCTTTAGCTGGTCATAGCTTGTCCAAGCTGGTCTTTAGCTTTGGCTTTAGCTAGTCTAGCTATGATACTACCAGCGCAGGGACGAATCCCTGCGACCGGCCTGTATCGGTGATCGCTCCCAGCCTAAAGGCGATCATTCAGCGAGTAATCTGAGAACAGATACTACACTTTGATCTTAGCCAAAAGGCCGGGGATTTACTTGACCTCCCACACGGTCAGGTTGTGACACAAGGTCGGGGTTTAACGTGGGACGGGAGGGGGAGTGGACCCGAGTTTTCACCCGGGCCGCAGTGCTTTGGCTTTAGCTGGTCATAGCTTGTCCAAGCTGGTCTTTAGCTTTGGCTTTAGCTAATCTAGCTATGATACTACCAGCGCAGGGACGAATCCCTGCGACCGGCCTGTATTGGTGACCGCTCCCAGCCTAAAGGCGATCATTCAGCGAGTAATCTGAGAACAGATACTACACTTTGATCTTAGCCAAAAGGCCGAGAAGCAGGATCTACTTGACCTCCCACAGGGTCAGGTTGTGACACAAGGTCAGGGTTTAATGTGGGAAGGGAGGGGGAATGGACCCGAGTTTTCACCCGGGCCGCAGTGCTTTGGCTTTAGCTGGTCATAGCTTGTCCAAGCTGGTCTTTAGCTTTGGCTTTAGCTAGTCTAGCTATGATACTACCAGCGCAGGGACGAATCCCTGCGACCGGCCTGTATCGGTGACCGCTCCCAGCCTAAAGGCGATCATTCAGCGAGTAATCTGAGAACAGATACTACACTTTGATCTTAGCCAAAAGGCCGGGGATTTACTTGACCTCCCACACGGTCAGGTTGTGACACAAGGTCGGGGTTTAACGTGGGACGGGAGGGGGAATGGACCCGAGTTTTCACCCGGGCCGCAGTGCTTTGGCTTTAGCTGGTCATAGCTTGTCCAAGCTGGTCAGAGCTGGTCTTAGCTAGTCATAGCTGGTCATGGCTGGTCTTAGCTTGTCATAGCTAGTCAGACGTAGCCCCGATACTACCAGCGCAGGGACGAATCCCTGCGACCGGGGATTTACTTGACCTCCCACACGGTCAGGTTGTGACACAAGGTCGGGGTTTAACGTGGGAAGGGAGGGGGAATGGACCCGAGTTTTCACCCGGGCCGCAGTGCTTTGGCTTTAGCTGGTCATAGCTTGTCCAAGCTGGTCTTTAGCTTTGGCTTTAGCTTTAGCTAGTCTAGCTATGATACTACCAGCGCAGGGACGAATCCCTGCGACCGGCCTGTATCGGTGATCGCTCCCAGCCTAAAGGCGATCATTCAGCGAGTAATCTGAGAACAGATACTACACTTTGATCTTAGCCAAAAGGCCGAGAAGCAGGATTTACTTGACCTCCCACAGGGTCAGGTTGTGACACAAGGTCGGGGTTTAACGTGGGAAGGGAGGGGGAATGGGCCCGAGTTTTCACCCGGGCCGCAGTGCTTTGGCTTTAGCTGGTCATAGCTTGTCCAAGCTGGTCTTTAGCTTTGGCTTTAGCTAGTCTAGCTATGATACTACCAGCGCAGGGACGAATCCCTGCGACCGGCCTGTATCGGTGACCGCTCCCAGCCTAAAGGCGATCATTCAGCGAGTAATCTGAGAACAGATACTACACTTTGATCTTAGCCAAAAGGCCGTGGATTTACTTGACCTCCCACACGGTCAGGTTGTGACACAAGGTCGGGGTTTAACGTGGGACGGGAGGGGGAGTGGACCCGAGCTTTCACCCGGGCCGCAGTGCTTTAGCTGGTCTTAGCTTGTCCAAGCTGGTCAGAGCTGGTCTTAGCTAGTCATAGCTGGTCATGGCTGGTCTTAGCTTGTCATAGCTAGTCAGACGTAGCCCCCGATACTACCAGCGCAGGGACGAATCCCTGCGACCGGCCTGTATCAGTGATCGCTCCCGGCCTAAAGGCGATCATTCAGCGAGTAATCTGCGAACAGATACTACACTTTGATCTTAGCCAAAAGGCCGGGGATCTACTTGACCTCCCACAGGGTCAGGTTGTGACACAAGGTCGGGGTTTAACGTGGGAAGGGAGGGGGAATGGGCCCGAGTTTTCACCCGGGCCGCAGTGCTTTGGCTTTAGCTGGTCATAGCTTGTCCAAGCTGGTCTTTAGCTTTGGCTTTAGCTAATCTAGCTATGATACTACCAGCGCAGGGACGAATCCCTGCGACCGGCCTGTATCGGTGACCGCTCCCAGCCTAAAGGCGATCATTCAGCGAGTAATCTGAGAACAGATACTACACGGGATTTACTTGACCTCCCACACGGTCAGGTTGTGACACAAGGTCGGAGTTTAACGTGGGAAGGGAGGGGGAATGGACCCGAGTTTTCACCCGGGTCGCAGTGCTTTGGCTTTAGCTAGTCATAGCTGGTCTTGGCTGGTCTTAGCTGGTCCAAGCTGGTCAGAGCTGGTCATAGCTAGTCAGACATAGCCACGATACTACCAGCGCAGGGACGAATCCCTGCCGCCGGCCTGTATCGGAGAAGGAATCCCGGCCCCATAGGCGATCATTCAGAGAGTAATCTGCGAACAGATACTACACTTTGATCTTAGCCAAAAGGCCGAGAAACGATTGTATTTACGTGCTGCCCCAGGCTGGTAGGTTATGACACAAAGTCAGTTTAATGTGGTGAGCTCGAGTGCAATGCACCCTGGCCAGGTCCGAAAATAACCCTTCCCCAAGTAACCGTCGGTTGCACTAGCATCGATGTTTCTATGGACCATCCACTTTAGTGCAATGAGAGTGACGCTGTGATCGAATATAGAGACACATTTGAAAGATATATTGCAGTTTATCCACCCGAAGCCAGATATTACACTTTGATCCGAACTAAAAGGCCGAAAACTATGGTGACAGCGATAAAAGCGAATTATTCTGACGTACAGCATCGAA
Source organism: Acanthosepion esculentum (assembly GCA_964036315.1). Lineage (NCBI taxonomy): Eukaryota > Metazoa > Mollusca > Cephalopoda > Sepiida > Sepiidae > Acanthosepion > Acanthosepion esculentum. The sequence continues at coordinate 11,416,270 of OZ038485.1, read as the reverse complement.
TGACAGAAACCGAGTAAGGCAATCGCCAATAATCCAGTTGCCATGAAGAAAATAACCTCATCCGCTGGATTATTTTAAAATTAGTATTAAGAGAAATTAAGACATCTGGGTGAGTGAAAGAAAGAAAAGGGAACGCAGAAGTTTCTAACGGTCGTTTCCGTCAAATAGTAAAGTTGTCAATTTCAAATCTTTTCATTTGTACCCTCTTCTTAAAATAACGGCCAGCATTCATATTTATGAGTGTTATTGCAATATCTTCTTAAAGTTGTTAAACCGAAATACTTAACGATGCGATAGGTGTATTTATACGGATATTTTATTGTCTTGGAACTAGGCATGTGATTATTTAATCATTAACAGAAGAGCTAAGATTCATCACAAATATCAATTAGGAAAACCGTAACATTTTCAAGGGTTTTTCTAGTGAACAACAATTGTACGTATTAGATATTTCTTAAAGGGTTCTTAGTCGTCTCGCCGACCAATTCGTTACACATGCTAGGGAATATTCAATGGAATTAACATCAATAAACAATATTCATAATATCCTAGAATTACAAGCTTTAATTTTTTACTACATTTTCATACTATGCAAGGCCAAAGAGCCATTCAAGGTAGAGGGTTACCAAAAGCGGTTATTGTATAGACGTAGGAGGGAGAACTAAGTTCAGATTATGATACAATAGCTAACGCTTGATGCTAGGCTTAAAGAGGTTAAGAGTATAGTACGAGGAAAATACCATCTCAGGAGTCTGTTCCTTAAACATATGGTTTTTGTGTAGAAGTAAATTAACTTCCATCTTACGAATACGAAAGAAAAAAAGATACTTGTTTTTATATATGGCAAGGTAAACAATGTTTGTAAAAAAAAATGTAACTCATCTGATCCATATAAAATAGCGTTAGGCTTCTGACGTTTCTTTTGGGGAAAGATTTAGGATGGAAAATAATTAATCACCTCCATGTTGTTCCTTCTTCGCTTCATGTGCCGTGTCTTTTCAAGACATAGGCGATCATCCTCCCCCTAACCAATGTGGCTCTCAATAAGTTTCATACTTCTGCCACCACCCCTAGACCACGTTCTATCATCCACTTGCTTAAGCCCGCTAGGTATGTCACGCGTTGCTTTCCTATGTCTCTCTTTCCCTCTATTTTCCCTGTGAGTATCATATTCTCCAGGCCCTCCTTCTTTCTTTCTTTATATATGCCGTGTCCTTTCAGGGCGTAGGCGATCATGGCTCTCCACTTCCCTCTATCCCTTGCAGCTCTCAACAAGTTCCTTCTCTCTGCCACCTCCCCCCGACCACGTTCTGTCATCCACTTGCTTAAATCCGCTATGTATGTCATGCTTTGTTTTCCCTTGTCTCTCTTTCTTTTTATTCGACCTGTGAGTATCAGATTTTCCAGACCATCCTTTCTCATTATGTGTCACAGAAAATTCAGCTGACTTTTTCCGGATATTAAGTATAAGCTTCCTACTTGTTTGCATCTTCTGTAAGACCTCTTCGCTGCTCACACCTTCAGTCCATGATATCCTTAGCATCCTTCTGTAGAACCATACCTCTGTTGCCTCGAGTCTCTTTTTCACCTTTGAGGGGACCGTTCCACATTCGCTACCGTAATGGAGGACAGATGTTCCGTATTAACTCAAGACTCATTTCTTTATTATCCAAGAGATCCTTCTGTCTCGTAATACTCTGCCCAGCTTTTGGAATGTGTCCTTGGCCATCCCAATACTTCTACGGATCTCAGTGTCACACTTACCGTCCTCTGTCAAAACATTTCCGAGACATTTAAACTTCATCACCTGCTTGATTTCACTGTCACCGCTTTGCAAATCGCATTTCGGGCTAATCTTTTTTTCTGATGACCATGCATTCTGTTTTCTTGTAGTTTATGCTTAATTATTTCATCTTTTAGTGGCCCTGTAACGTTTCAACACTGTGAATACTACAATGAAAGTTTACCAAGTACAGTCGCCATTTTTTTTCAGTATTTACAAAAGCAGTTGAACATTTCAAGGAATCGAGTGAGTAATAATTGATGATCGAATTAACTATATGTTAATAATATTCCCTAAGCTTATGCTAATCGGATTCAAGGCGAAATGAAATCATCAAGGCTGATATCTTCACAAGTTTTGTTTTCTATATGATTTCGTCTCTTTCATTTGGTCCTTTCTTAAAGAACATCAATGCATTCTTCCATTGAAAACGCTGGAATACAATTATTGTTGGAAAATGTTGTTAACTTGCAAGCAACTCAAAGACAGCAGTTGTTAATTTCATCTGTGACTAGCGTTTAAACACATAGAGTTTTCATGATGAAACATTACATATATAATTTTTCTTTTTATAAAAACAGATCACCACAAGCAAGGTGAGAATGCCACTAAGACACAAGAGGATATGATTAAAAAAGCAATTTAAGGCGAACGTCACAGTGAGCTCTCTTGACTATTTTATTATAAAGTAACATGATGCACGGGTGCGATTTTGTATCAAACGAGAACCATCCAGCCGACCAACCTCGGTACCATCGCTCAACACTTTGTTCTTTGGCTCAGTTACGTCCTGCGACGACGTGATGATCACCCCCCACCAGAGAGATCAATCGACCAACCATCAGCAGAATGGAGACCGTCACGCGGCAAACTACGTCCAACAGATCCAACTGCACCTGGAAGATGTTTCGACGCCCGACAAAAACCAAGGCTGTTAGAAGGACAAGGTAAAACTCGCAGGCTTAACATTTTTATGGCATGAGATTTAGTAGTAGTCGTAGTAGCAATATTACTAGTAGTAATAGTAGTACTAGTAGGAGTAGTACTAGTTGTATTGTACTAGTACTAGTAGTACTACTACTACTAGTAGTAGTACTAGTAGTAGTTGTAATAGTACTAGTAGTAGTATTTCTAGTAATAGTAGTAGTACTAGTCCTCTCTTGACTATTACTAGTACTACTAGTAGTAGTACTAGTAGTAGTAGTACTAGTACTAGTAGTAGTAGTAGTAGTACTAGTACTAGTAGTAGTATTAGTATTAGTACTCGTAGTAGTACTAGTAGTATTAGTAGTAGTAGTACTAGTAGTAGTAGTATCACTAGTAATACTTATAGTAGTAGTAGTAGTACTAGTAGTAGTAGTAGTACTACTACTACTAGTAGTAATACTAGTAGTAGTGTATTACTAGTATTGGTAGTAGTAGTTGTTGTTGTTGTATGACCAGAGAAGTAGTCAAACGTGTCTCTCCTTTTCAAAATCCTGTCAAAAAGGGCGCTAACCTAGGAGATTAAGGCTTTGGTTTGCGAAATAAGTGATGCAGTTCAATTCATGGGCTGGGAAGTGTAGACATGGCATCAATGTAATAAGAGCAGTAATTCAGCCGTACTAAACCAGAATAAGACGAGATATACATGGTTATTGGAATGAGAATTATTTATCCCTGTAGTTTAAATATAAAATTTCAGTTTGAAATCTTTTGAATGTTACCCGGATTGAGAAGCGCCCGATGATGGCCAGAAGTTACAATGACAGAAATCTTGTGATAATAACAGTAAAAATGCGCCAAAGAGCTGAACTCTCGTAATAAATAATAACTCCAGAGTAAACAATGATGTCATGCCAGGATAACATACACATAACGCAATTTAATGATTTTTCCAAGCAATGGTCACCTAATTTCATTATTCGCACTTTTGAATTCAGACTTTTACTTTTTTAATTAATTCATCTGAAGCAAGGCGATAATGCCCCTAAGACACAATGGGTTACTGGGAATTAAAAAGAAGGAAAAAAAAACTTGCGTAGGAACCGAGAGTCCAATACAAAACAGGAAACAAGTGCCAAAGCTCTGCTCATGAACAATAGACTGGATTAGGCGTTTGAACCGGACCATAGACGAACCTCTCTACCCATGAGGAAAAGCACAAATAAATAAAAATTAAACACATAATAGTAAGTCAAATTTCAGAATTTTGGCTAGAAATATCGAGTAGGATTTAGAAAGGACCAAAAAACCCAGTCCTGAATCCGAAAGAAGGGATAATTTTCTACTCGTGTTCAAAAGACCTTAGAGGAGTGTAAACCGGATCATAGGAGAACATATCTAGACTTATTGAAGAAAAATGAATAAATGGTGAATAAAATTTCAAAGTTTAGGCGAAGACGTTAGAATTATAAAGTTGAAGTAGACTTCAGACGGAAGTGGAAACCCAATCGTAAACATGAATCAAGAAAATAACATCTCTTCCTGTTCAAATGACCAGGGAGGAGTTTAATCCGGACGATAAGCGAAAATATATTTTCTTATTAAACTGTTAAATTAGTAACTGAAAGTCTTATTAAACTACTAGATTAGTAATCAGTAACTAAATCCTAACCCTAACCATAACCCTAACCCTTAACCCTAACACTAACCCTAACCCCTAAGTCTAACCCTGACTCTTGCCTAAAACAAAAAATAGCCGCTTTCGCGTTTGCGGTCTTTTGTGGAGATTTATCTTCATCAATTCCCTTCATTGCGTTGCACACTGATGTATTTACCCAAGTTGTCACCGCCTTCTATGACGCGTTTAAGGAATCGGTTATTTCTCTGGTGTGTCTTGTCACTGTGGATAAGCGGTCCTCGCTATACTTTTCGTTAGGAGTGTGTGGAACCCAAATACGCAGGTTCATGACATTCCCTATCATTTCTAATTACCAGCATATGGTATATTTGCATGCACTTACCTTCTTTGTTAATTACCAAGCACTTTTCTATGGATTATTTTTCTATTAATCAATTTAGACCTTCATCATCAAACCCGATGAATGTCCCGGTCCGGGTTCAATTTCCGACGATGTTTCTGCGGAACGAAATGTTACAAGACAATTTCGGAAATGCTTTTCAGTTTTGACTCATAAACTCTAAATAGTTTTCTAAATGTCTTCCTGGCGTTATTACTTTGCACGAATACGCATAATATTTTGTGCCATCGATGCGCATTCAATCCGTTCATGAGTCGAGTTAAATAATTTATTCGTAATACCATTTCCGAAATTGCCATATACATATATGTTAGTGTACACCAATTTTCTTCTCAAACCGATTCCTTCTCACAGTTGCCACATATGACTTGTAGTTAGAATGATATTTTCGTTATTATAATTAGTTGTGCATTTTTCTCCCATTATCTGTAGTCCAAAGAACTACAAACCGGTAATGGCAGAATGAAGCAAGAAAAGAAATGGAACGTTTTAGGTAGTATTGTAATTTCGAGCGAGCGAATCCTGAGGATCTTGGCGAAGACAATCACTCTTTGAATGCCGTTGACTGGCACAGCAAAATTAAAGCAGAATCTTTCCTTATAAGGAAATGGCTAACAAAATAAATAGCTTTTAAAAGACGACGCTAAATAACACATATAAATTCGAAGACCCATTGGAATAGATAATAACTACCAAAGATTAAACGAAATATTATCAAATAGGAAGATCTCGTTCCAAACAATGAACAGGGTGCTAAATTAATATGTACTATCATTGTTTGTGTATACTAAAGAACACTGAAAAAAAAGAACTGCTGGTTGGATAGCGGTCATCGGCGTTCAAAGTAGGATAGGCGTGTCGAGTTCAAATTCTAGTCGATGCTGTTGTGTTCGCTTTCTGACAAAATATTCATGGAAATGCATGAAATAATCTTTTTCTAGCCACCTGAGTAGACTTGGCCCAATGACTTCGAATGACATCAATTTCAAGAGTACAACACTAAATCACAAAACAGGTTAGGTACGGAGCGAGTTGCTACTGAATAAGCAGCAGAAATACCTAATGTAGTGATGCTTCTCACACTTTTCCCTTAAGAGTCGAAAGGTTTTACAGAATTAATGCACATGGAGCCGATCCCCGTGAAAATTTGAAATTAGCTTGGATAATCAGTTTTCAAGCAGTTAAGCGTTCCAGATCGATTATGAATGTACAAAATCATCAAAGGAATATTCAGAAAAAAAAAACTGTCGTATATTTGAGCAAAATATTCTTACTCTTAAAATATTTGCTGCAAGGTAAACTGACCGGATATAAGCGAACAATCTTGACATAATTTTGAAGTTTGAATTGCATTTCTTATATAAACTCGTGTTTGTTTTTGTTTTCAGTCAGCCTTTTATCTTATTGTCATCTTCAATTACAATCTGTCAACAATATGACGTGGAAAGAAACTTGATTCTCTACTTGTACAAAACTAAAACATCGTTTCTCACCATCTCATTGTAAATTGAAAGCAATTTTCGTCATAAGAATGTGATCAATGTTTCACTAGATTCTAGAATAATAAATGTGGTTATTCAGCAAAATGAGGCGAGAAAACTTTTGTAAGTGAATAAGGTTCTTACTTTAACACTAAAATACATTTAAAATAAATATCGCATATTTTTCATGGGTAGTTTTACAAACATGTAAATGGTTGACTATTTACATATTCGGACTATTTCCTCATTTTTGTCGCTATGGAATGTCGAACTGAACCCTTTATTTCGCTCAAGGACACATGGCACAGTGGATAAAGCCGTTGGTTAGATCCAGTGACAGGACCCAAAGAGTGTGAGTTCAATACCCGGTCAAGGCAGTGGAGAACTTGGATAGGGGAATTAACAGGAGATAACTGATAACTGACATCCATTAAACATGGCATGTGGACTAGAACAATCTACCCCAGTGAGCGAAATAAAGGGTTCAGTTCGACATTCCAACCACCTGAAGAATGCCGGAGCGTACAACGGCCGAAACGTTGTAATAAATATGGCGACAAAGATGAGCGCAATAGTGTACATAATACCTCATATCAGAAGTATGGACAGAATGTAAATGGTTGTGTTTACATGGTCATTATTGAAGCCTGTTTAGCAAAGCAAAATTTTAAAAAAATTGGGGCAAGGGAATATCTGTTCTGGTTTTGGGATTCTTGCCATATAGAAATCGAGGTAGCAGGCCAAACTGACAACCCACTGACAGAGTTCTAGTTGCTAGTTGTAATAGTTGGCAAGCTATGATCTCCAGCTGCTAGAATAACTTACTATTAATAAATACCAAATCATATTGTTTTTCTTCTATGTGCGTATAGCGTAATGCATGTAGCATCTCCAAGAATGGAATCGGGATGCTGAGTTCAAATTCTGATAGTATACGTTTTCATTCAGTTCGCATTCTTCATTTGAAAAAAAATAATCTTTCTTCCTCTAACTATAGGTTAAATAACAGCTGAGAATCTTTTCCTTTTCCCTAGGATACACTCAGTCCAAGAGAAATAAAATATGAATTCAAAATATTAACAGAATAAACTCGACTTTTTAGGCTTGACAGATTAATCAGTCTAGAACGAAAATTCTGAATATAAGTCCGTTCTGAAAAGGGATTTGTTTCTGTTAGGATGTCTTAATCTAGATACACCCACTACTGATTGAGGTAAATTGAATGCAATGACCCAGCGACTTTAACGAGTTGTCGTGTAGGTTCGTAGTTTTTCTAACTGGGAAGATCAATAAATTATACTCTAATATAAAACGAGTTTGCCCTAGAATCATTTGATCTTCTGTTAGTCTTAAATGAGTTAATTTATTTATTAATCTACCAATGCCGACCGTAATTAACTTGTAAATATTGAAATAGAATAAAAATGTTGCATGAATTATAAGTTCATTAAAAACTTATTATTGACTATTGGCTTATAACAATGCGGTATTAATTTGAAAAAAAAATCCAGTACTAAATATTTATAATTGTACTCTGATTATATTAAGTCCCAGCAGCCATTCCTTCAGCTTACAGCCAAAAGGCAACTTGACTTAATGCATAATATTTATTATTAATTATTGTTCTAATTATTTACTACGGATTTCGTTGAGACAAGTGTCGTAACGAAGTTATTAGAAATTTAATCTCTCTGACACAATTGATTAACACCGGATGATTCAAGATTAAGGTGTCGTCTAAATTCAGTAATCACATAATAGCAATGGTGGTTATCATGGCGACAAGAATCATGTCACATTAATATGGAAAAGGGCAATTTAAATTCCAACATGGTTCTGACAGCAGTCCTCCCGAATCCCTCGCCTTACATTGGAATAGTCATGTTCTTTTATTCATTTCTAAAAAAGTAAAAATGACCTGGCATATAATAACTATAGTTTATTAATAACTCGCTTTTCCACATTTGTGAAAATGCTTTAATGTTGAAAATATGTGTTTTTGTGGTCGGCAATATCAAATTTATAAGAGCACTTGGCTGAACGCTCGCATTCTGACCAGGAGACTCGGGTTCGAATGTCACCATGGTCGATTTGTCAGGAAGGAGACTTCCTGGCGTTATTGGACTCGAAGAGTCGATCCCAACGTGCAACACCTTTGGAAATGTCACCCCAAGCAAGGCTGGAAGCCACTAGCACGCAAGGGGTTACAGAAGACTTAAAGAGGAAGAGCAGGTGGGAGTGGTAAAGGAGAGGATGTGGAGAAAGATAGTGGATCGATCAAGGCAAGGGGGTTACAGAAGATTTGGAGCGAGAGCAGATAGGAATGAAATGTGAAAGGATGTGGAGAAGGGAAGTGGATAGATCAAGGCAACTGGAGATGTCGATTGACGTTACACTTAAATAGTTGGAGATAAATGTGCCGGAAAACCACACCACAGGTTGACACAACCGTTGTGAGTAAAATTATGTGGATGGAACACTTGGTGGCCGTCGATATCTGCACTAGGACGAAGTCACAAGTCATCGTGGCTGAGGGCTTGAGCATGCTGGCTTTGTTCCTCACGCTAGATAACACGCTCTTTCCCAGGATCTGTAACTAAGGTCTGCTCAGCATGTTTGCAGTATAAACCAAAGGGGGGCTTTGTGAGTGTTGAATAAACATAACTGCGCCTGAGCAGACGTCTGAAATAGGGATCGGCTAGCCGCTCTAGTAATACGAGTAGTTATCTATAAAAAAAATATCAGATTTAATAATTTGTAAACATCCATACTTCAGGGCACAATGTATGCATATTTAAGCGTGCTTTTATCAGATATGTGTAAGGAAAAGAAATTATTCAATTAGTATCTGATGGGGTTGTGATGCATGGAAATCGATATTTCAGGTGTGCATTGAGACGTAGGTAAATGAAATTGTCAGCTCATAACATATGCGTAAGGAAAGCTGGAATCGAGCGTTAAAAATCAACATAAAACTCTGGTATTAGGGTGATTCATAATTAATTAAAATTTTGAGGAGCCGATTATAATGACAAATATATCGTCCTAACGGATAGATAGATAGATAGATAGATAGATAGATAGATAGATATGAAAAACTGAGATAGCTACAGATGAATATATATATATACGAGGGTCATTCAATAAATAAGGTGAATTTTTCGGTATATGGACTTCTAATACAGATAGAAGCTTACTTTTTTTTAATTTTTCAACGTAATCTCCCAGCACTGCCACACACATTTCTCATCTGTACACAAGCTTCCGTATTCCCTCAGCGTAAAAATCATTGGACTGATGTCTCAGTCAGTCGCTCACAACATTATTGACTTCATCGTCACTTTTAAACTTCGTGCCCCTCGTGAACGCTTTCAAGGGACCAAACAGGTGAATGTCTGAAGGGGCAAGGTCTGGGCTGTAAGGGGGATGAGGAAGCAGTTCCCAGCCCAGCTCATTGATGGTCTGCACCGTTTGGGCTGCTGTGTGAGGCCTTGCGTTGTCATGATGCAAGATGACTCCTTCTGACTGATGACCCCTGCGTTTGTCCCAACAGATAAGCTCAAATTCCTTGCAATGTCATCCACTGTCACCCTTCTGTCAGACTGAATGAGGTCATTGACTGATTCGATCACCTCAGGAGACCTCACTTCTGTAGGCCTCCCAGGCCTGTCTTCATCCTCAACACTGCTCCGTCCTTCTTTAAACAATTTAGCCCATTTGTAGATATTGTTTGGCTGAAACATGTGGCACCATATACAGTTGACATTCTCCTATGAATTTCAGCTGGTTTGCACCCTTCAGCAATCAAAAACTTGATAACTGACCTCTGTTCAATCCTGGAGCGTTCTTCTTGGTCGGCCATCTTTGTTAATCGCCAAAACTCTCAAAGTTTTTTTTTTAATCTGCAAAAGAAATTAAATCCATTTGAAAAAGAATTAAAACAAAAAAAAATAAAAAAGATTAAGCTTCTATCTGTATTAGAAGTCCTAATACCGAAAAATTCACCTTAATTATTGAATGAACCTCGTATATATATATATATATATATATATATATATATATATGTATATGTGTATATATATATATATATATATATATATATATATATATATATATATATATATATATATATATATATATATATATATACGAGGTTCATAAATTTAGTTTCAGTTTTGAAACAGAAATTTGCTGTGTCGCGATGGAATCGTATTTTTTAAAAAGAAAATAATTATAAAATATATATATATATATATATATTTTATATATAGTATTTTTTTCATATATCGTATTTTTTAAAAAGAAAATAATTATAATATATATATATATATATATATATATATATATATATATATATATATATATTATAATTATTTTCTTTTTAAAAAATACAATTCCATCGCGACACAGCAAATGAAAATAATTATAATATATATATATATATATATATATATATATATATATATATATATATATATATATATATATATAAACTAAATATATAAATATATATATATATATATATATAAACTAAATTTATAAATTAAATTATAAAAATTAAACTTAACATCCAAAGTTTCGTTCCATTGTCAAACGTTGTTAGATATAACTTTCTAAGAAAGTTAATTAATTCGTAAGCGCACACAATGATGTTATGATTTGTTAAGGTTGTTTCTATCGAGTAGTGTTTTTTTAAAGATTATTACTGTTCTTACTTATTATTTTAACATACATATATATATATATATATATATATATATATATATATATATATATATATACATATATATATATGCTGAAAGATAGATATGATGATACTGAGATAGATAGATAGATAGGCATAAAGCCATATATGAATAGATAGAATACGGATAATAAAAGATTATGTTGTATTCGATATCTCCTTTCATCTCGAATCGTAGATCTAACCACTGAGCTTTACCTTTATACTTCAATATAGTGACGCCAATATCAACAAACCTTTACATACATTCTCCTTTCCTTGAAAGTTAATTCTATCAAGAAAATATTTCAGCCTCATCATCTACAGCATCCATGGCAACATTAGGAGAAACGCCCTTCCTGGCATCAGTCTCTCCTGGCTACCTACTTTACCACATCGTTTCATGTTTCTGCTAGTTCATACTCCATCACATCTTCACAGTTCTTTCGAGCTACTGCCATTTACCCAACTCCCCCTTTCGCAACCGCCTGTCTCTTGACCTAGCCGCTCACATCGATGCTGGTGCTTGGGGCATCGCAGATTCACATCTTTAGCCTTCCACACCGAACCAGTAAGCCATCTGAAAACATTACTCACGTTTTTGCTGACTGCAAGCACTTCTCAACAAGATGCACTTATCACAGCCTGGATTCTGAGAAACACAATATATATATATCAATATATATATATATATATATCAATATATATATATATATATATATCAATATATATATATATATATATATATATATATATATATATATATATATATATATATATAGGATAGGCCAAAAGTAGGTATACACATTACAGATTTCTTTTACATTTTATTATATTTATATATATTTAATAAAATTATATCTGTCTAACATTGTTTAATTTGGTAATAACCTACTTCACTCTTGCAAGATTTTCCAGAACACTGTGTCACACAGAACGACACAAAACCCGATTGCATCAATTTCAATAAATTCATCTGCGATTTCTCTCATAAATCTTATTATTTACTACGAACTCCAGAAAAGTCTTGTGAACACTGCTCATTTTTTACTCGAAGTCGGTGGAAGGTTTGGTCAAGGTATCCTCCTTACTGCCAAAGCGATATAAGATGCTGTCTCATCTTAGCACTAGTTCTGGATTTTAGAACTGCCACTTAAAAAATAAAATGTCACGTCAGTATATAAATAATTAAACAAAGATATACCCACTTTTGACACAAGACATATATATATATATACATACATATATATATATATATATATATATATATGAAGAACTTGTCTTAAAGTGTGCTATATTTATGGGATAAAGTGCTCAATATCATACATAGAGCATGTATAAATATAAAAGTGAACATAGAAGTCAACACTTAGAGGCGACAGTCTGTTTCATGCTAGATGCAATCGTCAGGCAATTAGTGCTGTTATTTCAACAGCACTAGTTGCCTGACGATTGCTTCTACCATGAAACAGACTGTCGCCTCTAAGTGTTGACTACTATGTTCACTTATATATATATATATATATATATATATATATATATATATATATATATATATATGAAGAAATATAGTTTTAAGATGTGCTATATTTATGAGACAAACTGCTCAATATCAGAGATAGAACGTATGTAAACATAAATATAAAAGTGAATACTGAAGTACATAAGTAAAAGATCAGCAGCATAAACAAAGAAGCCACTCCCGCAAAAATAACCACTGACTCATATATATATATATATATATATATATATATATATATCAATAATCGAGGAAAAAATCCAACATTCGCGGCCTGATGATTGCGCCTAGTATGAAACAGCCTGTCGACTCTGAGTGTTGACTTCAATTTTCACTTTTATATTTATGTTTACATATATATATATATATATATATATATATATATATATATATATATATATATATATATATATATATATGGGTTCCCCTTTGGGGCCCATCTTAGCAAATATCTTTGTTTGGTTCCAAGATGAGTATGTACTACTAAAATCTGATAAACCTGACATTTATTTCCCTTACGTCGATGACAACTTTTCTCTCTTCGATAGCGAGATTAAAGCGGACCAATTTCTTGCGTCCCTTAACAATATACATCCGGCCTTGAGATTTACACAGGAAAAGGAGGTTGATTCATCTCTTCCCTTTTTCGATGTACATGTCAGCAGATCTACGTCAGGTTTTATTACTTCTGTTTACCGTAAAACGACGTTTACTGATTTGTATACTCGTTGGGATTCTTTTTCTCCCAGGAAAGGCAAAATTAATTTAATTAAGACCCTTACCCATGGGGCTCTTAGTATCTGTTCGGACATCAAGTTCGATGATGAACTTAGGTTTATTACTTCTGCTCTCTGCAACAATGCCTACTCATTAAGCATTGTTCATGCAATTATTAAGAACAAATCTGCCCAATTTAGCAAAGTGAAACCTACTATAGTAAAAAGATGTCCTGTGTACCAGTGGTAGGTTTGCTAAGCAGGTTTCTACCGCAGTTCGACATTGCTACTTTGACGCTAACACTCGTTTTGTTTTCTCAGCCAGGCATGTCCTTCCGTCTATACGAAAGGATGTTCTCCCGCCACATCATCACAGAAATTAATTTATTCCTTTAAATGTAGTTGCAGTTCGCACTACATAGGGAGAACGACGCAAAGGCTGGATGTTAGAATAAAACACCACGTTCCCGCGACATTACGAAACCTTCGGTCATTTTGACCAATCCATATGGTTGTTCCATCGCAGAAGACCTTATAAATAGCCATAATTATGCTGTTCGTTTTAGTGGTGACGCTTTTACCATCCTTAGCTAGTCCCACTCAAATTACCACTTAAAAGTGTTGAAAGTCATCTATATTCTATCATTAAAGCCTTCTCTTTGTAAACAGAAGGACTTTATATTAGGCCTCCAACTAGTTACCATTTAATTTTTGTCTCTCCCCCAATTCACTTTGTCCATTGTTCTTTTTTATATGTATTTAATTTATTTACCTCGATTTAGCTCTGTTGAGCGAGGTACGAAACCGGTTAGCTAGCCCTTTTTTCATTTTTACTTTTTATTATCATGAGTGGTAATATTAAAACTAATTTTTGTCTCTTTATGGCAGTGATAAAATTTTGTACGACTAAATATATCTTTTTAATATCTATCTATCTATCTATCTATCTATATATATATATATATATATATATATATATATATATATATATATAGAGAGAGAGAGAGAGAGAGAGGTTGGTATAATCATTGAAATATGCTAAAACTGACTCGCAAAGAGCGCTCAAATATTATTTTCATTAAACAGAGCAAAAGCTTCTTCACTCTTAAGTTGTGCTATATTTATGGGATAAAGTGCTAAATATCAGAGATAGAACGTGTGTAAATATATAAGTGACCATAGAAGTCAACACTTAGAGGCGACAGGCTGTTTCATGCTAGACGCAATCGCCTCTAAGTGTTCACTTCAATATTCACTTATATATATATATATATATATATATATATATATATATATATATATATATATATATATATATATATTCTTAAAAGATTTTAGGTTTATATTAGTCATGGGACGATTAATCGGAATATCAGGAGTTTTTCAAAGTATCGGGAATCGGCATCAGAGCTGAATAATTCAGACCCGATTTCGATATCAAAACAATTCCTAAATACACAGGTTGTAAGACAAAAAGTTGTAACACAGAACTGTACTATGTGAGGTTTTACGTAATGCTCTTAACTCCCAAACATTTTTTACCTTTTCCTAACTATTTTTAATCTTTTCAATTTCAGGCTATTGTTTTATCACCAATTTATATCGTCTATATATCTCGTTCACAATATTTACAGATTCTTTGTACATAGTTTTATTAAATATTTAGGCGTTGTAAATTAAAGTTTTAGTCAGACAAACAAAAAACAAATTAAATATAAAATTTCTTTTAGTTTTATTTTGATTTTAGATTCAATTTTCCCTTAAATATGGAAAATTTGTTTTTTATTATTTCATTGCAAAAAGGTTTTATGAGTGGAAAATATTTATTTTTTGTGATAGGTGTGCTGCGAAGATTTAAAAAACTCAGTAGTGTGCCGCCATGTAAAAAAGTTTGGGAACCACTATTACCAAGGAAGAATGGATCAAAATACCTATCAGTGTGTGTAGCGATCTTGTAAGGGACTATCAAAATGATTAAAAGTAATAATCAAGAATAAAGGTTACACAATTGATTATTGAGGCAAGAGGGACAATTATTTTGTCCGATGTTAAATTTTATTTGACGGTTTTTGTATTATTGTTTGACATTAAAATAAAAAAAAATGTGGGGCATCGATGCAAATTTTTTGAAATCCATTATTTTACATGAAGTTTTCATGAAAATTTGAGGAATTACAGATTTATTTGTAATTATGGAAGAGGGTGTGAATAATTCTGTCCACAGGTGCACATATTCGGAAAGATGACATTTTAATCCACGCTTCAGTATCACACCTGTCAGCAATGAGTATTTGAAATGATTGTAGATTCAACTTGAAAATATGCGAAAATTAGATGCATTTTAGTCATTTTATTTAAGGAAAGAATAAAAGCTAAAGAATTAGTGAAGTTGTATATGCTTCTTATGAAGACGGTTCTATGGCTGAGAGTACAGATCGAAATTATTTCACTAGTTTTAGAAGTGGATACATTAATCTGGAATGCTCAGAATGCTTTGATAGAAATAACCGATTTCGAACTACACGGCTCATCGAAGATATACTCCAGTGAGCCTTTCAAGAGATTTGAAAATATGTGGAGATGTGAAAGCCTACGGTGTCTAGTTGACACACTACTTAACAGATAATTAAAAGTTTATAATTATATTTGCTAATCGCAAATCAGAAGCAAGGAAATCGATCCATTCCTTCGAAATAACGATCTGTTACTATGAAAAATAGATTATTTTTAACAATATGTACAGAAAACGTTCATGGAGAAAATTAGATTATCCTTGTTTGATTATCGTAAGCGCCGTAATCACCCTAAAAATAACTGATGCTATGTATCTGGTATGACTAGAAGAGTATTTTGCATTTCTAGCCCCGTACGCAAAAATCAGACATTTAATTCCCAAACTAAATTTCTGAAAGAAGAAGGAGCAAAAATGTATTTGGGTTTAGTCAATCGAAGGTTTTTCTTTTCCATCAAGACAAAGTCCTACCATTCGTCTCTGCGGACACAACAGAAATTGGTAAAGTTGACCGACATGTTCTACTGCACGGGCTATACTCACCTGATCTTGCATCTTAGGATTACCATTTATTTGACTCATAAATCGTACCGGAACCGGTGTTTGAACATTTTTGGTCTTAAAACTTCAGAAAGTTGGGGACCAGTTTATAAATAATAGGTCCATATGTTTGTTTCATATCAAATACATGCAGGTCAAATTTAAACTTTAGCCTTGCATTTTGGACTATCACTTTGTTGTGTCGTAAATGTCGATATATGGGTGATCGCCATGGTCGTATACAGAAAAAAACAGACGAACGGTAACCACATTGTCGTAAATGACGGACAACGACAAAAGGTTAAAGAATTCATTTTGATCTATTCATATTCTTCAACATCGAGACGGAACGGTTAAACTTTAGAAAACAGGAAAATCAAAGACTTTCAGATTCTGTAACACTGACCGGCTTGGTCTGCTGCGAGATGACGAAATGATTTTTTTTATAGAATCTTGAAATTCTTCCTCTCGCCAGTTTAATTAGTCTCTTCCTATGTGCCGTATTCTTGTTTCAATTTTCTCTAAAACCACGTCGTTTGTCACATGTCTAATCCATAGCATCTTTAGCTCCCTTCCTTAGAACCAACTTTCTTTTCCTTCAAATACATGTCTCAAATTACAGTTCTCATTCCACCCAGACCGATGGATGAAAGTGTCACTCCTATGTATTTACTCTGTCTCCCCATTAAGACGAGTTGTGACACGAGGTCTTCTTTCAAGGTGGGAACCCGATCGTGTACACCCGAGCAAGGAACAAAAATTGCCGGCAGCCACCGCAACCGTCGGTTGCGCTGACCTCGGTGCGAGCCCCGATCCCTGGGGCGATGAAAGCACCGCTCTCTGGGGCAATGAAAGAGGGCGGATGTGGGCTCGGGTAGCTGTTCCCCAGGGCTGGGCATCTCTCAGTATAATTTTCCTCAGTTGCGACTATGCCTTTGAGGGATTCACCCCTGAGTTCACTCTACCCAAAGACAGAAGAAACTGAGAGATGATAAATAGATGTGTTACAAATCCCTCGAGGTAGGGGTTAACACATTAAGTGTCACCCCTTTGTAAGCTGGTCCTTCATACCCAATTATAGGGCACCTTCTACACTCTCACTTCATTTAGTGAAAAAGGGTATACGCGGCTAAAACGCTTTTTTTTCGCTATTGTTTCATGTAGCAATGACCGTTTTCAATATGGTTCTTTTGAGAAACGTGCGCTTAGAGGCATAAAGAAACTTTATTTCACATTTAAACTCAGCTGAAACAACAAAAGTTTGTAGCTAATTATTTCTGATATAGATTACACACAGGTATTTCTTGATTCCAAGCACTCAATAAAACTTTTGTCCAAAATAAATGAAGAACTGTCCACAGCTCTGCAGGTGCCGAAGCATTCCGCCATATTTAGCATTGTCCTGAACGGTACAATAATTTTCATTATAAACATAGTTTAACGCTCGAATGAGAAACTTGCAGTCGGAGTGTAAATAAGCCTAGAAAAGAAACGCTCAAACAAACACAGATTAATTAATATAAATGTTCTTTTATTTTCTAGTTTTTATTCGAAAATAAAATTTTATGTTTTTTTTTTATAAATTGGTCATGAATCGAAAAAATCAGAATCTCTGCTAGACAATATCGAATTTCTTCAATCTGAATAACACATCCGAGAAATGCGAAAGAAAATAGGTTATTATTGTACAAATGAATGGTTATAATTTTTTCTGAAATTCCGGCGTAGATTCTTCATACTCGGATTGCAGAATAGTATTTCTGCGCTCTGCAAAAGATTTTCATGCGCAAATGTCCGCAGGTTGTCTTGCAACGAATACTTGTCAATTTGCAACTGCATTGTCAGCAACAGGAGATTCACGCATCTGTAAACACGTTGAGATTAAATCTTTCTCTAGAATAGAGAGAATGTCCTTCTTTTGTGGCGTTGAATTTGCGTCACCTTTGAACCCACTTGTCAAGTCGATTTGGAAACACTCTTTCAAGCACTTTGTAGTACAGCGTTGGATATCCACGACACAGTTTGTTGCCAACAC
>OZ038485.1:11357998-11395498 GCA_964036315.1 Acanthosepion esculentum | reverse complement strand
GAATGAAAAAAAGAATGTTAACAACAAATACTTTTACACACCCAACGCAGTTCTGCGGAATCAGAATCAACGTTGAGTTTAAGCAAACAAATGAGCCAATTGGAGTAAAGTGCCATGCAGATTTAAATTTTTCCCACTAGTAACCAATGCAGCTATCGATTTTTTTTTGCATGCTAGCATGCTAGTTAACATTCGTTTCAGTCAGCTGTTGGCTCTCATGCTGGCCAATAGACTCTTCCTGCCTATTCGTGGCATCCAGCTATAGGCTCTCACACGGGCCAGTAGAAAATGGCCGCAAACTACATGAAAACTGCCGTAGAAGCATGAAAAAATCGATTATTTCCACTACCGATGGGAGTTGGGAAATGCAAACTCGGTCTTCGCCTTTTCACTAACTTGGAGCATGTGCATGTAAATTTTGGTGCAAATACGTCGAAAATTGCGGCCGTTCATTCGTTACACACACACGCACACACACACATACACAGATTATAAACTGTTACATTGGAACAAGCAAGTTACCACGACAAAAATGCTTATGTGTTTCGGTGTCTAATTTAGACTTCTCTCTTCAGTTTTTTAACATTGGTGGTAATAAACGATTTAAAAACACAACTTATGAAACATCACTTCTTTTTAAATATTTAACGATTTTACATAGAAGGCAAAGAAAGAAATATATTAAGAATTGCCATAAAAGGAAAAGAAAAAAATGTAGATTAAATTTATGAAAAAAGAGAATAAGAAATCAATAAAAGGAATAGAAAGAGGAAAGCAAAGAAATACACCAGAAAGAAGAAATCAACGCTACTACAGAGAGAAGAAAAATAAAGGAAAAAGTATATATAAGAGTATATCCAAATTGTAGAGATACAAAGGAAAAGGAAAGAGAAGAAAACAAGACATGAGTTGTTGATAACAGTTTAGGCAATGAAGATACATAGAGACGGAGAATTCAAAATTAAACGGAAATCTAACGCGTCAAGATAGAACATATTTTAGATACATAGTAGCATTACAAACGTTATGGCATTTTGTATGAAATCACATATTTAAACAAAATTAAACATAGTACGTAAATAAAAGATACTTTAAAAGAAAAAAACATATATAAACAAGACAACTAATTAACTGTACCAAGCTTACATTATAAATAAGAATACAAAATAAATTTTAAATATTTATATGATATTTATATATTAATTTTACATTAAAAAACTATTATCAAACAACATCACCAACAAAATAATTATAAGCCAACTCAGGCTAACCTTACTATCAGTAATTTACGAATACTAACCTATTTAATACCTTAATCAAGAATAAATCGAAAGAATACCGTTAAAATGTTTATATAAAGTTAATATAACATAAGATGAGAGATTCTTGAGTGAAAGGTTTAGCAAGATTATAACATTAATTCCTTAATATTCCTGCAATTTTCCGTAGTTTCAAATATCTGATTTAATAATGGATCGCTATTCAAGAGTTTAATTATCTGCATTTTCTCCTGTAGACAAAGAAAGCACGGATCTACAGGTTCTAGCTTCTTTGAGAATTTTCCATTTAACTTTAGTTTTGTTCTCTTTAGAAAGTCACATTTCGTTTGTCAGCATTAGTAAAGAATGAAATGTTTATACAAATGTATTTTGAAAGAACCCTTTGTGCTACCTGTATGTATTTTAAGAGTCATGTGATTTTCAATTGATGAAATAGAACACATCTACACAAGGAATTTCGTTAAGCACTTGTTAGATAAAAGAGATTGGTCCGGATACCTAAAATTACATAGATTAGTTATACGATACAAATTAGAATTAGTACTACCGTTACAGTTATTATTGTTATATAATTTCAATGTTTTATTTTTATGTCCTTTAATTATTTTCTCTAGATTATTAGTACAACTATAGCTAAGTTTTAGAGTATTCCGATTGAAAATTTTACTTAATGATTTACTTTTAGAAAAATGTTTATCAATTAAGTTGAGAAACTTGTGTCCCAAATTAGTACGAACTAATTGATTGAATAGAGGTGTATAACATATGATGTTCCTGTATACCGTATGATACTCCTGTATACCGTATCATATTCCTGTATACCGTATGATCCCGCTGTATACTGTGTGATTTTCCTTTATACCGTATGATCCCCCTGTATACCGTATGATCCTCTTGTATACCGTGTAATTTTCCTGTATATCGTATTATCCCCCTGTAAACCGTGTGATTTTCCTGTATACCGTATGATCCCCCTGTATACCGTGTCATTTTCCTGTATACCCTATGATCCCCCTGTATACCGTGTGATTTTCCTGTATACAGTATGATTACCCTGTATACCGTGTGATTTTCCTGTATACCGCATGATCCCCCTGTATACCGTGTCATTTTCCTGTATACCGTATGATCACCCTGTATACCGCGTGATTTTCCTGTATACAGTATGATTACCCTGTATACCGTGTGATTTTCCTGTATACCGCATGATCCCCCTGTATACCGTGTGATTTTCCTGTATACCGTATGATACCCCTGTATACCGTGTGATTTTCCTGTATACCGTATGATCACCCTGTATACCGTGTGATTTTCATGTATACCGTATGATCACCCTGTATACCGTGTGATCTTCCTGTCTACCGTATGATCCTCTTGTATACCGTATCATCTTCCTGTATACCATATGATCCTTTTGTATACCGTATGATCCTCCTGTATACCGTATGATCTTCCATATATACCGCATGATCTCCCTGTATACCGTGTGATCTTCCTGTATACCGTATGATACCCCTGTATACCGTGTGATCTTCCTGTATACCGTATGATCCCCCTGTATACCGTGTGATCTTCCTGTATACCGTATGATCCCCCTGTATACCGTGTGATTTTCCTGTATACCGTATGATCCTCTTTGAATACCGTGTGATCTGCCTGTATATCGTTTGATCCTCTTGTATACCGTGTGATCTTCCTGTATATCGTATGATCCCCCTGTATACCTTATGAACTTCCTGTTTATGTTTTTCTTTATGGAACAATCATAATCTTTTACAAACTAAATTTCAGAAGATCTGAACCCGCTATCACCTAGAACTGTATTATAGACTCTTTGATGATTCTCGAATATCTCATTGTCAGAAGAGTGCTGGTTAATACACTGGAATACGTTGGATTACAGTCGGTGCGTTTATTACAGTTAGGGTGCATACAAATCAGGTTGGCATTGTTTTCCATGTAACGCTGAAAATTATTGAGAACTAAATTTAAAGTTAAGTCTGGGAAATTACACTTGTTTGGTATTGGAAATAATTATTACAATCATTATTATACTTGTTCAATTGTTAGATTAAAACTTTGCGTCTTGCGACCCTGAACAATTTGAACCCTTGTGCGTGAGCTCCTGACTCAAAATTCGCAAATAATTGGTATGTAATGTTTCAGGGTAGATATAAAAATAGTTACAAAAATGTACCTTCCTGATTGCTTCCCGGGTGGTCCAGGTTCAAACTCTGCACACTTCAAGGTAAAAATGATATTTTTTATCCAAAAAAAAAAAAAACATGCATAAAACACAATGAAAACTCGCGGACATGTTGGTATAATGTCCGATGACATCAGAATATTGCGGCTTTTCTGACTGGCCCTTCAAAATAAAACAACCAACAACAAAACACGAGTCAAGCGTTTACCCACCGTTCAAACGGTATTGACTGGGTATTAAGGCATTTTACTCTACACCTACTCTAAGCAGAAATGATGATGCCTCTTTTTCTTGTGACCCCATGATCCAGTTTTACCCTCTACTGATCCCACTTTCTTAAACTTATTCACCCTTATCTTGATCGTCCGTCAATGGACTTTGAAAATGGAAGACAGATTATGAATGTTGGTATAATTACTGAAGGCCTGAATGATCTTTTTCCTCACACCATTGCTCAGTTGATAAGACATTGTGGGGCTGATACAAAACGATTTTAACCTGTTCTCTTTCTAGCTGAATAATTCAAATGGATTTTGAGTGATTCTTACAAAAAATGATGTCAAGAGGGCTAAACGTCTTACCTGAAAACCTGGAAAAAAGAAATTCAATTAGTTTAGTGTTAAAATTTTGTGGGATGCTGTAACACAATTTGGACAATATATATATATATATATATATATATATATATATATATATATATATATATATATATATATATATATATATATATATATATATATATATGAATTTGTAAAACAGTGACTATCTATGCTAATACGGCACGACTCTTCGACAGAATTGAGTCACTCTCAGTCACTGTGTGTTCTAAAAATAAACACGCTAAAATTCACCTCCATCCCGCACCGCACGCTGATGGCTTAACGGGTAGAGATTCCGACTGACGAAAAATCAGTCGGGTTTCGATCGTAGCTGGAGGCAACCGGACGTCTAGCCACACTGATGAGCTGTGAAACAGCGAAACAGTCTGTCTGTGGATGACAAAAATATATATATATATATATATATAAAGTGTAACCCGGATATAAGAGAAACTCGGATATAAGAGAAACCCGCATATAAGAGAGATTTTCTCTGGTCCCAAATTAGAGCCTGTGTTAATGTATATATAATAGACCAAACCCGGATATAAGAGAAACCTGGATAGAAGATATTTCTTCTCCGGTCCCGACAACTCTCTTATATCCGGGTTACACTGTATATATATATATATATATATATATATATAGGGTGTCCCAAAATTCGTTTAGTTTCTTTATAGATTTTAAACATTTTGTAAAAATGACAATTATCCCATGATGTTCCACGAGTTGGACAATTTTGCTGTTACACCCTGTATAGTAATAATAATTCTCGCTGGTTTTCTAAAAGTTGTTGATGTATTCTTCTATTTTAAGAGCATATCAAATATGTTTATTAAACATATGGCTTGTGAACAGTTCTTTGGGTCGTTCGTTCCATCACTCCCCAGTTATTTCTTTGGAACTACGTTATTTATTGCTACATTTGTGGTATAGCGCAACCTCTTTCATGTAGGCTAGGATAATCTCTACTTTTATCTTCTTGAAAAAGGAATTCTATTCAAGGCATGTCGTAAAATGTTTGACGTATTAGGGCAAGATCATTTTTAATCCCTATCGAACGAACCAAAACAAATATATTTTAGACAACTGGACTGATGCAGAACAAAGAGAAAGTATAAAGGATTGAATCTAAGTTTGGAGAAAACGTGTCCATTTAGTAACAAATAGACACTAACAAATGAGTCGGCAGTCGAGGTAGATAGGAAATTGCTGACAGAGAATCGCACACTCACGGGCCGGTCTTGATATGACGATAGACTACATCCGGCAGCAAGGTCTCTTATAGAGAGGTTTTGAGGTGTGTGTAACCACCTTTTAATTACTGTTGTTTCCAGGTCCACCTATTAGGGTAACAACTATGTGCAAATAGTGCACCCCCCTAACTGGGGTCAAAACACAGAAATGTAAAAATACATTGCAAAAAATTAACATCAATACGTTTTCATAGTAAGAAACCTATCAGCAATACTTTTTCAAATAAAAAAAATGTACCAAAGCTCGCAAAAAATAAAATTTCAGCACTAAATGACCCATAAGCAGTTGATTTGCCGTTAAACAAACAAATCATACCAAACCACACTTACGTATACTATGAAACGAGCTGCTCTGGAATAATGAAACTCTTTGATAAATCATCTCTCTTTCTCCTTAGACTTTAAGCTCTTTACTTTCATTTTCTGTCCCCATCTTTCATTCTCTCTCCTTCTTTCTTTCTTTCTCTCTTCTCTCTCTCACCCCTTGTCTCTATCTCGATTTCTAGTCATTTCAGTTCTAATTCTATACTAAGACCGGCTGGCTCGGCTTAACATGACGTCCTCTTCCCTCACTCCACCACTTACCCTTGAGCATTTGGCATTGACTGTCTAAAATTGCAATGAGAATTGCTCACTAGTTTTATCTTACTTGTTAAACTAATGACCCCCGCCTATCAGTCAAACGAATCTACTTCCTCTTACACAAGGATTGTGTTCTCCGTGCAGTTATATACAAATGCTGCATTGTGCGCCAAAATTAAACACAACCATCCTAAAATCTAACGACTTGTATTTCCTATTCGCAATACCAACATCTTCCTGCGCAAAGCTTCTAGCAAGTGTAGTTCAGTGTGTTCTAAACAATTCTCGCCAGAACCTATATTGTACCTTTAAATGTTAGCCATGCATCCATGCAGTGTATATTGCTGGCACAACCGGCATGGTGTTTCTGAGTGGCATCTAGAGGTTCTCGATAAAATCCAAGGAAGAACTTGCAATGTTATAAAACCTGACCTGGC
Organism: Acanthosepion esculentum; assembly: GCA_964036315.1. Classification (NCBI taxonomy): domain Eukaryota; kingdom Metazoa; phylum Mollusca; class Cephalopoda; order Sepiida; family Sepiidae; genus Acanthosepion; species Acanthosepion esculentum. The sequence continues at coordinate 11,389,138 of OZ038485.1, read as the reverse complement.
ATCTCGGCTTCACTTATTTTCCCACCGCCGTAACGTAGCTTCCTGCTACATTCTCTTTATATATATTTTAATTTACAATTGTTCTGATGAGATCTTTTTTTTTTTCATTCGTAACTTCACTTCAAGAATTTCTGTGCAAGAGTTGATAAGCAACTTTTACTGTTGGAATTTTTAGATGCAACCGCAAGTTCTATGCTCTGTTTCTTCTTTTGCAATTCCAGCTTGTGGAACTCTCTTCCGGCTTCCTACGTTCCAAACAACTTTAATCTTCAAAGATGTAAATGCAATGATAATCGTCATATTTTGTTTCCGTGTGTCCATTTGTGTTACTATCCTCTCAATTTAATAATGTTTTTTCTATGATGACGATGATGATGAAGATGATGATGATCGTGGAAAATCAATGGTTGGTGAACTGTTGTTGAAAATGTTACAAGACTTCAAGTGAAAATGTGATGCTTTTCAGAATAACTACATATACATTTGTCTTTAGACTTCGGAACCATTCTTCGTAATACCTTGCAAACATTTCCGATTCAAACGGAGCTTGACGCTGTTAGCGTTACCTTCAAAGTTCTGCTACTTGAAAAAAATGCCAGTTGGACTGAATATGTACGGAAGCATAACAAAAGGATATCCATCTAGTTTGGGGCAAATGTACGCAGTAAGATATCTGCAGGGGATTTTTCTCGTTGTTGTTTTTAATCTGTTTTGTCCTTCCATATTCGCTGTAGATTTTTTTTTATTATCGTATCTTGTATTTCATTGTAATCCATACTATCGTCTTATTTACGTCACACATTATTTATAGGTTTTTCTACTTACTGTTTGCCACTAGATATTTCTTTCTTTACTATATGTAATTAATGCCCCCACCCTGTTTCCCTTCCAATCTATATTAAAATTAATACTGTTCCTTTCTCTTGATCTGATGGAGTTGTTTTGTTTAATTACTAGTTCTTGGGAAAGGTTTTCTTCTCGTTTGCCATCTCTTTCCGTTAATATAATCTTCTTTTCCCATGGTTTTTCTATTTCTTTCTCTTTTTCTATTTCTCTTTCGCTTTTTCTATTTCTTTCTCTTTTTCTATTTCTTTCTCTTTTTCTATTTCTCTTTCGCTTTTTCTATTTCTTTCTCTTTTTCTATTTCTTTCTCTTTTTCTATTTCTCTTTCGCTTTTTCTATTTCTTTCTCTTTTTCTATTTCTTTCTCTTTTTCTATTTCTCTTTCGCTTTTTCTATTTCTTTCTCTTTTTCTATTTCTTTCTCTTTTTCTATTTCTCTTTCGCTTTTTCTATTTCTTTCTCTTTTTCTATTTCTTTCTCTTTTTCTATTTCTCTTTCGCTTTTTCTATTTCTTTCTCTTTTTCTATTTCTTTCTCTTTTTCTATTTCTCTTTCGCTTTTTCTATTTCTTTCTCTTTTTCTATTTCTTTCTCTTTTTCTATTTCTCTTTCGCTTTTTCTATTTCTTTCTCTTTTTCTATTTCTTTCTCTTTTTCTATTTCTCTTTCGCTTTTTCTATTTCTTTCTCTTTTTCTATTTCTTTCTCTTTTTCTATTTCTCTTTCGCTTTTTCTATTTCTTTCTCTTTTTCTATTTCTTTCTCTTTTTCTATTTCTCTTTCGCTTTTTCTATTTCTTTCTCTTTTTCTATTTCTTTCTCTTTTTCTATTTCTCTTTCGCTTTTTCTATTTCTTTCTCTTTTTCTATTTCTTTCTCTTTTTCTATTTCTCTTTCGCTTTTTCTATTTCTTTCTCTTTTTCTATTTCTTTCTCTTTTTCTATTTCTCTTTCGCTTTTTCTATTTCTTTCTCTTTTTCTATTTCTTTCTCTTTTTCTATTTCTCTTTCGCTTTTTCTATTTCTTTCTCTTTTTCTATTTCTTTCTCTTTTTCTATTTCTCTTTCGCTTTTTCTATTTCTTTCTCTTTTTCTATTTCTTTCTCTTTTTCTATTTCTCTTTCGCTTTTTCTATTTCTTTCTCTTTTTCTATTTCTTTCTCTTTTTCTATTTCTCTTTCGCTTTTTCTATTTCTTTCTCTTTTTCTATTTCTTTCTCTTTTTCTATTTCTCTTTCGCTTTTTCTATTTCTTTCTCTTTTTCTATTTCTTTCTCTTTTTCTATTTCTCTTTCGCTTTTTCTATTTCTTTCACTTTTTCTATTTCTCTTTCGCTTTTTCTATTTCTTTCTCTTTTTCTATTTCTTTCTCTTTTTCTATTTCTCTTTCGCTTTTTCTATTTCTTTCTCTTTTTCTATTTCTTTCTCTTTTTCTATTTCTCTTTCGCTTTTTCTATTTCTTTCTCTTTTTCTATTTCTTTCTCTTTTTCTATTTCTCTTTCGCTTTTTCTATTTCTTTCTCTTTTTCTATTTCTTTCTCTTTTTCTATTTCTCTTTCGCTTTTTCTATTTCTTTCTCTTTTTCTATTTCTTTCTCTTTTTCTATTTCTCTTTCGCTTTTTCTATTTCTTTCTCTTTTTCTATTTCTCTTTCGCTTTTTCTATTTCTTTCTCTTTTTCTATTTCTTTCTCTTTTTCTATTTCTCTTTCGCTTTTTCTATTTCTTTCTCTTTTTCTATTTCTTTCTCTTTTTCTATTTCTCTTTCGCTTTTTCTATTTCTTTCTCTTTTTCTATTTCTTTCTCTTTTTCTATTTCTCTTTCGCTTTTTCTATTTCTTTCTCTTTTTCTATTTCTCTTTCGCTTTTTCTATTTCTTTCTCTTTTTCTATTTCTTTCTCTTTTTCTATTTCTCTTTCGCTTTTTCTATTTCTTTCTCTTTTTCTATTTCTTTCTCTTTTTCTATTTCTCTTTCGCTTTTTCTATTTCTTTCTCTTTTTCTATTTCTTTCTCTTTTTCTATTTCTCTTTCTCTTTTTCTATTTCTTTCTCTTTTTCTATTTATTTCTCTTTTTCTATTTCTCTCTCTTTTTCTATTTCTCTTTCGCTTTTTCTATTTCTTTCTCTTTTTCTATTTCTTTCTCTTTTTCTATTTCTCTTTCGCTTTTTCTATTTCTTTCTCTTTTTCTATTTCTTTCTCTTTTTCTATTTCTCTTTCGCTTTTTCTATTTCTTTCTCTTTTTCTATTTCTTTCTCTTTTTCTATTTCTCTTTCGCTTTTTCTATTTCTTTCTCTTTTTCTATTTCTTTCTCTTTTTCTATTTCTCTTTCGCTTTTTCTATTTCTTTCTCTTTTTCTATTTCTTTCTCTTTTTCTATTTCTCTTTCGCTTTTTCTATTTCTTTCTCTTTTTCTATTTCTTTCTCTTTTTCTATTTCTCTTTCGCTTTTTCTATTTCTTTCTCTTTTTCTATTTCTTTCTCTTTTTCTATTTCTCTTTCGCTTTTTCTATTTCTTTCTCTTTTTCTATTTCTTTCTCTTTTTCTATTTCTCTTTCGCTTTTTCTATTTCTTTCTCTTTTTCTATTTCTTTCTCTTTTTCTATTTCTCTTTCGCTTTTTCTATTTCTTTCTCTTTTTCTATTTCTTTCTCTTTTTCTATTTCTCTTTCGCTTTTTCTATTTCTTTCTCTTTTTCTATTTATTTCTCTTTTTCTATTTCTCTTTCGCTTTTTCTATTTCTTTCTCTTTTTCTATTTCTTTCTCTTTTTCTATTTCTCTTTCGCTTTTTCTATTTCTTTCTCTTTTTCTATTTCTTTCTCTTTTTCTATTTCTCTTTCGCTTTTTCTATTTCTTTCTCTTTTTCTATTTCTTTCTCTTTTTCTATTTCTCTTTCGCTTTTTCTATTTCTTTCTCTTTTTCTATTTCTTTCTCTTTTTCTATTTCTCTTTCGCTTTTTCTATTTCTTTCTCTTTTTCTATTTCTTTCTCTTTTTCTATTTCTCTTTCGCTTTTTCTATTTCTTTCTCTTTTTCTATTTCTTTCTCTTTTTCTATTTCTCTTTCGCTTTTTCTATTTCTTTCTCTTTTTCTATTTCTTTCTCTTTTTCTATTTCTCTTTCGCTTTTTCTATTTCTTTCTCTTTTTCTATTTCTTTCTCTTTTTCTATTTCTCTTTCGCTTTTTCTATTTCTTTCACTTTTTCTATTTCTCTTTCGCTTTTTCTATTTCTTTCTCTTTTTCTATTTCTTTCTCTTTTTCTATTTCTCTTTCGCTTTTTCTATTTCTTTCTCTTTTTCTATTTCTTTCTCTTTTTCTATTTCTCTTTCGCTTTTTCTATTTCTTTCTCTTTTTCTATTTCTTTCTCTTTTTCTATTTCTCTTTCGCTTTTTCTATTTCTTTCTCTTTTTCTATTTCTTTCTCTTTTTCTATTTCTCTTTCGCTTTTTCTATTTCTTTCTCTTTTTCTATTTCTTTCTCTTTTTCTATTTCTCTTTCGCTTTTTCTATTTCTTTCTCTTTTTCTATTTCTCTTTCGCTTTTTCTATTTCTTTCTCTTTTTCTATTTCTTTCTCTTTTTCTATTTCTCTTTCGCTTTTTCTATTTCTTTCTCTTTTTCTATTTCTTTCTCTTTTTCTATTTCTCTTTCGCTTTTTCTATTTCTTTCTCTTTTTCTATTTCTTTCTCTTTTTCTATTTCTCTTTCGCTTTTTCTATTTCTTTCTCTTTTTCTATTTCTCTTTCGCTTTTTCTATTTCTTTCTCTTTTTCTATTTCTTTCTCTTTTTCTATTTCTCTTTCGCTTTTTCTATTTCTTTCTCTTTTTCTATTTCTTTCTCTTTTTCTATTTCTCTTTCGCTTTTTCTATTTCTTTCTCTTTTTCTATTTCTTTCTCTTTTTCTATTTCTCTTTCTCTTTTTCTATTTCTTTCTCTTTTTCTATTTATTTCTCTTTTTCTATTTCTCTCTCTTTTTCTATTTCTCTTTCGCTTTTTCTATTTCTCTTTTACCTTTTTACCATACGTTACGATTTTTCTTTAATTATATTCTCTTTTCATCGTTTCAGGCTTTCTTTTCTCATTACCGATAACAATCATCTTTTAGCCACCATTGCTTTCTAGTTTTCTCATTCTCTGAGATAAATATCTACTTCATTTTTCTTCCACTTCTCTTTCTCTAAAAACAGGGATTATTATTTCTCCCTTTCTCTAAAACTATCTCTATTCCTTTTTTCTTTTCTTTTTTTTTCCCCTGCTTTCTCTGTAAACGTATTTTTTCTATTTCTCGGAAAGTCTCGTCTTCTTTTTCTTATTTCTCTCTGTTGTTTTTTTGTCTGCATTTTCTTTCTAAAAACGACCCATCTTTTTGTTATCTTTCTCTGAAACCATTCCCTGTTTATATCTAAAACAATTTCCTTTTCTTTTTTTTTTTCTCTCTATTTTCATATCTTTCTCTAAAACCGTTTTCCTTTCTCTTCTCACTTTATGTTTTACTTACTTTACATCTTTCTGGTTCTTCTCATTAAACCTTTTCTCTTTCACTCTCTTCTAATTTCTTTTCCTTTTCCTTTTTCTTTCTATAAAGGTTTAGGGTAACATCACTTTGAAACGCCGGTTCCAGCACAATAACCGATCGTTAAGCAACATCAAGCCTGGTCAGTATCTAGATGGGTTGTCGCTTGGGAATACTAGGTGTTACAATCTTAGATGCCGGTGGATAATTGCCTTTAATTGTTATTCGGAGAGCCGAGTTCAAATTCCAGTTGGCTTCGTTATAGTCACTTACGCGCAAATACCATTAGGAATGGTATAAATCCACCCCCTCTTCTCCAGCTATGTGTTAAATAGTAAAACTTGTATCCTTAAACCATTATTATCTGCAAAATATCCTTACAATCTTAATATATGTCCTGGCTTTTAAATAACCGGAAAAGGGATGGTAACACAAAAAAAGAAAAAAAATATCAATCAATAAAAAATATTTCTCTAAAACTGTCTTCTTTTCCCTTCGCATCATTTTTCTATTTTTTTTAATTATATATTTTCTTTTTTTTTTTCTCATTCTTTTTCCTCATTATTTAGTTACTTCTAAGTGATTCCAATTACTATCTTTTGCTTATAAAATATATAACATATTTCAGATACTGGAGACATTTTTTTCTTTGATGTTCAAAATCTCGGATATTGTTTCGCTTCATTAGAATTCGAAATCTCTCAGTAGATTTGCTTCGAGCAAGAATTTGGTCGGATTTATACACTCACTGTGATCCGAATACATCAAGTAAAAAGAAAAATGTCATGACCACAGGTTGTCTTTAATACACACAAGTAATTTATAAACTAGGAGGAAATATGTTCCTTGAAGATGTCATATATGCCTGATATTTGGTCAAGCCAAAATTCTTGACCTTTATGTTAGTGAGCTCAGCTGAACATGCTTATATCATTAGTGCAAGTTAAGCACCAATTATTGTTGGTGTCTCTTCCGGCTTCATAAATCGATGAGATCATTTGCTATGTCAAGTCAATGATATATATAGGGGAAACCTAACTTTTCTAATTTCTATGGCTACGTCTTCCTTGGAAAATTATTAAACACAAACACGACTTTCTTTCATTAGATTTTGAATCGTTATTTAATTATTTTATGTTACCAATTCTACACATTCAGTAAAATGTATAACAAACCATACCACCAGTAAGGTAGCTTTATCCAATCATTTGGGAGAGTTTAAGAGAAAAAAAAATAAATGTGCTTGCCCTTCCATTTATTAGCACGAGAGTTTCACCCTGAAAATACTTCATACCTTGCGTTTAGATCTCGTGGAAAAACAGAAAAATACATCAAAAGCGCTACTTGGCTTCAATAAAAAAAGGAAATAAGAAGCGAAGATAGAAATGCTTAACATCTCTTTCAGCGAAATGGAAAAAATGACAATTTCAAATCTTTTTTATTTGTACCCCCTTACTTCTTTAAATAACGACCAGAATTCATATGTATGATTGTTATTACAGTATTTTATTAAAATTGAGAAGCTCAAATATTTACCGAAGAGAAAGGGAGATTTCTACTGCTATTGAACTGGGCGTGAGCTTATTCAATACTTAAGTTAAGATTCATCAGAATATTAAAATAGAAAAACCGTGAAATGCTCATGGTTTTAAACTAGTAAAAAGTAATTCTATTACCAGAATCTTTCAATCATTTATAAGAAACAAAACTGGAAAAAATTCCTTTTTTTTTTCTTTTCTAACATATTTGAATTTTAGAATTGCTTACAAATCATAAACTGAAGAATTAAGATTCATCAGAAAATTCAATTAGGAAAACCGTGAAGTTTTCACAGTTCATTCTTGTAATAAATAATATTCAGTGAATATAAAGTCTAAATTTATGTCACTTTTTTTTTGGTTTAATAGAACACATAAAATCAATTGTTTTGCATCAATTAGCATTACAAATGAAAAGTTTAGGAGGGACTTAACGAATATGTAGTGAAGAAAGACTCCCTGTTTTGTTTTCGGAGAAAAATTAAATTTTAAAAGTATGTCGATTATCTCATATACTCAGAGAGTTTGAATGTTGATTTAAACATTATAAACTGGATAATTATATACTATTCTTTGTTACATTCATTACACTTCCTTGCCTTTGTATAAAAAAATATATGGTAATAAAATATTATAACATAAAAGTGTTTCAGATCAAAATTAGTCGGACAAGATTCATCAGAAAATTCAAATTAGAAATTTTCACGTATTATTGTTATAAAGGAAAAAATAAGAAATATTTAAACTATAGGAGTTATAAATAATTTATTTGAGTCAAATAATAAGATTTTATGAATATAATAACAAACTGGTATTATAATTTAAAATATATGCTATGAACTCCAACGATCATTGTAGTAATGTAAACAGATGGATAAAAAAAACGACTAAAATGGCGACTCACAAAAAATGGCGAATCACAATAGCGGCTAACTGGAGTTTTTAGATCTCTATGTCGCGCCAGAAGTTTTTTCTCGTCCGAGTCCATCCTTCGTCTCTATAAATCAACCATTCGTCCTTGCATTGAATACTGCTACCATATACGGTCTGTTGCCCCCGCTGTTCATCTCGAGGTTCTCGACAAAATCCACAGACGGATATGCAATGTGATAGGTCCTAATCTGGCATCTCGTCTACAGACACTCTCTCATAGATGGGCTGTGGTTTCCCTCTGTGTTTCCTACAAGTATTTTCTTGGCAACTGCTATAATTAGCATAATTCCACTGGTTCCCAAACTTAAAATTAAGCGTGCTACTAGGTTGGCATCTCGGTCCCACACTTTCCCTGTCGAAACGGTTAAATGCAGCCCTCTCTTCTACTTCAACAGCTTCTTATTTCGCATCTCCTTTCGGTGGAACACCCTCCCTCTTACTTGCTTCTCTAATAGCTATAACCTACAAATATTGAAAAGTAATGTCAATTGACATCTTCTGATGCTATGATCTTGATCCCGTCCTTCTCTGTGTCCCTTCCTCAAACATTGTCTTCACTCCTGCTCTTACTTTCTGTAATCACTTGCGTGCTAGTGGCACTCCTGCTTTACCTGGAGTGATATGCTTAAAAAAGTACCCTTAATATAACCGAAACTAGTTCTAAATCAAGCTAAGCAGAGTAAGTAGTTAGCAAAATACAGAATCTAATTTGAATCGGTACGGTAAACAAGTATTATTCAGTTAAAAAATTATGAAATATAATTTTTGACAAATAAGTAATCCCGTGTCTTTCCAGAAAGACATTCAACAAGTATTTTAATTTACGTTATCAAATTCTGTAGCAGCCGAACCTCTGTCGCTAGTGTTAACCTGGATGATTATATCGAGTCGATTGCTAAAATATACGCGGCTGTTAAAATTGGTGTAGTGTAACCTTCTAGACAATTTTGCTCACTCAAATCTATACGTTCATGCATATAATATTTCTACCACATCGGGTCTGTTGCTTCTCCAATGTAACTAAAAATTCATATCAAAATCCAAAGTGTATTCTGTGCTGTTATCCGTCATGAACTGTCATCTTACCTTCAATCAATTTCCTAGCACCCCCCAAAAATTTCGCCGTCTCTTTTCTACAAAATATTTCATGGCAATAGTGATGAACTTTCTTCCTTCGTATGTCAATTCATGAATTTAAGTCTAGATTTTCACCTAAATCATTTTATTTTTAAAATTGCGAAGTGCAACCGTAAGTTCTATTCTAATAGTTTCTTCCCTTGCCTTTCTTCCATGTAGAAGAAGTATTTCAGTTTCTTGTTTTCCTGTCACTTATAATCTCCAAATATTTAACTATATCGTTATCTTCTCTATCTTTGAACAGTTCGTCTTGGGTATAATGATAAATTACACCCGGCAGCAAGAACTTTAATCGGATGATTGAATGATTTCAAGAGGGTGGAACCACAAATTAATTGCTGTTGTTTCAAGTTTCACACTGACCAGGAGTGGTAGCACCTGTTAGGGTCCTAGCTATGGGCAAATAGGGAACCCTCCAACTACGAAAATATAAAAAATAATTTTTATAGTACAAATTTCAGCAATACATATTTCTAAAAAAAAATGCATGTTTATAATAAAATAAATAAATAAAATTTTATAGTAGAGTTACCAACAATACATTTTATAAAAAAAATTAATATATTGCATACATTTTAAAAGAATGAAAAAAAATAGGATTCATCTCATTTCTTGTAAGGAGAAACAAGTTTTCACTTCTCATTAAATTATAAAAGATTATTTGGTGAAAAAATATAGCTGAGAAATTGTAATTTAATCAAAAAATAATGTCAGATTTTGAATGAATTATAAGATTTGCATTCGTATATTTAGTCTTCGGCATTTAAATAACCCACAGATGTGTTGACATGTCGGTAAACAAAAACAAGCAAACCAAAATCCTCTAACCGTGTTCTACCCAGAAACATTTTCTTTCAGTTGCCTTCACACTCAGTAACCCCTTTCGTCTTAGTGGCTTTATCGCCTTAAAAAACTGTTCTAAGAACAGAAAAGACATGTTTTACCGTAGGCATTATTGTAATTGTTTTTTTTTCTCTGAGATGAGGTATTATGGTTACTATTTTATATCTTTGAGATGAGGTATTATGGATACTTATATTATTTAGATAGTTCAGATTGTTATCCTCACCTTTATTGCCATATTCAGAACCTTTCGGTGGTTGTATGCTCCGGCATTCTTCAGGTGACTGGAATTTGTCTTCAGTGTCTGTCTATATCTCTGAGATGAAGTATTATGATGACTTACATTACTTACATTATTCTGAGCGTTATCCTCATCTTCATTGCAATATTAACAACGTTTCGGCCTTTGTACGCTCCGGCCTTCGTCAGTTGATTTATTTCCTCTACCTGGGTAGATTGTTCTTGTTCCACGTGTCATGCCTCTTCCGGATGTCTCAGTTATTTCCCTTTAACTCAAATCTCAAAGTTTGTGGACCGATATTGTACTCACAACTCTTTTGGTCTAGTCACTGGATCTAACCAATGTCTTTATCCACTGGGCCATTTGTGAATCTGGCAATGGAGATGAGGATGACAGTCCGAATAAAATAAATAATGTATTATAAATAATGTATTCTATTATGTAATAATGTATTCTATTTATTTTTGTTTTATATCGCCTTTCCCTTTTACCCCTGAACAAATTATGACATTTTTTCCTTTGCTTCAGATTCATTATTTTCTTTAGTTACGGAATGAAATGTTGACCGTGTTTCGAGTAAGAAATAAAAGTTTTCAAGTCAAAACGCTTCTAATGTTGAAAATCTACTGGGTAGCAGTTAACCAGTTTTGAGCCCAAACTTCCCACTTCTGCTAATATTAGCCGTTTGGCCATAAGTAAAATAATCGGCATTAAATAACGGGGCCTTGTCTGTTGAATTGTGTAAACTATTTCTCTTAAATATTTTTAGGAAAATAAGTTTCTAACGGTCCTGATAATGTCCTTTCCCATATTTATGGGAATTTCCTTCCTTGCCTTTTGTTTAGGGTAGATTAGAACGTCAACGTGTTGATTATATCATTCTTCGCTGAACGAGTCACAAGTGCGACCCATTTTAGTTTTTACTGCTACTGAAAATCCTCAAATGACATTGTTTCTGTTATCTGGTACAGTTATTTGTTTATCCTTATGTAACATGATCGCACGATGTTCACTGGTATAATTAGGCATACACGGTTCACTGTAATGCCTATGTTACCAAATCCAGCGAATAAAATATCTCTGTAGTAATAATAACAGGGCAAACGGATTCCTTCATATTTATTTTTTAATTATTTAACACCAAGCAAGGCAATGACGATATTAATATGCAAAGGATTAATGAGTGTAAAACAATATGAGAAAAAGAACAAAATATTTATTTGGGAGAGAAAAATAATATGGCAATTATTAAAAAGACAGAAAAGTATGATTGACATTGCACTTTTATTTTTGAAGACAAAAGTTAAGTGGAAAACAAGAGGCAGGGAGATAGTTCGACAAAGGAGAAATGCGAGAGTAAAATCTGTTAGCATAGAAGTTGTGACCTGTTTAGAGGCCAGAAAGAAAGACACGGAAGACGAAGGTAGTTTTGAACAAATGTATTGAAAATACAGTTATATAGAAAGCAAGAGTGTTATTAATAAGCAGTTAGAAGTGTACGTCTCAACGGTAGGTTAACTCACCGTTAGTATTTATGAGAAGAGGGAGAGTTCATTCCACTGTAGGAGGATTTACCACAAAGAACTTACAGTTATATCTAGCTAATTCAAACTGTAAAATGGTGAGACCTCCCTACCAATTTAATCCGTAAGTGCCATGTGTGACAATTTATATCGCGATTGTTCTTTATGGAACTCTCTCCCGCTTCTTGCTTCCAATCAACTTTAATATTCAAAAAATCAAATGCAATGTCAATCTTCATTTTCTGTACTTTTAATTTTTATTCTTTTATTGTTCCCTCTCCTTTTTTTTTTTAGTTTTTCTCATATTCTCTTACAATCAGTTTCCTCTTGCGTCTGAGTGGATTTTTTTCCTTGTCTGGGGTGAAATGATTAAAATAAATAATACTGCTGCTTAAATTGTTAAGTTGGATGTACCCAACGGAAACTTTCTTGAAAGAAAAAAAAAGGTGGGGAAGTGAATGTATGAGGGATGTCAGGTCAGAAATTTTATAAATATGAAGAATTGTATGGATGTAGAGGGCAATTAACTTCCTTTGTTGAGGATGAATTCATGACGATCACGCGGTGGTCGATAAAGGGTGTCATCTTGTGGGCTGACAAACCCCAGTTGCTCGGTGGAATTCAGAGAAGATAGACACCCTCAGCGGTAAGTTGATCATAGGCAACGGCATGGTCACACCAAAAACATTGACGACAGTACTAGATAAGTCGTTTTCCCTTCTGTAAATTGAACAAGTAAAATCCTATTTTTACTGTTCACACTACTTGTTTTATCTATATGCGTTATAGTTTCTCAGACATCCTCATCCTTCTTTCAATTAATTTAATGTATTAATGTGTCACGGATATATTAATGCCCATAACTGGGACCACCTGGAAACTTTATCTTTCCTAGGAACCCAATTAGTATAATTACATTGTGATTATGATCCGTGTTTATAATCAATTCCATAGCCTTGCACAAAGCAGTGAAATACCTGATAACTTTTGTTACTATCTAAATTGTATAGATATGTTGAAGTTTAAAGCTAAAAGCTTCATAAAGCTGATAGCTGTATAGAAAATTACTGCAATGGCTTTTATGTAGATCTTCCAAACAAATGCCTATTTCATCTGATACAAGCATCTGGCTTGTTATCCTCTGAACCAACTACTAGGAAGGCTGTTCGTCCAATGAATTACCTAAAACTACTCTATAGCGATTATGCGTGTGTATTGCATGCAGGCGGTCATTTGCATTTTCACTACAAACCATATTCGCTTTAAGTGACTGTCAGCTCTCTGCCAGCTGCCATTGAAAAAGGATTGAGTCACCACGATCTACGGTGGGGCCCCACTGATCATTTTATTTGCTTGGTCCTACTAGCTTCTAGATAATTATTTTACGGACCAATTCCTACAGAGGATGTTCGTGCGATGGATTACCTAAAGCTACTCGAGCTGGATTACGCATGTGTGTCACGTGTCGCGTGCAGGCGGTCATTTGCAACGTGAATAATGCGTATGCATAATTCCATTCCTCTTAAAACCATCGATTGACGAATATTTATTTTTCCGTGTATTTAAAGAAGCGGCTGTCAGTCCGGTACCAGTGGCCACTGAAAAAGGCTTACAATTCGCTACAAGCTACGGTAGGCCTTGCGGTCCACAACTCACAGACCATTTTATTTCATTGACCGTTTTGAAGTCTTTGTATTTGTGTCAGAGAATTCTAGAGAATGATGCGTTACAGTAGGCTTTGTGTTATGGTCCAATATCCTCTCACCACTGTTATGGTCCAACTTTAGTACCAAAGAGGAACAACTCGAACACAAGAGTAGAAATAACAAAGATATATTAAACAGAATAATAATACAAGATGTTGAAGGTGTTAGTATGACTGTCAGTCTGGTTTAGAGTGAACTACTATTGTCTCCGTTCTGTCTCGACTCATTCCGCCGTCTCTCTTGAGAGGCGCAGTCTTTATAGTGTCAGGAAGAGTTCATTGTGTCGTTACAGGTAAGATCCCATAACACTTTGGCAAAATCAGTCTGTGAAAATAGGAGATTTATACAGAATAATTCTGAGAATTTCGGAATCCTTTTTGATACTTGCATACACACAAACATAGGACTTCATAAATGAAGAGAATTATTCAGATATTGTCTTAGAATTACCATTATCATTTCTCATCCATGTATCTTTTCGAATGGAGAACGTTTTCTTCAGTGAACGAAAGAGAGGCCTGTCAAGCGATTGCAGAACAATGGTGGGAGACAGAGAATAGAATAATACATTTGCAAAAAATCCAGCAACTTAGTGTCAACGTGAGACAGTTGATTGTCAAGTCGAACAGAAGAGACTTTTTTTTCTATTCCTGCGGCGCACAGTGTTCAAGGCATATGCATCATGGATACTAGAGATAATTCTTTCGTCTAATATACAAACAAGTGAGCTCCATCAAAGCAGCCAACTTGTTAATTACATTTAAGATGATCGCTGACAAACATTCAGGGGAAATAACAATAACAGAGCGATGACGCTAAATTAGAGACATCAGCACATTTGGAGGGCATGCTCAACGCAAATGAACAATTCAGTTTTCCATCCTTTATATGTTTATTTCATTTACGCACTAGCAGCATGGCCCGGCGCTGCCCGTGCTTGATTCAAAAATCGTACGACTCATACAGCAATCGCTATCACTTCAAATATGTTTGCCCTTCCTTGCCTTTAAAGGAGTGCCCTTTACCCTGCTGGTGTTGCTACATGCCTTACTCCTTGCCTGTCTGATACTGCGAATTTTTTCTAAGCTCTATACTAAACATTACATCTGTTACGAAAAAAAGAACTGAACAAAATGAACACCAAACGGTCAGCTTTAAAAAAGGACTCGTAACTGGAAAAACCGAATGATAAAAGAATGTTAACAACAAATACTTTTTCACACCTAACCCAGTTCTGCGGAATCAGAATCAACGTTGAGTGTAAGCAAGCGAATGAGCCAATTGGAGTAAAGTGCCATGCAGATTTAAATTTTTCCCACTTGTGCCGAATACAGCTATCTATTTTTTTTAGTTAACATTCATGTCAGTCAGCTGTTTGCTCTCACGCTGGCCAGTAGAATCTTCCTGCCTATTCGTGATAGCCAGCTATAGTCTCTCACTCTGGCCAGAAGAAAATGGTCGCAAACTACATGAAAACTGCCATAGAAGCATGTTTAAATCGATTATATCCACTATCGATGGGAGTTGGGAAATGCAAAGTCGGTCTTGGCCTTTTTTACTAACTTGGAGCATGTGCATGCAAATGTTGGAGCAAATCCGTCTAAAATTGCGGCCGTGCATTCGTTACACACACACACACGCGCGCACACACACACACACACACACACACACACACAAACACACACACACACATCCTGCCTTTTATAGATAGAGATTAACCAAGCAGCCGGCAGGTCAAAATAAGTAAACAAATCAGAGGAAGAAGATATAACAAATATTGCCAGCAACATGGAGAAGGCAGACACATTGAGTTAAACACGTGTTTATAACAGAGAAAAGGACATATTGTATACAAAAAGAAAGTTATCTTCTTCTTCCAATATAATCAAAATCTAATGCGATCTCCTTTTTATAGAAGTAGCTTCATTTCGTTGCTAAATGCTTCGAGGTCTATGAACACTTGGTGCACCAGTTGCAACGCCTTTCCATTTAACATCTGCTTGAAACTTTTAGAGGTCAATTATTTTACCAAATTTACAGCTGCCCAGCCTTTGGTAGACAGAAACAGCCAAAATCAGAGACTCGTGTGGACAAAATCACGTTTCAGGAAAAGTGAAAAATCTATCTGCACTTCGACATCCGCTTTCTTTCGACGATTCAAAACCTTTTGGAACATTTATGCAAAAGAATCCCTATAATGGGAGCACTAGAATGGTTTATTCTCTGTTTATATATCCCCTTATGGACATTATTATATTTATCGTATAGCAACACCGTTTTTCACTGACATAACGGAGAAAAGTCATGAATAAAATTATATACACATACCGACACGGGTTTTACACGAATGAACTACATTACATGTATGCATCAACAAGTATTAGGAAAAGAGATAATGGTCTTGTAATAATTCCAAACAGGAATTTGAAAAGCCGGAGGATTCTTGTTTCTAGAAAGTCCATATTTAGGAGTTCCAACGGAAATTCGAGGGGGTTTCTTAATGTTCTATAACCCTTATGAGAACATTTTCCTCAAGCAGGAAACAGCGAGTCATGGATTTTTCATATGAGGACTGCAAGCCAGAGATAGTTTCTATATCTGGGGAAGATATATTTTCAAATAGTAAGCTGCCCTTCTTGGTACGGGAAGAGGTTATGGAAGCTGATTGAACACTACGCTCAATCTATGATGTTGTTGCAGAGGGCCGAAAGGTGTGAGTGTCAATCGACCGTACGACTAAGAAAGTGGACACAAAGGCAAGGATAGGTGACGGCAATAGCAAAGAAGGATGACAGAACACGGATGGTCAGTTGAAGACGGTGGGTATCGTGTCTTTGTTTATTTGGTTAGCGTTCGGTAAATGGTGAGACGAAGGTGTGTATCGGGATCGGTATCCGGATATCGACGGGCGCTGGAGTCGGTAGCTGGGCGTCAATGGCAGTAGGCAGTAGGCAGCTGGCGTTGCGATGTTGAGTTGGACGTTGAGGTGCTGACGTTCCGGTTGAGTCATTGGTTTGACGTTGCAGGTGCAGGCGCTCCAGTTGGGGGTTGACGGTACGGATGCTCCGGTCGGGTCGACAGTTGGAAGTTGTTGACGCGGAACCTCCCGTAGTAATCACTAACAATAGTATACGGGAAAGGTTGGTTTCGTGGCGAAAATTAAGTTTTTGTGTTTTTTTTTCTTTTTGTTTGAAAATAGGTCATTGCTATTTTTAGCGCACGTGGGTCGTGACCGTTGTCTGCCGAAGGCGTATACGGGATTGTTTACAAAAAATGGAAGTGGTGATCGGGACAATGTGACCAATAACCAAAGGGAGGTAATCACGTTCTGTATCACTACAAATGTATATTTTTCGGATAAAAAATAAAAATTCTGATCCTGCTTAGCTATGCTTTGCTCACTGTTCCTCTTTTTATTCACTGAAAACCTGACAGTTTTCAATTAAAAAACAAACAAACAAAACACTCATTACTTTAGTTGTTTACTAGATCCAAAATTAGTGCCAAACAAAATGTATACCCGTGAATGTAGGTTTCATTTTTAGTAACAAATGAAAGGAAGTGGAATAAATTTTAAAAAGGCAATATTTCCGTTTGATTTTTATGAGTATTAACTGGTTAGTAAATGAAATAAAATATACTAGCACGCTTACAAATATAACAAAAAGGAAGTTGATATTACAAATCACACTGGCCTAATATCTTACTGTTTCCAAAGAGTATCCATTTCTCATCGTATGTAATGATTCGATGAAAAAACTGGTTCTTTTTCCCAGTTTGTACTCATACAGTAAGTTTACCCGACATTGTTTTATTGTAATCATTTTTATTGGGTTTATGAGTCACAATATATTGAAAGAAAAATTATCTGGAAAGAAAAGAGTCAGAAATAAGCCAATTTTTAAAAAATTCCTTAGAAGTTACTTCGTTAGACAATCGGATCAACAACCAACTAAAAATGCGTCATTTCATGTGTGACAATCTATACAAGAATTTCTAGCGGAAGATCAGAGCCGTTCCATGAATTGGCCTTCTCAATCTTTTTATTTGCAAATCAAGAATATTAAACAGTAGAATTATAGCGAAGAATCCCATCATTAGAAATTAAATACTAGTGAAATATTAGGCATCTTCTACGCAGACCACATCGCAATGACGCGGTGTGAAACGACATCAGACAAAAAACAGGTCAGTTGGAAAACTTCATAACCGCTGCGAAGAAGAGACGGTTGATATGGTATGTTTACATGATAACCATCAACAGTATCTGTTTTTATTTTTGAGATGAGTTTTTTTTAACTATTTTCACTATTTACATTGTTTGGGCAAATGTCCTCCTCTGTATTGTAATATTCACGACGTTTTGTCCTTAAGACATATGGCCTTACGACACATGAGGCAATGGATAAAAGCCTTGGTTGAAGTAATCCACTGATTTGACCTAAAGAATTGTCAGTTCAATACCTGGCCAGAGCAGATTTGAACAAAAACTTGGTGAGTTGAGTTACAAAAAGGGAATAACTTAGATACCCAGAAAAGCATTGCACGTGAAACTAGAACAGTGTACCCCAATGAACGCAATAAAGAGTTCGATTTGAAATTCCAACGTATATTACCTGAAGAAGGCTGGGGCGTAAAACGACCGAAATATCGTGAATATAAAAATAAAGATGAAGACAACAGTCCAAACAATGTAAAAATAATGTTAAAAAAAATACATAGTTCAAGTCAGAAATATAGACAGATCCTGAAGAAGGCCGGAGCGTACAACAACCGAAACGTCGTGAATATAACAATAAAGATGAGGACAACTACCCGAACTATGTAAATAATATAAAAATTACAGTACGTCATCTCAGACAGTTCTTGAAGAAGGCCGGAGCGTACAACGGCGGAAATGTCTCTAAAATAATAATAAAAATGAGGACAACTGTCCGAACAATGTAAATAGAATAAACAACAACCAAAAAACTTTCACAGATAGATATGTTTTGCCACGCAATAGAGACATGTGGAAAGTGCTGGTCAGTTGTTCAACTGTACAGCGACCGGACAACCACTCTCGGTCATTCTGATGTTTCTCTTGATGATGATGTTCCTATAAAATTCATATTATTTTCTTTACGGTGGTGAATTGGTACAATCTGTTAGGTAGGTAGATAAAAAAAAGAAATTCGCATCAGTTTCAATCCAGCAAGCATTTGAAACACGGTTTTGTTTACATTGAATCCTCAAGAGAAAAACTCTGAGAAGAGAAACTTCAAATGTCGTATACGTGGTATGTTTATTGTAACTTTGATAAACAAAATCTGCTGTATAAGTCGCCGCAACTTACATCATTTACTAAGCTATCTTTTCTCAAAGCGGAAATGTTATCTACTAGGCTGGAAAAAATGTAATTTTCATACAAAAACTCTCGTGCTTGTAGCATATTTAAACTCAGAAGCAAATGACGTAAACGTCTTTACCCAAAATAACTTTTACAGACAAGCCATCGAGTAGAGGAAATAAAAATTAACACTTTGATTCTACCTACCATATTTCGCGTCTCCTGGATTTCTGAAAATAGTTTTCGTCTAATCACAAATCGTTGGTCATGAGAGAAATTTTACTTAGTCGACTTTATTGTTTTCTGTAAATGCAGTTTTCTTTGTTTAATTTTCGGCTATTTTTTTTGTCTAGAATTTCAGTTTCTGCATTCACATTTGCCTGAGTCCATTCCAAGAAAAAAAGATTCATAAGATATGCTTAATTAGTTAGAGAGCAGTAATCTTAGAAATTTGGATATGTCATCGATCCTGTTTTCGGATTGGGTTCGTTTAAATTGTTGATAACGACGGTAAAAAAGAAAAAAATTATACAGTCAGTAAAGTTTCAAAAGAACCCATGGGCGAGCTACATTTCTGTAGCATTGATCTAACTGGCTGTACATTAGGATCCTGGGTATCCTGCCACCAGATATTCTCAAGACATGACCAGTCCACCGCAACGGACACTGTATAAGGAAAGTTTCGATACTTCCAATATTACATCTGCTAAACAAATATACATTGGATGCCTTGTCTTGAAGGACAACACCACAGATGGTACGCGGATATATATATATATATATATATATATATATATATATATATATATATATATATATAAGAGAAAATAAAGTTTTAATGTATGATATATTTATTGGTTAAATGCTCAATAGCACGGAAGGAGCGTATGTAAAGATAAAAGTGGTCATTGAAGTCAACACCCAGAGGCGGAAGTATGTTTCATACTGAACGAAATCGTCAGACCATATATATATATATATATATATATATATATATATATATATATATATATATATATATGTTATGGTCCAAGTTCCTTGTACCACGGTGATGGTCCAAGATTGAAATAATAAAGAATAACTCGAACACAGGTATGGAATAACACAGATATATTACAAACAGAAATATATACAAAGATGCAGAAGTATTAGTAATGACTATCAGATTTGGCGAGAGTGAACTATGTTGTCTCGACAAGTATCACGATTCCAATGTTCTTACAATAATCCTCTCGCTCCCACTTGAGGCGCAGTATTTATAATGTCCGGAATAGTCCATTCTTATTATGGGTAAGTTCCCATAACACCCCGCTTCCGAAGGTTTTGCGTAGCTGGTGTTTTCATTTTTTTTCTTTGGATCTATTTCCAAAGGTTCTGTGAACTTGCTTTTTCTGGAAGATCTTCGTGGTTCTGGCATTGTTTGCGGCCTTTCTATATCAAATGTATCGAAAATCGTATCCATCACTTCTTCCTGAGGTGGACCGTTTGCATCCTGTAACAGTCTCTTCCTTATTTGGTTTACGTGTCTTCTATGTCAGAATTTGTGTCCCTGTTCTATGTAAACCATATTCCCCATTCTTTTTTCAATTGTACCTTGCTCCCAGTAAGATGTATTCTTTTTATAAGCTTGAAAAAAAAACTTTTTCTCCTGTGTGGAATTTTCTTTTTGTTACGTACGACTGTGTTATTGGCTTCATTTGACTTGGTAGCAATCTATCAAATACAGATCTGATTTTTCTATCAAACATCACTTCTGCGGGTGTTAATGTCGATGGCGTAGCATTATTTGGCGTAATTCGATATACCTGAAGAAATTGTTTTAATGCTTTTTTCGATGGCACATCATATGCTTTTCTTAACGCTCTTTTGAGTGTATCAACAAATCTCTCCGCTTGCCCATTTGATCTTGGGTGATATGGCGGGGATTCTATATGTTTTACTTGATAAATTTCGCAAAACCCTTGGAAGTCCGCTGATGCGAATTGCGTTCCATTATCTGTGACTTGGCAATCCACTACTCCAAACTGAGCGAGCAGCAGGTGGAGGCAATTTATGGTAGTTTACGAAGTAGGATTTTTACAACGAAACACCTTCGGCCATTTACTATAACTATCCACGATGATCAAATAGTAGAAACCATCAATTGGACCTGCATAATTTGCGTGTATTCTTGACCACGGACGATCTGTCTCTGGGCATGGCTTATGGATGATTGGCGGTGCTTTGGCTGCTAAGGAACAACCCTTGCATTTTTCCACCATCTGAATAATATTCTGGTCCATGTTTTTCCAATATACATAACTTCGCATCAGCGATTTCATTCTATTTTTTCCTGATTGGCCCCTGTGGAAATCCTTTAGGATTCGCTTTTGTGATGTTTTGGGAATTATAACGCTTTCGTTATAGAGTAGTACATTATCGCATAAAGAAAAACTGTCGGATATTTGCTTATTTTTTTCTGCTATTTCTGCTTTTGTTTCTTTTATGAATTTATCATTTATAGCTTCATTTTTTATCTCTTGTATTGTAACGGGGAGGTTTCGAACTGTACAACATAGTACTGTCCTGATATCTTCATGTCGTAAGGCTGCGATTACAGAATCCTCCAATGGCTCTGTTTCCGTTGGTATAAGTCTCGACAGACCATAGGCATGCCCGATTGTTTTCGTTGGTAGATACTCCTATCTGAAATTGTAGTTCAGAAGAATTGTACCCCATCTTAGTAACCTATTGGCAGTGTAAACCGGTAGACGTTTTGTCGAATCAAATATTGTTAATAACGGCTTGTGATCCGTCTGTAGAGTAAAAAAAATCTACCATAGATATACCTATGAAATCGTGTGACTGCGAAAATAATTCCCAGAGCTTCTTTCTCTATTTGTGAGCAATTTTTCACTGCTGGTAACAGATTTCTAGAAGCATGCGCGATGGGTTTTATTGTTCCATCCGGCATTTTATGCAGTATACACGCCCCGACTCCATAGGCGCTTGCGTCACTTGCTACAATTATTTCTAATTTAGGATCGTACTGTGCAAAAAAATAAATCCGAAGTTAACGTCTTAATTATTTTGTCAAACGTTTTCTGGCATTCATCTGTCCACTGCCAAACTTTTTCTTTCTTTAGCAGCTCGTTCAGTGGTGCGCGAAGTTTATGCATGTGAGGAATGAATTCCTGCTAGTAACTCACTAAGCCTAGAAAATTTTGTAATTCTGTTATGTTCTTTGGAACTGGCATTTTTTTTTTATTGCCGTTGCCCTTTCAGGGTCTGGTCGTCTTTCTTCTTGATCGATGATATGTATTTAATTTCCTTCATGAAAAGATAGCATTTGTCTTCTTTTACCTTGAACCCATAGCTTTTTATTCTCTTAAACACCTCTTGTACGTGTTCGCAGTGTTGTTCAACGCTATCGCTATTTATCATTACGTCATCCAGGTATGTAATCGTGTACTCTAGTCCGGCGAGCATAGTATCCATTGTCTGTTGGAATATAGCTGGCGCGTCCTTAATCCCAAATGGTAATCTTTGGTATTTGTACAGTCCTTTGTGTGTGTTTATGCACAATAATTTTGAACTTTCCTCATCGACTGGAATTTGTAGGTACGCTTCACTTAAATCCATTTTTGAAAAAAAATTTCCGCCGTTTAATTTAGTGAATACTTCTTCTGGACTGGGTAGAGGATAGTGGTAATATTTTATCGCTGCGTTCAAACCCGTTGAGAAATCAGGGCATACTCGAATCTCTCCCGATTTCTTTTTGTCGTTAACCGCAGGTGCAGCCCATTGACTGTATTCTACTTTTGTCAATATGCCAGTGTTTTCGAGTCTAGCCAAATCTTGATCTTTTTTTCTATTGACGCAAACGGTACGCTCTTTTTTTCTTGAAGATAGGTTGAACGTTTCATATATTTCGATATTTGCTGCAATCTTTTTTACATCTTCCGAGACCTTTTAATTTCTCTTTCAATTTATCTGCCTCAGTTGATAAACTTTTTACATTTTGGCAGTACGTACTTATTGGTAAATCCCAAAGTTCGAATTTTTGCATCCAGTTCGTTCCGAATAAGTTTTCTGTATTTCTTAACACGTACATTTTTAATTTTTCCGTCATTCCATTAAATGTCACATTTGTAATCACTTCACCCTCATATTTTATTTTTCTCCCCGTTACCGATCTCGCAATTGTATCCGTTTTTAACATGGCAGGTTTGTTCAGTTTTCTCCATGTTTGAACGTTAATAATAGTCCGAGCCGGAATCCAACTGTAGTCTGACTTTTCTGTTTTGCATTTCTACTTGTACGTATCTTCTTATGTTAGTCTCATCCGCTTGGTCAGTCCTCGTGATTCTTATTCTGCTTTTGCTTTCTCTTCTAGTCCAACAATGAGAACTTTTATGCCCTACTTTTTGCATAATACACAAGTTTTTAAAACGGTATGGGCAATCTTTATACCAATGCCAAGTCCCACAGCGATAGCATGGACTGGGTGATAGTTTTTTCTGATATTGACTTTTTGAGTAGAACATTTTGTTTTACTTGTTTTTGAGGAGGGAAAATTGGTTTGGTTTGTTTCTGAGGAGGGAAAGTTGGTTTGTCTTCGTACTTTACGTATTTGCGCGATGCCAACTTCTTCTATATCTTTTGAGTCTTTCTTCACACTGATGCATCTCTGGCAGTCGTCGGCTAGTTTTTGAAGTGTCAAATCTTGTTCACTCTCCAATTTTGTAAGGATTCTGCGACTAATTTTCGCGTCTTTGGTTGAAACCAGGCCTTGGACGTATATTAAGCATGTGAAATTGTCTGCGCTGAGTTCCGATAACTTAAAGTTATCACAATAATTGTTTACAATGGAAGCGAAAGCTATGTAATCTTCGCTGTCCTTTTTTGTATAGTTAGACATTTCCATCTTTTGTGGAATAGTGAGTTATTAGGGCTGAAAAGTTCTGTTAACAGTTTTATGGCTTCTTTGAAAGTTAACTCATTTGTTTTCATCGGTAGGATATAATTTAACGAATTTGGCATATTCGCATGTGCGTAATTTTCTTAGTAACAGACGTACTTTTCGTCTGACCAATCTATGCAGTCAAATCCATATAGATCTTCGTACCTTCGGAAGTAAGTTGCAAAGGTTTTGTCTCCGTCGGGTTAATTCGTTAAATCTTCGATAGTGCTCCAAATAGCGTCTTGTGAGAGAACTGTTTCATTCTCGGAATTTTGCCCTTTATTTGACATTACACGTAGCAATAACTCTTGTAATTCAAGAGGTTTCTGTTCATTTTTTTGTTGGTGTTCAAATTGGATTTTGATAAGTTCCACAATGGTTGACTTAAAATCTTCCATGTTAACGTAATTTTGTGTACGTATTTTACCTTAGTGTAGCCTGATATTCTGAATTTTTTGGGTTACCTCGTCGCCACTTGTTAAGTGCGATGGATAGCAAAAAAAGTATCGCTTCCGCGTAGAGAGTTCGTTTTTTTGGGTTTCCTAGTCGCCAATTGTTATGTGCGACGGATAGCAAAATAAAGTATGTCCTACGCGTAGAGAGTTCGTTTTTATTTTTTATGGGTTTCCTCGTCGCCACTTGTTATGGTCCAATATCCTTGTACCGCGGTGATGGTCCAAGGTGAAACCAATGAAGAATAACTCGAACACAGGTATGGAATAACACAGATATATTACAAACAGAAATATATACAAAGAAGTAGAAGTATTAGTAAGGACTATCAGATTTGGTTAGAGTGAAGTATGTTGTCTCGACAAGTATCACTATTCCAATGTTCTTACAATAATTCTCTCGCTCCCTCTTGAGACGCAGCATTTTTAATATCCGGAATAGTCCATTATTATTATGGGTAAGTTCCCATAACAATATATATATATATATATATATATATATATATATATATATATATATATATATATATATATATGTATATATATATATATAAAATTTTAGATTAAACTTAACATGTATCAGTAGAAGAAAAATCTGAATAAAGGCAGAAAGAAAAATTTATCATCGACCTAACAGCTAATGTCTTGATAAATTCCATCATTTGTCTTGATAAAGTCCATCAAAACGCGTCGGCGAGATAACTTTTCGTATTATCTTCATTCATATTGATCTTTTACATTCATATATATATATATATATATATATATATATATATATATATATATATATATATATATATCTTTTACATTTATATATACATATATACATATCTTTTATATTTATATCTATATTTCTTTTTACATTCATATATATATATATATATCTTTTACATTTATATATATATATATATATACATATCTTTTACATATATATATATATATATATATATATATATATATATATATATATATATATATATATATATAATTGCTATCTACTGAGAACAATTACTACTCTGGAAATATTTATAGACTATACACAGTTACATTACGTTACGGCGGTGTGAAAGTGACTGACGGCCTTGATGCTAAGTCAGGACAGTTAAAGCTGCAGGAACTTCACGGTATTTTGGCAGAAATCTGTAGATATATAAAAGAACTACAAGAATTCGGAGTCAGTATTTTATGTCAGGTCGAATGATAGTCGTTATTAACATGCGAAATATATGGGGAGGAACAATTGTCTAGCATGACATGTTGAAGCAAATTTCATAGCAGGAATCTTTATAAATAATTTAATATAACCGTTTCACTTCAGATCAGTAGAAAACGTGAGTCCTAGACACCAAATGAAAGAGCCATTAGAGACATTTTTCAACTGTAAGAGCCGTTTTAAAATTTAGTTAACGAGGTGATTTGTTTTATATTGTCTTCCAATATAGATGGTCCCAGCGTACGGCGCCTTTGGGAAGTTACTGAGTGCGCTAGGGCGAGTAGGGCCAGTAGAAATTCATCACAAGGAATGAAATTCTTTAAAAACTTTTTCACAAGACATTGCAATATGCCGTTGTCGGAAATGATAATGTATTTTTGGTGTTTTTCTTTTTTAATTGTGACATTTAAGGATATTTTAATCCGATGAGTTTGTATGTTGTGTGCATGATATACACGCACCGGCTACATTTTAACCATCTTGGTCTTGCCTGGGAGTATAAGAGTTCCTATTTTTCCACATCAGAGTCATCGACTGCCTGATCATTGAGTTAAAGCGTATGAAACTAGCAGTCATGTTCGATGACTGCCCACCTGAAATCTGATTCAGTATATATATATATATATATATATATATATATATATATATATATATATAAGTGGACATGGAAGTCAGCACTTAGAGGCGACAGTCTGTTTCATGCTAGTGCAATCGTCAGGCCTGACGTTTGCACTAGCATGAAACAGACTATCGACTCTAAGTGTTGACTTCCATGTCCACTTTTATATTTACACACGCTCTATCTCTGATATTGAGCACTTTATCCCATAAATATGGCACACTTTAAGACTATATTTCTTCATATATATATATATATATATATATATATATGTTGGGAGAGAGAGAGAGAGAGAGAGAGAGAGAGAGAGAGAGAGAGAAATAACCTCCAACAATACATTATTTCAAATTCTAATCGAAAAAGATATTTCGTCAGTCATTTCAATTTCAAACAAATCTGACGAAATAGAAATATATAACCAACTTCAGTTAAAAATACAACTATAATAATAAAATAATTTACATAAAATTTTCCTCTATCGAATGTAACGATGTCCACAAATTATACATAGGAGCGACCTTGAGTATTTTAATAAAAAAATTAACAATATCAAAGGGTTTATTGGTTTGTCTGAAGAATTCAATCAAATAGGTTTTTCTCGTTTTAGAACAACATACATCACTGACTTACATCCACTGGCATGTGTTTTACAAGATTACCTCCCTTTTCCAGAAATTTATTCAGTCAAGCCTAGTCTGTTACAAGGGACATCCGATTTTTCTTAGTAAAGTTTTCTGAGCTTCCTTCATTCTATTGTCTGTCATTCTCAGTAACCCTTTGCATCTTGGCAGCTTTCTTGCCTTGCTTGGGGTGAAATGATTAAAAAAAATGGGCAGAAAGGAAATATTTTTCAAACCTTTTTCAGTCAATGCATTAATCGCTCACTCTAATGATTCTGACTAAAACTTCGATTTAAAAATGCTGCTTTATTTAAAAGAGATATCAATTCACTGAGACAAAAATATATAGAAAGTGCATTGATTACTAGATAATCTGCAGTAAATTTCCGATAACTTTCTCATCAGATTTTTCAAATTTTCTTGGCTGATGATTATAGCAATTTGGGATATTTAATAACAAATTGAGCTTGCTGAAAATTTAATGAAGTCCGCTAGGCTACATACCTAGCCATGTTTCAAAATATATTTCAGTCTAAAAATGCAAAATACCAGCGTTCCATCGTCTACAGTGTTTCCTTCTGTGCGTAATTATAACCAACACTTGTGTTTTACAACACCTCCCCACCCCTGTCCACATCATAAAAAAAAACATTACTTTAATCCGGTGAAGTATATCTAGAGGTCGAAACGCGTTACACAATATATTTCCACTTTGTCATAGAAATTTATATATCATAATCTCCAACTCGCATATTAATATATATATATATATATATATATATATATATATATATATATATATATATATATATATATATATATAGATATATATATATATATATATATAAAATTTTATAATTTTTTTCTATTTTTAAAAATATGATTCTATCGCAACACAGAAATTTCTATGTTTCAAAACTGAAACTAAAATTGTAAATTTAATTATAAAAATTTAAATAAAATTTTTATAATAATATTTCTAATTTTAGGTTCAGTTTTGAAACAGAAATTTCTGTGTCGCGATGGAATCATGTTTTCTAAAAAGAAAATAACTATAATATTATGCTCTGCTGTTTGTATCGAGTACCGTATTTTTTAAATACAAATTATTGCTAAGAACACCGGTTTATAAATCTTACTCTTCTTGCTTATCATATATATATATATATATATATATATATATATATATATATATATATATATATATATATATATATATATGTATGTATATCGGTACATGTGTACCTGTATGAGTGACTGCAGATGTAAAAGAACGTATGTATATGAAATTTACATGGATGTGTTTACAATATATGATAGAGCAAGATCTCTAATATTACCTTGAAATATCACTCCATATTAACTTAAAGACTAGACTTTAAGTAAGAGAAATTACCAATCTAAAAATAGTCGCTAATTGAACTCATGAATAAAATTCAAACTGATAGAACTATCACCTTAATAATCAATTACAACTAGAAGTAAACTTATATTAGAAAATAAAATCTTTAGTGTTTTAATGTAAATTCTATGAATATTTTTCTAATCGACTATTTCATATTAAATCCCCAAAATAACTAACATTTAATTAAATTCCTTAGGCTGTTTAAACATTCAAACTTATATCAAACAATATAATATTTATGTACTCTCAAAGTAAAGCATAAAACAGCGTCCATTCCAAAGAAAATTAATGACACTTTATCACAACTTCTTTCTCTCTTTCTCTTTATGCCTTTTTGTCCTATCCCCCTCCCATATCAATATATAACTTCCGTTAACAGATTTAATCTTTCAATGTCTGGATTTCCTCTAAAAAATTAAATTTGAAAGAATAGAAATGTTACATCTAACTCAATCATGTCTCTCTACCCCCTTCACTCCCTCACTTCGTTAATTTACTTATTACTGCCCGTCATAAATGTGTAAATTTCTTTTCATTTTGCGTTTTAACCTTTGGAAATAAAATCTGATGATCCGCTGTAGTTTAAAAGAGCTGTGGTGAAATAATCTATTATATGGAACCTTAAAGTGGTCTGTTTTTATTTAATATATATATATATATATATATATATATATATATATATATATATATATATATATATATATATGTCATTCACAGACAGTACTGTTTCGTTGTATCACAGCTCCTCAGTGCGACTAGACTTCCGAATGCCTCAAGCCAGAAATGAAACACAACTAATTTGGTGTCAGCCAGAGCTATCTTCACTCGGTAGAGTTACACAACTAAATCTAGCATATTGTTTTTACAAATGTAAACAAATGCTAATCAGCCAAAGTGCTCCATTCATTTTACTGAAGAGCTTTGCATTAGTGCAGGTGGCTGTTGTTTATAGAATTAGCTTATCACTCAACAGTGCTCAATTGAAATATATTTTCAAGAGCTAAATTATGTCATTCACAGATTGAGCTTTCTCTGGATTAATATCGTCCTTGGGATTATCCCTACCAGTCACGAATCGGTAATAGTGATCTATTTAACTATCAGCTCATTAGACTTATACTTTTTTATCTTAAGTACTGGAGGTTCTAATAAACATCGTATAGTTTAAGAATCTCACCTAGTAGGACAAGCAATATATCTTTCGCTTCTCAAGGTCAAATGCTGATGTGTTAAGGATTATTTCTTAAAGAGTGTGTCAAGCTTCAGCTAATAATGGGGAAGTCCATACAGTTGTTTTAAATCTTTCGAAGGCGTTTGACAGTGTTCAGTATGCTGGTCTACTTCGCAACTTGATAGGCCATTTTCTTTGGAGATCTGATTGAAAGATTTTGCGGTGAAGACTTAATTTCAACACGGAACAAATTAATGAAAGTTGCAGGAAAGATGAATTCTGAATGATCTTCTCTACTAAAGATTCTTAATGCTAAATTAAAAAATTAAGACCAACTAATTGCATTTTATTCAGGAATTCTCGGAAATTTATAACTTTTATTCTAAATCGATGTGAAATTAGTTCCGAGTTGAAATTATTTCCGAGTTGAAATTATTTCCGAGTTGAAATTAATTTGAGTTGAAATTAGTTCGAGTTGAAATTAATTTCAAGTTGATATTAGTTCCGAGTTGAAATTAATTCCGAGTTGAAATTAGTTCCGAGTTGAAATTAATTCCTAGTTGACATTAGTTCCGAATTGAAATTAATTCCGAGCTAAAATTAATTTCGAGTTGAAATTAGTTCCGAGTTGAAATTAGTTCCGAGTTGAAATTACTTCCGAGTTGAAATTATTTCCGAGTTGAAATGAATTCTGAGTTGAAATTAGTTTCGAGTTGAAATTAATTCCGAGTTGAATTTAATTCCGATTTGAAATTAATTCCGAGTTGAAATTAGTTTCGAGTTGAAATTAATTCCGAGTTGACATTAGTTCCGAGTTGAAATTAGTTCCGAGTTGAAATTTTTTCCGACTTGAAATTAATTCCGAGTTGAAATTAGTTCCGAGTTGAAATTAATTCTGTCACTCAATATTTTTCATCAAATGACAAAACGAAATTTTTCTTGAGTGACTATTCTTTCGTTGTTTTTTCATTTTCATCATCAACCTTCCCGATGTTATCAGTTGGTATCTACACCTGCTTTAATCACAAAATTGACCGGCTCGATAATGTCAAATTAGCTGCTGATATAAACAAATGACCTAAAATCTGTTTTTAAATGGGGCAAGAAATTTTTTGTCAATTTTAACCTCTACAAAAATTTCACTCCTTAATCGTCTTAGATAATCTATTTTCCTTTTATCAGCAGGTCTGATGCTAATATCCTGTACTTGCATCTTGTAGTTATGTTTGAAAGTAAGGGATCCTTTATAAAATCCAAAGAAGAACTTGCAATGTTATCTGTCTCGACCTATTATCTAGGCTTCACTCACTTTCGCATCGCCGTAACGTAGCTTCCTTGTGCCTTTTCTATAAATATTTTCATGATATTTTTTCTGATTAGCTTTCCACTGAGGACTTCGGCTTCGAGAATTTAAGCTCAGTACCAGATTTGTAGCTATGTCACATTATTTTACATGCGAAATTGCTAGATCGAACTGTAAGTTCTGTGTTAAACAGATATTGAACTCACACTCTTTGGGTCCTATCACGGGATCTAACTAACGCCTTTATCGACAGTGCCATATGTCCTGGTTAAAGCGGTAGAGAACTTGGGGAGGGGAATTAATAGGAGATAACTGATAACTGATATCCATTAAACATGGCACGTGGACCTAGAACAGTTTACCCCAGTGAGCGAAATAAAAGGTTCAGTTCGATATTCCAACCTCCTGAAGAAGGTCGGAGCGTACAACGGCCGAAACGTTTTAATAAATATGGCAACAAAGATGAGTTCAATAGTCCGAATAATGTAAATAGTGTACATAATACCTCATCTCAGAAATATAGACAGATACTGAAAGGCCGAAACGTTGTGATAAATATGGCGACAAGGATGAGGACAATAGTCCGAATAATATAAATAATGTACATAATACCTCATCTCATATATATAGACAGATACTGAAAGGCCGAAACCTTGTAATAAATATGGCAACAAAGGTGAGGACAATAGTCCGAATAATGTAAATAGTGTACATAATACCTCATCTCAGAAATTTAGACAACTACAACTGTGCCGGTGTATTAATATTAGTATTATACTAAATAAAACAGTATTAATAATAAATAAAATTATTTATTTAAGAAACCCATTAATTCCATATCGGCTG
>OZ038485.1:11350498-11352998 GCA_964036315.1 Acanthosepion esculentum | reverse complement strand
GTTCTCTCGTGATCACTGAAGTTAAGCAACGTCGAGCTTGGTCACTATATAGATAGGGGTGTCCGTTGGGAATACCACATGCTCTGAGCTTGGATTTGCGGGTAGTGTAATTGATATCGGCTCGGAAATTTATGGCGTGTTCCAATTCCAATCGTGTTCGTTAGTTTCACTTACACGCAGATAACCTTGTTTAACCCACTTCGTCTCCAACCAGCTGTGTGGTAAAATGTCGGACTTGTATCAGATAAGCAACAAAGAAAATTCTTACAATAAAAATCGGCTTAAAATAATCCTCAAATATTTGATCAACCGTAAAATAGGAAACAACGAATCCATTGGATGGTTAAATATTAGTTGAGTCATAAGTCATTTCCGTTTTGCGAAGCCTGATTTAATAACCAATCGAAAAACTTAGTAGATGCAAGTTAAAGAATTGACATGCATGAAACTTGAGCACAGACCCCAAAATCTAAGCTCCATGCGGGAAAAGTATACTACCTTTGTAGTATCGACGGTATATTACTCATTTAGCATTCTTAACACGTAATGAAACACTAAATGCACATATATACGTACAGCAGCGGCAACGTGACCATGAATGTTTAATTAAAAAGCATCTTAAATTCATCAAGAAGAAAAATCTTGGTTTCGTCTATGTGAACGCAAAGCCACATAGAGCAAGAATCAAAGCGGAAAAGCAAAATAAATCTCGATTCACCTGCAGTAAGCGACAGGTCATATTTATGAGATTGAACCAACCGAGTATTAGTTTTTGTTGGTCGCTACAAAGTGTTTTGATGGAGAATAGATTCTGTAATAGAAAGAAGAACCAAAAGTACGTCGAATATTTTTTTTTCCTCAGAACCTGCGGGAATTTTACTCCGGGGCTATAGAAGAGATGCTTCATAAATGTTCTTTTATTAATCAAAAAAAAAAAATTACTTAATAAATCGAACAAATTTTTGGCTAAGCAAAGAGAAGAAATAAAATATCCTGCGGAAAGAAATATAAAGGGGAGACAGGCCGCCCCCTTAAGGTAAGAATTCAAGATCACCAGAAAACTGTAACACGAGGGGAAGTGGAAAAATCATACGTGGGTGACCATATATGGAGAGAGAAGGGAGATACGCCGCCCGCTGTGGGATCAGGTTGAGATCATAGGCAAAGAATACCATGGAAAATTCGTAAACTTAAGGAATCAGCGCATCTGCGAGGCCACAAAAATCTCATGAGCCGACCAAGCATAGAAATGAATACAATATGATAACCAGTAATAAGGAGTGCCAGAGAAAAAGCGATAATAAAAACAAAATTTGCTATATGAGTTCTGGTAAAATAAATGCAATGATAACAGCAAAAAATGCAATATGAGCATTGGTAAAAATGGTTGCTGAATATAGTACCCAGAAATTCATACACAGATGTCCTCAAGGACACATGGCACAGTGGATAAAGGCGTTAGTTAGATCCAGTGACAGGACCCAAAGAGTCTGAGTTCAATACCCGGCTAAGGCAGTGGAGAACTTGGAGAGGGAAATTTAACAGGAGACAACTTATAACTGATTAGACATGGCACGTGGAAATAGAACAGTCTACCCCAGTGAGCGAAATAAATGGTGCAGTTCGACATTTCAACCACCTGAAGAAGTCCTGAGCGTTCAACGGCCGAAAGGTTGTAATAGATCTGGCGACAAAGATGAAGACAATAGTCCGAATAATGTAAATAAAATGTAATTGTACTTACGTTTTTGAAGTATGAATTTGTTAATCAACATCGGAAATTATTTATGACTCAAACCAATGGTTTGGTAAACTGGGATCTCCAGCTGAGGAAAAGGCAATCAATGTCGAAGAAGAAAAAATTCGGAATTTAATTCTGTGCATAGTTTATTAACAATTTCGATGATATTCATTGTTTCAGCCGTTATGTAAAGCCAGCTGTAGAGAGATATTTATTTAAAAATGAACTGTCATTTTTTGTTGAAGTTTAATTAAAGCTATAAAAATACAAACAAATAAATGTCATTAAAAAGTTCATCGAAATAAAACTTCTCTAATTGTGAGGGAATAACAGTCCGTACAGTGATTAATGTTTACAACCCCGGCTGTCGACTTGTCCAATATACAAAATCATTTAAATATAAAGATCACATGAATTTCATTTTAAACTTCATTTTCGATTTTGTCTTTCTCATTAATTTTTTTTTTTGATTAACTTCCAGACAATAACAAGTAAATTGCTTAATTTTCTCGGTAACGCATACGTGTCCTTTTCCCAACGGCCTTAGTTGTGAGTACCTGGTGTGTAATATCTGCACAATTAAATAAATGATTTCTGTCACACCAACATCTATCAAATGGACGCCTTAATGCCATTCTTTATTTAATCAAAATTCAGCAGCGAGTAGCCGCTCACTGGAACTAGGAACATAAAAGTAGACATACACCTTCCCCACAAAACTCTTCTTAATATATAAACATTTATATATCGTTATCATAT
>OZ038485.1:11262998-11347998 GCA_964036315.1 Acanthosepion esculentum | reverse complement strand
TACGCTCAACTTTATCGCAATGTTATATTGATATTATTAACGAAATTCGATGGCAAAGTAAAGAATCGGTAGGGTTAAAACACTCAAGATTATCATTAGAATTCTTTTAAAAGATTCACTAAATGAACAGAAAGTATTCAAATAAATTTCGACATCACAGCGAATTAAACTACCATGGCTTTGGTTTGGTTTGTTTTACGGCATATCAACGTCAATGAGTTATTTAATGCCGACATGATTTTTATTTCTGGTTATATTTTTTTTAATGTATTGCTGGCAAAATTTTTTACTTCAATAATCTATTTCTAGTAATATTTTTTCCTCAAAACATATACCTGATAATATCTTTTTCCAAAAATATATTGCTGGTACTCATTTTTTTACAAAATATTTCTGGGATTAAAACCTGTTGTTACACTTTCATAGCGTTTTGACCCCACTTTGGGTGTTAACTATTTGCATATAGCTGGGACCCTAACAAGTGCTACCACGCCGGGTCAGGGTGGACCTGGAAACACTAGCAATTAAGAGGTGGTACCACGCTCCTCAAAACCTCCTGATCAGAGGCCTTGCTGTTGGACGTAGTTTATCGTCATACCCAGGACGGAGGCTACCATAGGGATAAGATTATAGGAAAGCGAAGAAAGAATTACCTAAAAGTAAATGGTCTTTACAAGCACAAATATATTTAATCGTGTTCTTCAAAGTCTGTAATCCATTGTGATTAAATACGAATCGAATATGGATGAAAATCCGACATAATGATAAAGAACAGATGTAATATGGAAATTATACTTGCATTATTTCCTTTAACCCGACTGTTATTCTAAACCCCATTGCCATATTCACAACGTTTCGACCGTTGTACGCTCCAGCCATATTCAGGTAATTGGAATTTATAACTGAACCCTTTATATCGTCAACCGAGGTAGACATTTCTAGTTTCATTTACCATGCCTCTTCCGGGTGTACCAGTTTTTTTCCCCCTTTGAAATCAACTCTCCGCGTTTTGGTTCCCCACTGCTGTGGCTTGGTATTGAACTCACATATGTCCAAAAGGACATCGTTGTAGATTCACACACTAACTCATCACAAATGTTTGGATCTATTCATTGGCTCTGACCAAAATCTTTATTCACTGGGCCATGTATACAACGGCTGAAACTTTGTGAATATGGAATCGAAGATGAGGATAGCAGTCCTAATAATGTTTATAATGCAAGTAATCACAATACCTCGTCTCAGAGATATAGACAGATATAGAAGAAAATTGTAGTATTTTTTTTTATTTGTTTCTCATTGGTTAAAAGCAGTGCTCACGTCTACCAATCTTGTCAAGTAATGTTCATTTGTGTGCTCCATCTGCATCATAATTCTACTATATCTAATCGTGTATCGTTTGATAGTGTGTATACGTTTGGTTGTCTAATAGGCATTTTCTTGTATGTTTTGTGGTTGCCCGTATGTTTATTGTTTGATGTTTTGTGTGAAAGAGAATTTGCAACGGTTTTGTTTGTAATTTGCATATCTTAGATACTTTTATAGAGGTTCGTGATATAATGAGTTTTACGTGATTTTATAAATGACAAAATTATTATCCATTTAATTACTTCCAACGTAATGAATTAGTTTTCTTTTTCTTTTCTTTTTTAAATACGAGCGAGTTTAACCGGTTAACTCAACGTTGGTCTCTATCATGTTCTTACGTGCGGGCTTCTAGATATCTGTTTTGCTAATGTAGCTTATCTTACACTTAGTAAGCTTTTCATATAGAAAATAATAGACTTCAATATAGAATGTAATTATTCAAAATTTTTCTTCTTGCAATATCCATAATTATCATTTACTCTTTGTATAAATGCAGAATTAGATCACATACATACACCAAGAGTTCATATAAACAGATGTACGCAATTCCTTCGCTTCTGAGTTATTGAGTTTTAAGAACGTTTACGGTAGAATCAGGAATCCACACCCAAATTTTGTAAATAGCATTTTTGTATTGTATATTGGATTGTACATTTAACAGCGTCTGTCGTAAATTTTAAACTTAACACTTGAAAAACGAAGGATTTGCGGACATAAGTTTAAAGGGACTTTTGATCTTGTTTTGATGCCAGGAAGCCGTCCCTGAAACTGTTGAAAGTATTTTTGATACACCGTCCCTCTCTCTCTCTCTCTCTGTATATATATATATATATATATATATATATATATATGCAGAAATATAGTCTTAAAGTGTGCTATATTTATGGGGTAAAGTGCTCAATATCAGAGATAGAGCGTGTGTAAATATAAAAGTGCACAAGGAAGTCAGCACTTAGAGGCGACAGTCTGTTTCATGCTAGTGCAATCGTCAGGCGATTGCACTAGCATGAAACAGACTGTCGCCTCTAAGTGCTGACTTCCATGTCCACTTTTATATTTATATATATATATATATATATATATATATATATATATGTAAAAGTCCGACAATTATTTTCAGTATTTGTTGGTTATTGGAATTTATTCCGTATACACCATTCCTATATATGTATATATATATATATATATATATATATATATATATATAAAGTCCGACAATTATTTTAAGACATTTTTTTTATGTTTATACGTCATTTTTATAGATACAAATATTTAAGTAAATGTTCTGTTTATAATAAATGGTATTAACAACATTTACAAAGAACGTATAACATAAACAAATGTCTTAAATAATTGTCGGACTTTGTCCATTTCATAGTGTATGACGTCATTTGTTTACATTTGGATACGCATTGAGCAGATATGAATCATGGAGAATTGTGTTTAAAAACAATAAAATCCGAACGCTCCTCTGTGGCCGAAACGGTCAAGCTATGTGACGGTTCCGTATAGGATACAGTTTCGATTCCTGTCGGAGGACGAATATTTTTATAAAAATTTCTCGGACATTAAGGCCGGTAAATGTTGTTAATCTTGTTTATTATTAACAGGGCATTTACTTAAATATTTGTATCTATAAAGAGAATGTATAAACATAAAAATATATAGGTATATGAATTAAATATAAATGAAGTTCAATTTTAGATGGCCCATTTCTCTCCTCTAGAATTTCTCTCTTCGAGAAATTACCCGGAGCTTGTCAATACCAAACCTTAGGGTAAAAAAATGATCGTAACGTTTTTTTTAGTTAAAAGAGAGAGGGAGAAATATAATAAAAAAATGAAAATAAGGGTAAAGGCATTTAAAACGGAGTTAGAGAGAAAAAAGGGGGAAGGAAAAACCAAATTAGTGAGAGGGATACAAGAATCGGTGGCGGAAAAGAATGACTGGAAATAGTTCCAAGTCTAGACAAAAGTAAAAAACGGTTGAAAATTATCATTGACCTATATTTTAACTATTACATATAGATGGATAAGTAGGAGATGACCAGTTCCATGGCAGGCACGTTCCCCCGACCTCAAGCTTTTGGATTTTTATCTATGGGGCCACCTAAAACAATTGGTTTATACAGCAGACATTAATAAGGCAAATACGCTTCATCAACGTGTCATGGGGTCTGCAGAACCACAATTTTATTGGTACAGTGTAACCCGGATATAAGAGAGTTGTCGGGACCGGAGAATAAATATCTTATATCAGGGTTTCTCTTATATCCGGGTTTGGTCTATTATACAGTGTGACCCTGATATAAGAGAAACCCGGATATAAGAGAGGTTGTCTCTGGTCCCAAATTAGAGCCATACTTACCTAAACAAAATAGGCCAAACACGGATATAAGAGAAAACCGGATATAAGAGACTTCTTCTCCGGTCCCGACAACTCTCTTATCCGGGTTACACTATATATACATTAACACAGGCTCTAATTTGGGACCAGAGAAAATCTCTCTTATATCCGGGTTTCTCTTATATCAGGGTCACTTATATCCGGTTTACACTGTATATTATAGTTGTGTTGACCAAATTTTAATCACAATGTTTCTGATGCACTGGCTGACGTCTCTCGTGAAAGATGGATGTGTAGGGGAGGACCGGTTCCGTGGCCTGCATGTTCCCCCCGAACTCAATACTTTGGATTTTTATCTATGGGGGCCACCTAAAATATTTGGTTTATTAAGCAGACCTAAATAATGCAGAGAGGATTCATCAACATATCATGGGGACCTCTGAAACTATTTGACACCATGTTGGAGTATTTGAAAGGGTCCACCAGTCAATGATCCGACGGGTGCATGCGTGTGTAGAAGCAAGCGGGGGATATTTTGAACATTTGTTATGAGTTAGCGTGTGAATCTACAACGATGTTCTTTTGGACATATATTTATATGGACATTTTACCTTTTTTTTGTATCAAGAACCGACACCCAAATTTTGTAAATAGCATTTTTAGATTGTATCTTGGATTGTATATTTAACAGCGGCTGCTGTAAACTTCAAACTTAATGACTGAAAAACGAAGTATTTGCGGATATATGTTTATATGGACTTTTGTTTCTGTTTTTGTGTGAGTAACCCGCCCCAATATTTAAAAAAATATTTTTGATACACACTGTATATATCAATTTGTCAAACCCAAAGAAATTGAAAACATATTAAAATCTAAAAAGAATCTGAAGGGATGAATATACACAAGATACTACTTGAAATGACCCTTAAGAATGGCACGGGCAGGAATGGTGATATTTTTTATGTTCCTTATTTAGGGTGGATGTTATTCGCATGATCTCTTAACCGTCGCAGGATACTACATTTTCTCCCTCGAATACATTTCGTTTGCAGGCTAAACTGTAGCTGGCTATCGAAGCAAATGAGCTATCATGTGACCCTCAAGGACCTTTCGGAAGCTTCTGAGAAGAGGATGATCAACTTGTGCATGTATAGATTTTTCTTGTTTTGTTGTTTTCTAGATCGTTTGTTTTTGATTTATTGGCTTTTAATTTTTTTTCTTCTTTGGCCACTTGGCAGGCTTTGTATTGGTTCTACCAATACTTGGGTTTGTTTCAGTTATCGCACACACTAAGCGGGTCACACATCTCTCTACACAGCGCACTTGACATAGAAACAAGAATACAGATGAAGTTAATTTCGGAACAGTGCCACTTTTTGATTAGTGAGGCCGGGTAGAGTATTTACGCTTACGTAATCTGTTTAGCATAGAACAGTGTTTTTATTTCTGTTTAGGTATAGGTGTTTATTATTGATTGTTTCTTCTCAGTGCTTCCATACATATATATATATATATATATATATATATATATATATATATACACACACACACACTATATAGATATATACAGTGTAACCCGGATATAAGAGAGTGGTCGGGACCGGATAAGAAGTATCTTATATCCGGGTTTCTCTTATATCCGGGTTTGGTCTATTATATATACATTAACACAGTCTCTTATATCCGAGTTTCTTTTATATCCGTGTCTCTTATATCCGGGTTACACTGTATATACTATATGTATATATGTGTATGCAGGTGTGCAGACAAATAACAAAGAACACGTTAGGGAGATAATCCGGTGTTCCTTAGTATTTTGCTTTTATTTTCAAAAAGACAGTGCTCCATACAGAAGTAGAGCTTATATTATAATATTTTTTGTTTTGAAACATGAGAACTCTTATGTAGCGAAGGAATCATATTTTTAAAAATAAAAAATATTATAATTATATATATACTATATATATATATATATATATAAATATATATATACATACCTCATAATATATATACATACTACACAATATATGCATACTTCAGATATATATATATATATATATATATATATATATATATATATATATATATGGCCCGATGATTGCATCTAGCATGAAACAGACTGTCGCCTCTAAGTGTTGACTCCTATGTACACTTTTATATTTACACACGCTCTATCTCTGATATTGAACACTTTATCCCATAAATATAGCAGACTTTAAGACTATATTTCTTCATATATATATATATATATATATATATATATATATATATATATATATATACTTGACTGGCGTCGAGATCTCATTATTTTACAGAAGAGCTGGTTAGATGTAGCTGTAAATTCTATGTTAACAGTTTTTTCTCTCGCACTTCTCGCTTGTGAAGTCTCCTTTCGGCTGCTTGCTTTGCAGCCAAATGCAATGTCAATCTTAATCTACCGGACTCCTTATTAATATCTTTTCTTTCAGCTCATCATTAATGTTTTTTGTTTCTGTTCCTAATTCTTCCATACCATGTAACCCCTTGTGTTTTGGTTGCATTACCGTCTTGTTCCGGCTTTTTTCGATTATATATATATATATATATATATATATATATATATATATATATATATATATATATATAGATAGATAGATAGATAGATAGATACTAGATTTGCATTTAAGTTTATTGAAAGTTAGGTCAATTTGATTTTAAACATTAAATTTTGTATATTATTATTTTAACTCTACGGTCACCAATTTTTTCTTAATACATCATGCAACGTACCGTCTTTAAATACCCTCAGAGTTGGTAACGAAAATGTCCTGAATAAGTTTAATCTATTTCTTAAGTTAAGGCTGAAATTTTATTAAATAATTTTTATCAGTTAATTTACTCAGTAATATATTTCTTCTAATAAAGCCGAAATTTTATTAAATAAATTTTTATCGCGACTAAGTATTTGTTTTAATTAAGACCCATAGCTGGATAGCGATCTATATGCTGTGCAACATTTGTATATACAAGAATGTATAAAGAATGATAAATAGAATATACAGAAAAAAAATCAATAATTGTCCCCCTGAAATGAGTGATGAAATGTTGTTGAGATCAGCAAGTGTCTGGAAAGCTGGGAAAAACTGCAAAATAAAAAAAAATAAAACTTACTTTTTACTTTGTGATATACTTCTTTTTGCTTGCTTTGTCTGGTTTCATCTTTGACGGTGGCGATATTATTATTATTATTATTATTATTATTATTATTATTATTATTATTATTATTATCATCAGCATCATCATCATCCTCATCCTCATCTTTTGGTTTTTGCGACTTAATAAAGGTAAACTACAAACCTCCATTTT
This sequence comes from Acanthosepion esculentum, assembly GCA_964036315.1. NCBI lineage: Eukaryota > Metazoa > Mollusca > Cephalopoda > Sepiida > Sepiidae > Acanthosepion > Acanthosepion esculentum. The sequence goes on along the minus strand of OZ038485.1, from coordinate 11,340,939 downwards.
CTGAAAGAACTAATATAATCAAAATCATTCAGATTTAACACCTGCCAAGTGCTGTCTACTCTTCCTTAAAGATGCCGCGCCTGATAATTTAACAGCTACGATAAATACCCTCTCGCATACTGGCTATCAATGGCGCTTGGACAGTATAAATGAGACAATCTGCGAAAATAGGAGTAATCTTTTGAGCCTCTGCGTTCCTGGACATTTTTAACACTTCTACCTGAGCTGCTGAGTCAAAATTCGCAATATAATTGTTATGTAATGTTTAACCACCGTTCAACCGGTGGCTGAGCATCAAGTCATTTTCTCTATCACTGTTCAACTGATGACTGAGCATTACGTCCTTTTTTTCCTACCACCGGTAAACCGGTGGTCAGGGCTCAAATTGTTAAATTAGGAAATATCTTTTTTGCTTAAATAGCGAGTATTTTTGTGGATTGCCTAAGAAGAAGTGTAAAGTTGTCATTCTGAAATGTTTGTGTTTAAAAAAAAGGATTAGTCCTGTTTTTTAAATCTTGTTTTTTTCTAAGCTGTCATTTTAAGGCAAATTTAAAGCAGAAATGCATTCGTTAACACTTTGAGCCTTGCCTACCTGAACAATTTAACACTTCTACCTGAGCTCGTGATACAAAATCCCCCATATAATTAATATACAATGTTTCACGGTAGATATAAAAAAAAATTAGTTACAACTGATAACCACCGTTCAACCGGTGGCTGGGCATTACGTCATGTTACTCTACCACCGATAAACCGGTGATCAGGACTAATGGGTTAAGCTTTTAATTTCTGATACGAGATAATATTTCTTTGAAAATCTTCGGTTATTTTAACACATTTCATAAATAATATTTGTAGAGGAGTATTCTTTAGTCGTTCCACAACCTACGAAATTTGTCGGAATCATAAGATAGTGTTCTTTTTTATTATTTTAAAAGATAGGTCCTGTTCATAATATAAATACCATGACAAAAGTAACCCTGACTTCTTAAAGAGTTATTTATATTTTTTTTTTTATTTACAAATGTTAAATCTGTAACTGAGCTTACGCCAGTGTTCTCCGACGAATTGGGAAAAAGGAAAACAGCCGATTTTTAGGAGCGATAACTTAAACTTGACATTTGTAAATAAAATCAAATTTCATATATCTATGAATTCATTTGATTGATTAATTCGTTTACTACAGCGTACCATCTACTTGCGGGTTGTTTAAAGACAGAACCTATTTCTTTTAGATTGTAAGAATGGTTTTGGAGATAATAATTATTTACTGATAGAAATCCACCTCTTCTCCGCTGGGTGAAAAAGAAGTGGATGCATACCATTTCCAAGTGTATTTGCGTTAAGTAAATACAACGAACACAACGGGAATTGGAACTCATCTCTCCACTTAATAATTATACGTCATGATCCATTATATCAAACACACGAATCCAATCTAACAGCACCTGGTATTCCCAAGCGATCACCTTTATGAAATCAAGGCACGATTCGATCATGTATTGCTGAAATTAACAGGCCCACTTACTAAAATGATAAACAAGCGATTGTTGTTTCTATTCTGAAAAACGTACTGAATAGAGAAATGTCTAATCTGTATAATCTACAAAATTAAACCGCTTCTCAACAAAAACTAATTTCCAATATTTTTCCTGAGCGGGTAAGTAAACTTTAGTACTTCCAAATTTTCAAAACGGGTTACCTTTGAAAATTTTAATCGTTAGTGGCAGCCAATAAAATAATAGAAAAATATGAGGGTGAAGTTGCCAACATGCTCCGTCACTGTTTTCTCTTTTAACAATGTTGGTACAACAGTGAATATGTGTTACGTCAAAATGTCTGACGATTAGAATGAGCTCAGGAAACTGGATGAAGCCCTAATAGAAATTCATTAGCGTCTATTGGAACATAAGGATTTATTTAGTCGACCTCGTTGATAATATTTTACAGGAGCAGCCAAATTATAAGCACGTATATTCTGATGGTTCAAAAAAACATATGTAAACCGCGTGTTCAATTGTTCTTGATGACATAACAATAAAGAAGCCTAAATGAGAAATCTTCGCTTTTTGTGTTGAAGATTTAAGCAAAGACTTTAGGCATCATAACAGACAATGAGCCAGACAAGTCCATAGTTTTCTCAAATAACGTATCCGTAAATATATAACCACCACACATACACATCTTTAATAGTTAAAATACTAAAAACGACCAATCCTATCTCTGCTATGGCGATGATTATCGTCCCGTTTAGTCGAACCCAGGGGATCTCGCTTTTGTATTATCTCTGCTGGACCGAAAGAGTAGTGTTATGGTCCAGGTTAGGACCAAGGAAGAACGACACGAACACAAGAGTAGAATTAACCAAGATATATTACACGGAATATTAATACAAGATGTGGAAGGTGTTAGTATGACTGTCAGTCTGGTTTGGAGTGAAGGAGTATCGGCTCGATTCGATTTGTCCCTCTCTCTTGAGAGGCGTAGTATACATAGTGTTAGGAAGAGTTCATTCTGTAGTTATAGGTAAGGACCCATAACAAGTAGTGAAACAGAAAAAAAAGTTACCTTTTATGTATTAATTTGTATAAATCGAAAGGTGAAATAAACACAGACAATGTCTTTTAATTCCAACATTAACATCTTGAAAACTGGGTACAGTTCAAGGTATACACTCCAGGAGAAAGAATCAAACCGTTCCTCTCCATTGCTCTTATTTCCAAAGATTAGTGATGCCATTCTTTGAACTGCTATCTTGGCATGTCGGTTGGAGTCAATTTAGATGCAAATCTTTGTTTCTTCCATTGTTCTTAACAAAAGCCCGGTTCATTTCATTTTCTCTCTTCCGTAAGTCCATGCACTGAAGCTGAAATATTTAGCGCATTTTAACTTCGGGTATTCACTTGTTTCCCTCAATCTTTTTTTTTTCTTCTTCTTGTATTTTCTTTAAGGACATATTTCACATCACATCCGTTTTCGCAGGGTAATCTCTTTATTTGCACTCGTATAGAAACTAGTTATTAAAAAAATTATCTATTTTTTCTTCCGTGTATTTCAGTAATTTTGCTTTTGTAAGTCGTCTTTAGTTTTTGCTTCTTTTCTCACACACAACGATGTAAATAGTCATTTTTATAACAAAATAACAATCAATGTTTTTACAGCAAAAAGACCATTAATAGGTTTTTATAGCAAAATTACCAGTCATACATTTTACAGCAATATATTTTTATAGGAAAATGTCCAAAAATACGTTTTATCTTAAAATGACCAGCACTACATTTTTGTCGTAAAATGACCAGTACTACATTTTTAACAAAATAAGCGGTAATATATTTTATCATAAAATGACCAGCACTACATTTTTTTCTTAAAATGACCAGGACTACATTTTTATTGTAAAATGGCCGTCATTGACTATCAATACAAAACTAAAAAAGTAGAGAAATGCGTATTCATATTAAAATTTCAATCAATGCCTTTTATCATCTACAAAATATTTATCTAAAAACATACATTTGCTAAGAAATTATCTACTAAATATCTGTTTGTGAAGGAATAACATTGCTTTTAAAAATATTGCTGAGGCGGTAAAATGGCGTACACCACATTCGGATTTCGGAATTAAATAATCGACAGATTTTGATATGCCTCAAAAAATCAACCAAATCATTTACTAACCAATTATTAGCTGTATTCTTCTTCTGCAAAACGCTTTGATTAGTAAAACTTTCTCTAATGAAAACCAGATTTAAGTGTTCGTTGAAAATTCTTTCACCAAAAAATGTCCGGAATTTTACTTAAAATGTATCAAAAAGATAAGACGCGGCAATCATTCATTGCAAATAATGGGGAATATATAACTGAATAAAATGTAATTGTTGTGTCCGAGAAAGGGTTACTGAAGGGGGAATAACCAAAACAGAGGTTGGAAATGAAATGGTAATCTTTATAACATCAACAAAATACAATACTCGCCAGCGGCGTGAAGTAGGTAAACCACTGATAGTGGTGGACTACTTAGACAATATATTACCCCCCGCCAAACATACACACACTTACAATAGTATCCAACGTATTTATGATGATTGGGAAATACCCATCAGTGTTCTTAGGTACGGGATATAACAGTAATTAAATTTATTTGCTGGTGAAGTTGATTACAGAAAACGCAAATTAATAAGACCCAATTTGATAATTTATTTCTCTTTCTTCTTGTTCCTTCTTCATATTTATTTAAGTTTTTTATCAGCTGTTTTTATTTTTTTATTCTGTATTGTGTGCTTGCGTATTTACGTAATAAAATGCATGTAAAACAAGAATAATTTGAAACTTTTTTTTTACAAATTAAAAAATATTTTAATTTAATTAGCTAAAAACAACAAACAGTTCTTCAGTAATTGCATTTATATACTTTTAAAAATTTATTTTGCTTTACAAATGGATGTGTAGTACTAGTAGTATTTATTACCAAATTTATCGACGCGTCACTATGGTACGGATACGTAATGGAATGCACAGCTGTTTTGAATGAAAAATGATGCACGACTTACAAGTATTAAACTATATTTATTGCACAAAGTAACTAATAATAACATAAGAAAAGTTATTGAAACAAAGCAAGTTCAGTCGACCAATTATGACAATTCCAGAACAACGTAACTATAAACAATTTTTTCTATCCTCTGCCAGCCGCTATGATGGAGAAAGCATTACCTCGAACCGTCACCAGTGATACACGCTGCAAGAGCCACTCCGTTTTTGCGAGGTTCGTTCCTTAATCGAGACGCAATCGCGCCAATCCTCCGAAGGAACGCCATCAAACGAGGACCAATAACCCCTGAAGTCTCCACTGCCACAGGAGTAAAAAAAAGATCTATCAGCAAGAGAAGAATATTTAGCTATTTTTTATTTAAGTATCCCTAGATTTATACTAACTTCCCAGCGACGCTATCGTAAGGGAACTGGCTACCCTACCATTATTTATTACCGATTGGTATAATATAAACGATACAAGACACTCAGAAGACACGTGGAAGAAGACAGAATGTATGGTCATCAGGAGGATCAAATACCAACATATTAGTTACACTTTGGACATATCAACATCAATTAGGTGTAGACGTTTAAAAGTCTTCTTTTTTTTAAACAGAGGGTGGAAAATGCGACACCCAGATCCAAACAGGCATTGAATAAATCATGTCACAGGATAAGTGCTGAGAAGCGGAAAAATTCTTTAGAAACAAAAAAATGTACTGTGATGCGATGTGTTATATGGCAGTGGATTCTGAACACTCACTGCACGCATGAGGAGAATACGAGAGATAGCAGAAATGTTGTTCTACAGAAGGATATTGTGAATTCAATGGACGAATCGAGTAAGCAACAAGGAAGTCTTAGAGAAAACGGCCGCATAATGAACACATTATGAGAATCATGAAAAGACAAATGGAATTCCTTGGACACATAACGAGGAAGGAAGGCTTGGAAAGTTTAAACCTCACAGGGCTTATTGAGAGCAAGAGAAATAGCTGAACGCAGTGAAGCCATTTATCTAACGGGACTGTGTGAAATAATGGCGGAAATGGGGACATAGCCTTAGCTAAGGAAAAAAATTCTAACTGGCAGAATGGGAACGCACATTGTAGGGAGACATTATCCCCCATGTGGTTAAAAATCGCGGGAATAATAATAATAATAATAATAATAATAATAATAATAATAATAATAAAATACTGTATTAGCCCAAAATTCAGATTCTGTGATAAATATCCAGAAACAATTGATCATCTTGTATGAGGTTGCACGATATTGGCACCCGCTGAATATAATACCCGGCATGACGGAGTGGGCCAATATCTGCACTGGAAAATTTGCAACTTCTACGGGAAGGAAACTGAAAGAAACTGGTACGAACACCACCCAGACCCGGTTACGGAGATATGACCTGTTACAATTCTATGGGACTACACAATACACACTGACAGAACAATCAAAGCCAACCTCCGAGACATTGTTATTACAGACCTCAAACAAAAAAAAAGTAACCTCCTTATTGATATGGCAGTCCCTGCAGACTGCAATGCATTTTTTAAGATATTCAAAAAGCTTTCAAAATACAAGGACCTTGAAATAGAAATCTCAAAAATGTGGCACGTGGGAACATCAACAATCCTTGTTGTACTTGGAGCCATAGGATTGGTTGGAAAGGATTCCAGTAGACTAATTGCATGGATTCCTGGAAGTCCATGCGTCAAAGAGATACAAAATATTGTTCTGACAAGTACAGCCCACCCTTTATGAAGGGATTTATCTATGTATGTTTTTTTTTGCACTGGAAAGTGTCATGATACCATTTCTAACCTTAGGTCACTGGGCGGTACCCGGAAAGAAATGTGTAAACACCAACTATCAAAGGAAATAATAATAATAATAATAATAATAATAATAATAATCTTCAACATCAGCATCAGCATCATCATCATTGATTTGCTAGGTGCTTACTTGAAACCGGGAAACTATCTGTTTTTTTCTTTCTGTTTCCTTAGTGTTTCCTTTTTTTTCCCTCCTTCATATTTGTTTCTTTACTTTTCTTTTTATCGTCTTTCTTACTCGTCACTGTTATGTTCTTTTTCCATTTCTTTCGCCTCAAGTCGATTCTCTCTAGACAAGCTCCCCCCCCTTTTTCTTCCTCTAATGGAGATGGATAAAGTTGCTCCAGCGAAAATTACTCAAACCTGAAAATCTCGGCGGGACGCAGACGAAATAACGTAGGATGAATCATCAAGACAGACACGCGCATGCACGCACCCAGAATGCAACGCGGCCCGCCATTGGCACTGTAATTGGTTGTCAATGACTGACTTAGAGTTTATCGATGGAATGTCTTACTTCTATTGACAATGAAAGAAAGTGATAATACTTAATGCCCCATACTTGAAGAATTTCATTAATGATCTAATTTTCTAGACGGTCAGTTGAGTATTCGCCTTGTTTCTTTAAAACAAGGTCGGTTTTAATTAACTTTTTCTAAAACTCAGCTCTTATCAAGTGTTGAAGACAATCATATCGACCAAATATCACATCTTACTATAACTTAAGAACATAGTCATAGGTTACACATACACATCTACCCCGACGCAACAATTTATGCATGGCATGTGTCATCACTACTAGTTTTATACCAACGAGAGAGCTTTAAAGATGTCCATAATGCTTGCATCTGTTTTCAGGAAGAAAAATAAAATTTACTTTTGACGCATGGATTAGGAAACACATACCATGTGTTTCTATATTTCTGTGGTGAAGTATGGTAATTATTTACACTATTAAAGTTGATTGCTCTGTTGTCCTCATCTTTATTGGCATATTCACGACTTTATGGCCGTTGTATTCTCCGGCCTTCTTCAGGATCTGGCTATCTATATTTCTAAGGTGAAATATTGAAACTATTTGCATTATCTACCTTGATCGGACTGTTGTCCTACTTTTTATTGGTGTATTAATGACCTTTCGACCGTTGTACGTTCCGGCCTTCTTCAGGATCTGGCGATATTTCTCAGGTGTGGTATTTGATTTATTTACACTATCTACATTGATCGGGATTCTGCCCTCATTTTTATTGTCATATTAGAGACCTTTCAACCGTTATACGCTGCAGCCATCTTCAGGATATGGCTATATTTCTCAGGTGAAATATTGTAAGTATTTACACTCTCTACATTGATCGAACTGTTGTCCTCATCTTCATTGACATTTTCCCAACGTTTCAGCCGTTGTACACCCCGGCCTTCTTCAGGCTCTGGCTATATTTCTAAGGGGAAATATTGTAAATATTTACACTATCTACATTGATCGGACTGTTGTCCTCATCTTTACTGGCATATTAACGACATTTCGGTTGTTGTACGTTCCGGTCTATATCTAGGTTCAAATCTAGCTCCTAACTTGATTATTTTCAACTTCTTTTTCTCATATATAGATATACTGTGTGATGTAACGGATACCGGCTCTTAATGAGAGATGGGAGAGCCGAGTTCGAATTCCTGTCGGGTTGCTTTCATTTACGTGCAAATATCTTTGAGAAAATTATGAATCCATCAATGTGTCTTCTCATCTATGTTTTGAATCGTTGGACAGATTGGGTCTTACAGCCTTGGTTGCAAACCTGTCTACCGAAGTAAGATAAGACAACTACTGCAGGGAAAATCATTTATCTCGTCAGTCACGAATTAAAAGAAGCATGGCCACCCAAGAGTGTATTTTGTGTTTTACAATCTGAAAATATTTTCTGGGTTAAAATAACCAGCAAAGGTTTGATAAACCGTAAGGAACGAATCAATCATTTTTGAGCAGTGAATGTTTAAAAACGGTAGCGAGCGTAGTGTTCATATAAGTGGGTGTTCTATTTACAACAGATGTATAATGTCGAACTGCACCTTGACGTTGTGCTACAAAATGATTATCTTGTCTACGTGAAATCTGACTGATACAGAAGTTGTAGGTCAGTATTTCCTTTCTTAAGTTCTGATCTCTCCCTGATTTACTATGTTCTCTTTCTTGTCCTCTTTCGTGACCTATTTATCTTAGAGTTAACGCTTTGACTGCTAAAATATCGCGTTACTAAAATCAGTCTTTGAAGGCAAATCCACCTATTACTTTCCTTCCTTCGCTCTATCTATCTCTCCTTACCTAATTCACTCTTTTTAGATGACTACGCATTAAAGAAATAAGACTTGCAAAAACGTTTCTCCCTGTTTCTTTCTTTCTATCTCCCGACTTCCTGGTTTGTATCTCTCTAGGCTGTTTTTCTTTACTATCCTCTTACCGGTGTTCGGCTTTTTTTAGTTTGTTTATATTTTTCAGCTGACAGAGAAATTTGAGAAGCTCTCCTGCAGTGATGAGGCATGCGTTTGTTGCTAGAGAAAACTTCCAGATAAACTGATTACATGAGCCTGGGAGAACACTATCCATCAGGATACTTTTCTTATTCCAGTACAGCACGTTTATTAGATAAGTAAAATACACTTCGTTGCGAAAATATGCATTTCGTCTGAAAAAAAAATGAACATGAGAAAAAGTTGTTTTTTAATTGCAAAATAAGCTTTCAAAACAAATCTAAGTATTCAGGAACATAAAAAAATGGTTAGAAACAAAGAAAAGAGAACGGAATAGTTAAGTAATATCAGTTCCCATATATAGCAGAGACTGCTAGACAACCTCTTCACAGACTTAGAAATTTGAAGCAACAGAAATTTGGTTCTACAGAAGGATACTGAGAATAACATAGACCCAACATGTGAGCTAAGAGAAAGTTTTAGAGAAAAAAGAGACACCGTGGCAAGTATATTTAACATCAGACAGTTGACAGTTCGAGAGGGCTTGGAAAATTTGATACTCATTGGACAGATAACCTACTTAACAAGCTTGAGTAAATCGATGGCGGAATAATATTTCGGAGATGTAACAAAAAGACAACATTTAGTAAAAGATATATAGGACAGGGAGTTGTGGAGAGCCATGTTCGCACATAGAAGAAGTGAGAACTGACGTAGTGGCTTTTGGCTTTACAAAACGAACATAGTCCTGATGAGTTTTATTCCGATCTCATTAACGCCATCAGGAAATCAGAAAGTCAAGTTTTCCTGGTTCCTGTAACATCAATAGGTAGAACGAAAAAGAACCCCACACCAGGAAGACTTGAGAGTTGACGGAAAGTGTAGGCAAATCATGTAATTTTTACACGTCTTACCCTTCAACTATCTCTCTCTCTCTCTCTCTCTCTCTCTCTCTATATATATATATATATATATATATATATATATATATATATATATATAAAAGTAAAAGAACGAATAAAATTTCAACGTTCAAAACAATAATTTAAAACAGGGCTCAATACAAAAGTAAAGCAATAAATATTTATTATGCAGTTATATATGTAAATATCCACTACAAAATTGTACATTTGTTTCAACGTTAAAATTAACGTTTCTTCAGGTGGCAAACTCTGATGGTACTAAATGACTTTATTCTGAATTCCCATTAATAAAACACTGCTTCATTCCCCGTATTTGTAAAATTTTGCATAAACGGTCAATTGGATTTTTACATGTAACAGTGCCTAATATATATATATATATATAAATATAAATATATATATACATTTTTATGTTTTACATACTTTTATATATATATATATATATATATATATATATATATATATATATATATATATATGGTGACCCCCAAAAAACGGGAACTTTTTAACAATCCAATAAAACCAAGAGTGATGGAAGAAAAATATTTAATTCATAGTAATTGAAACCTTAAAACATGCCATTTAAGAAACAATCGTTGAATTTTCATTTTTTTACAAATTATGTCCTGTAGATGGTGTGCTCCTGTAGGAATGCATTCTTGAAATCTGCTGTTGAGATTCCCCATTGACTGCTGCAACATCTCAGCTGGGATACTGTAAATTTCATTCTCGTTACTAAAATGGCGAAATGTTTACTTGCTCAAGGTCACTGTCTCGCAGTGTTGCCACTTGCTCATGTCTTCAATAATTCCCGTTTTTTTTTGGTCACACTGTATATATATATATATTAAATGCAACTAAAGACAGCTGCTGATTTTCTTTTGTATTTTCTCATATTAAGTACGGACACACACACACACACATATATATATATATATATATATATATATATATATATAACTTTGCTGGTCTTAGCTTGTCCAAGCTGGTTCTAGCTGGTCATAGCTGGTCTTGGCTGGTCTTGGCTGGTCTTAGCCGGTCATAGCTAGACGTAGCTGCGATACTACCAGCGCAGGGACGAATCCCTGTGCCAGGCATGTATCAGTGATCGAATCTCAGCCAAAAGGCGATCATTAAGCGAGCGATCTGAGAACAGATACTACACTCTGATCCCGGCCTCCAGGCCGGGCATCGTCTAGACATTTAATTCCAATACTCCACGGGTCATGTAGTTAAGACGGGTCTGTCAGTTATTCTAAATCTTGATTTATTTTATTTTGATTCCGAAATTTTCCGTAACTCCAGCATCTAAGTTATGTTACAGGTTTAAAATAATATTTATAAGACGGGCCTGTTTTCATCTGACACCAGTTTGAATAACCATTCTCCCATATTTATTTCCTGTGATATCTCTCATCCTGCGTTTCAGAATTATCACGTTACGATGTTACGTAAAGAGAAGATGGGAAAAGAGATCTGTGAGTTTTTGTAAGGTTTTAATAACGACTATAATCCAGATTTATCCATCTGGATATAAACCAATTCGCTCGTCAACTTCTTCGGTCAGGGGGACAGGCTATAAAGACACAATAGGTTTCTGTTCCAGAGAAATATTTTGCAAATAGAAAAGAAAAAAACAACCTATTGGTTCTACACGTTATCAGTGAAAGAAAATCTGAAACATAACTTCTTCGGGTGGACAGGCAATAAAGACAGAATAAGTTTCTGTTCCATACAAATATTTTGCAAATAGAAAAAAAATGGCTAATGTGTCAACCTATTGGTTCTACACATTATCAGTGAAAGAAAATCTGAAACACATAACTTTAACACCAGTTTCTCTCCTATATGATGCTATAACATATTTTTTAACATCCGTATTAGATAAGAGTTTCTAATTTTCTTAAATCAGACAAGGTTTCTTTTTAATATAATTTCCATACAATTGCTTGATAGACAGGGGGTAACTTCATTAAGAATTTTGTTACAAGTCATTTAAAGCACGATGCGATACCATAAAATTGGTGTGATTCGTTCTCCACGCAATTTGTAAATAACACGCTTACCGTTGTTACGAGGGCTGTTACTAAATAAGGCCAGTAGTGTAACTGAGATTGAACGTTAATATCAATAACTGACTATATTTTATTTTGTCATATCTGCGTATCACTCTGGCAAAGTGTTGTCTGACATAAATATCAGTGGTGCAGCATTGGATTTCTATATGATAAAATATGACATACATTACGATTAACAGACGCTTGATTAACGCTTAAGGAAACCAAACAATGCATGAGAGCAGAGTTTGATAAAGAGAAATGTTGTTGGAGTTTGTATAAATTGGTTCACGAAAAAAATTTGTATGTAATGGTGTTAACTGAGTGGAGAAATAGTGGGTTTGTAGAAGAAAAATAGTTTGTACGACGATGTTATTGTTTTTTCTTTGTTTTCTTTAGATTATGGGGAATTAAATACAAATCATTTTTGGTTTTGAATTTCATCTCAATATTAATCAAAATCAGAGATGTTTCAACTTGAAGACACATCATCATCAGATACGTTTCATCTTGAAGGCAGAATGCACATCATCATCCGTGATGTTTCAACTTGAAGGCAGAATGCACACTAATATCAGTGATGTTTCAACTTGAAGGCAGAATTCACATCCTCATCAGAGATGTTTCACCTTGAAGGCAGAATTCACATTATTTTCATAGATGTTTCAACTTGAAGGCAAAATGCACATCCTCATCAGAGATGTTTCACCTTGAAGGCAGAATTCACATTATTTTCATAGATGTTTCAACTTGAAGGCAAAATGCACATCCTCATCAGAGATGTTTCACCTTGAAGGCAGAATTCACATTATTTTCATAGATGTTTCAACTTGAAGGCAAAATGCACATCCTCATCAGAGATGTTTCACCTTGAAGGTAGAATTCACATTATTTTCATAGATGTTTCAACTTGAAGGCAAAATGCACATCCTCATCAGAGATGTTTCACCTTGAAGGCAGAATTCACATTATTTTCATAGATGTTTCAACTTGAAGGCAAAATGCACATCCTCATCAGAGATGTTTGAACTTGAAAGCAGAATTCACATTATTTTCATAGATGTTTCAACTTGAAGACAGACTGCACATTATTATCAGAGATGTTTCAACTTGAAGGCAGAAATCTTATCATGATAGGAGATGTTTCAACTGGAAGACAGAAAACAATTCATTATCAGATATGTTCAAATTGAAAGCACAAAGCACATCATCAGATATGTTTCAATCCGATTGAACAATGCCCATCAGCGTTTATTTCTCATCTTTCGCATGTGTCTCTGTTCATGTCAATCTATTCAGGCTCATTTGTCGCTCTGCTATTTAAACAATAGTGTGAGAGTTTAGAGAATTATTCATAAGTTTCCTAAGGGTATTTTGGGCAAGTGACTCTAATATCTGCGTACAGTTTTCAAAGCTGGTTCGACAATTTCTCGTTTCAGGCCCTTAACCATTACCCTACATCCCCACTAGAGATTATTTTGAATGCAAACGTTTTGAAAACAGAATTTCTCAGGTAAAGTATAGAAAGTCGACTGTTTCTTAGTTTTCCCAGCTTTCTGCAAGACCCTAACAGGCAAATATAGAGAAAATTAACTTCCTCTTACTGTAAAATATGAAAATCATTTCTCCCATCTACAGGGTCAACAGCCTTTTCTTACGATACCCGGGGCTAATTTCAGTTATGATAGAATATTTTACGTAATTGCTTATCCACCCATATTGACATCTTTCTAGCAATGGAACAATTGAATATATTCTCGACGGAAATTTGAGATCCTCTTGTCAAGACTGCCTTTGGCGTTCGATGCTTCAGGTTGACAGTTACTTTAAACGAAATAGTTGGGCTTACGAACGCATTTTACATAATAAAATACGGTTGGTGTTGAGGCTAATTTATTTCTATTATTACCCCTGCAAAAGATTCATCCATAAAATAAATCCCTTGTCTAAGGAGAACTTAAGAATTGGACAATTCTAAATAAGTCCATTTGATGATATCTTTATGAGTTGCTAAGAAAACAAGTTCCCCTTCAAATTTCCCCAGCCTCTGTCTAATCTATAACCAGCTACAAATAATCGTTTACAACTGTGAAGAAAGTGGATATATTCTTATTATTTTTGGGGGAATATTTTGCCTGCTTCGTTGGTTGGTTTTGTTTAGTGGCATATCAACACCTCTATGGGTTATTTAATTCCTAAATATAAATAATTTGTACGTACGTTTATGCTTTCAACTATAGATATTTTACGTTCTTTTTTCTATTTTTGAGACAAGATGTAAAATTCTCACATCGTATGGACATTGGTGCAAAGCATTTCCTGTGACAGAACATAAAATTCCGGATCATTTTGCAGTCGCTAAATAAGAATCTCCACAAATATCTGTGTTTCCTAAGGAATAAACTAGAAAGGCGACAATCACGTAATCACGGTGTGTTCACGTTAACTCAAATAACACAAAAGATCTATGCACCTAGACGCTTGATTTCGTAAGCCAAGAGCTTTCTACTTTTCAAGTTTCATTCAGTCTAAACCCGAAACCTTAGCACGTACTACATTCACTTTGATAGACGATGATGTTCTAGTTCAAAAGAGGTGAAGTGTCAAATATTTTCAATTATCTTGAAAATATAACACTCGGTCCTGCGATTCTGATAGATGATGGTGTTCAATTTGAAGCGAGAAAGTTTCAAATATTATCAAATTAATTGTAAGACTTAACCATTATGTCGGAAGGTGGCGTTCAACTTGAGTAGATAATACATTCTCAAATACTTTTAACTTTGACTTTCTGTTGGTGCTCTTCTAGTTGAGTAAAAAAAAAGTGAACTTTTAAATATATGTCTATATCTCTGAGATGAGATATTATGATTAGTTGTATAATTTACATTATCCGAACTGCTATACACATCTTCATTCTCATATTCACAACGTTTCGGCCGTTATACGCTCCGGCCTTCCTCGGGTGATTGAAATTTCGAACCAAACTTTTTAACTAGTCCACCGGGGGGTGGGGGGTAGATTTTTCTAGTTCCTCGTGCCATGCCTCTTCCGGATGTTTCAGTTATTTCTCTTTAACCCAACCATCCAAGTTTGGTTTCAACACTGATTTGGCATGATATTGAACTCACAAATCTTTGGGTCTAGTCACTGGATCTAGCCAACGTCTTTATCCACTGGGCCACGTGTTCTTGAGGGCATCTGTGACAGAATTTTAGGACATATAAACCGAACGTCTCAGCAAGCATTTTTGTAGCATTTCAGTTTCTTTTTCTGATGAGGAAGCAAGCCAACCACCAGATTTATTCGTTACGCCCGTGAAAGCCATTTTGGAATCAAGAATCCACCGGCTCTATCCCTGTGCAAAAGTATATACTCCCATCACCAAACCCCCCGCAAAAAAAAAACAAAACACAACGATATATTTCACTTTTATCTATCTCTTGCCTTCTCGTTCAAACCTAGTCTATGTCTAATTTTCTGAAATTCGTGTCAACCAAAGTTATGCCTTCATTTTTAAATTTCGTAGAAGCGAAATTTATATCTACTTTTTTATTATTTACGCGCCAAATAAATCGTTCCTTGCCGATTAGGCTCACGGGCAAACCAAGCAAATGTCTGACTTTTATGGTATCATGATATCCTTTTTGTCTCGCGGGCCAACAAAACTTATGACTACATTTTAGAATCTTGTGCAATCCAAACATACGTTTGCCATTTTAATGTTCATGCCAAACAAACCTATATGTTGCACAACGAAAGCCGTCATTAATTGACATGGAAAGGATTGATATGCCGTAAAACAAAACAAACTAAAACAGAACGAAAATAAACTACCAATTCTTTTTATTTCACTAGACGTATTAGACAATAGCATTTAGATCTTGTAGCGAAAATACTTCTTCAATAAAACATATTTTTGACTTTTAATCTATCTTATTCTTTGCTACATTTAAAACCAAAGTCAGTAGGGGTGAGTAATTTACGAACTATTAAAAATAAATAATCTTAGAATTTCACACAATGAAGATGTATGATGAATCTCAGGTGCTGCTTTCGCTTCTTATCTACGCAGAAAAATATCTTCACCGTACAAATTTTATTTTGGAATGACATGTACATAGTAAAGTATAATAACATATATATATATATATATATATATATAATACACAGAAAATATAATTAAACATATCTACATAGTAAAATATATAACATACAGAAAAATGTAAATAAAATATTAACAATTTTGCTTTTATATCTATTCAGCGAAATCTCTCAGAATAATTTGTTGAAGTAGATTCATGACGTGTAGATCGCATACCAAGATCACCGTCCAATATAGCACCGGATTTTTTGACCAGAATGTGATTAACAAGAAGAAGTGAGATGAGTGCTATATTCAGAAAAATGTCAGGAAATATATTATATTTTGAATATTAAAAGAATATATAAAAAACTTGTGCTGTTCACGATGAAACCTCCCGTCATTCGTTAAAGTCATAGTGGAAATGCATATATTGTATTTATAGTAGCAGTCGGTGTGTCTTGGGCGAGATTAGCTGATCGGTCCTATCGTTAGTATGGATATGAATGCTACTCTTGTTGCACTATGAAGACTATCCTGTTGCTTAAGCAATAGCTGGAGTGAGAGGGATTTATGCCTTTCCCGAGGCATTAGTGCTACATTAACACAATATATCCGACCACTCTTATATTGCCCTCCCATCCAACACACCTTAATATGCGAAATAAACAAGAAATATTTATGATATTATTGTGCTATAGTCTATGAAAGCAAAATGTTGGTGATGCCTTTTAAGGGTAAGTAATAGATGCGATATTATTGATTAAAACATATGCAGGTGATACATTTATAAGAAAGTGATTCGAAATGCTTGGATCCCACTGACGAAGATGCTTTCATCTTGTTGGTCAAAAAGTCATAATAGGCAGATATGACGTCATCATTACAGCGTTACAGCGGTCCAAATCTGGAGAATAGGGACATTGATCAACAAGGTCGATGCATGCACAGCAGTGATTGACAAAAAGGAATTGTGTGCTGGGGCATTGCCCTGATGAAACAAGACTCCTTTCGCCAGTTTTCTTGAGTGTTTTTCCTTGATAGCCTTTCTTAAGTGTCTCAACAATTTAGAATAGTAAACTCCGTTGATATTATAGCCCTTTTGAAGATAATAAACACAATGCCCTTTGCATCACAAAGAACTGAGGCCATCACTTACCCAGCAAATGAAAGGACCGTGGCATACTTTGGAAAAAGGTGATTACATTATCCACCCATCCAACACGTGAAATACTCAAGAAATGTCTATATTACTATTGTGCCATGGTCTATGCAAGTAAAATGTTGGTGACGCCTTTTAAGGGTAAGTAATAGATGCGATATTATTAATTAAAATTTATGCAGGTGTTTGACTTATAAGAAAGTGGGTAACAAAAAAGCAAAACCCAACGTTTTAAGATTTTAATTTAAATACGGTGCCTAATTAATTTATTTAATTTAATTTAACATCGGCTTAATTCTCAGTTCGGCATAATCTATCTTCCTGTACTAGGTATCCTCATGGGCCATCTAAAAAATCTATTTGAAATACCGTAATTCCCTATGTATAATACGCATTTCTTCTAAGAAATAATAAAAAAAAATCAGGGGTGAGTTTTTATGCACAGCTACAAAATTCTTTAAAAAATTGCGTAAAATAAAATAAGAATTGTCATAAAACTAAATTAGAATAATATTTTATGTTTAAAACTATTTTTTTAAACAGGAGTAGGAAACGCTGGCCGTAATGAAATTGGTGATGTAAAATTGATTACCAAACAATGGGTGCGTATTATGCGTAAATAGAAGCATTTTCCCACACATTCAACACAATTTTATGTCTGCGTATTATGGATGAAACGTATTATACATGAGGAACTAGGGTAATTTAAATGACTTCTTTGAACTTTCAGGCTTCTTTTGAAAGATAATGGTTTACAGCTAATCTGAATTAAAAGAAAGATTAATTTCTGTATATAAATAACATTTTTCGGCATTTTTAAAACGTTTGAACTTTTTTTTTGTCTCTGTATATGAAAAATGTAAACGATAGATTTAAAACTCTTTAATACTTTCACTGCTACTCATTTGCCCAGTGCAATTAGATACGAAACTACCATGACGTAGAGAAAAATCGAGTCTGACTAATAATTTGCATGATAGAACAGTTAGAATTTTCCGTATTTTACGATAGATGGCGCAACGGGACACTAGGTTTCCGTACTTAGCCAGCTGGAGCAATATAAGATAAACGAAGATCTCCGTAGTTAGCAGCGGAAGGGTTAAAATCCAATATTTTTCCCAAAGATGTTTCGCCGTCTATTATTAAATTTAAAATATAACTTGATTTTCCAAAATTATAGAATATTTGAGTTAAATAATGATAATTTTTCCTCACGATGAAAAGGCTCAAGAATATATCGGCCAAAATATTCGAAAAGCAAGAGCTTGAACAGTGAAACTCTCCACGAGAAAAAACTCTAAATAAGAAGTAAATACGTGAAATATGAATCGACAGACATTGTTTCCGTCTTTATAAAGAGCTGCATTCGTTTTTGCATTAAAGATATAAAATAACTTTTATTAATTTCCCACAGTTCGTCTTTCATTTGATATATTTAATTGATTCCAAACATAATTTGAGTGTACTAATATTTGTATGACTCCTTGGCCTGACTGCGTCGACTGATTGCAGAGTCTATCGCTATCATTATTCTTTTGGGAATGAGTAGCGTTGAGAAGCAATAACTCGTCTACGAAGTATCATATGAAAAGACATTGTTCTAAAAAAAAAAAATACAAAGGGAGGAATACTGCCTAAAAAGAAAAAATTCTTCTTCTTCTACGCTTTTGAAACTAAAGACCATTTTATTGGTGCTTTGTTCTTGTTAAGTTTTGCGCTTTTTTTTGTGATAATCGCAAGGTATCAAATAGCAGCAAAATACCTCACTCATACGACATCTTCCTCGGTACTCTGCCGTACTTTAATAATGCCAGCGGCTGGATATTTTTAAAAATTTCTATCGATTACAGATTCTTCCAATTTTAGTGCAATTTTCCTCCAATATTCTTTCATGCTCTCCAACTGTTATCGACATACTTCTCATCTTCATAATTGAAATACATTTGTTTCTCGAGCAAAATCTTGTCCTGGGTCTGACAATAAACTACATCCAGCAGCAATAGCTCTGATCATGAGGTTTTGTGGACCATGGAACCACCTCTTAATTAATATTGTTTCCAGGTCCACACAATTCTATGGTGGTAGCACCTGTTAACCTCCAAACCGGGGTCATAACATTATGATAGTAAAAACTGAAATTTCCATACTAAAAAATACCAGCAATACATTTCCGGAAAAAAAACAAAAAAATAAAATTACCAGCAATATATATATCTGTAATTGAAATTACTAATGCAACCAAGAAATTTAGATTTCGGCATTAATTTACCCATAAGGAGATGATATGCCGCTAAATAAAGAAAACCTTCTAGCTAAATTAATGTCTTGTTTTCAACACAAACTACTACATATCTACTTTTGCATATGTATTGTATATTATTGGCGGCATAAGCGGAGTCTGTCCACTAAGTGTATAGGTTAACAAGCTTACCTCAAGTGACCAATTATCACTTAGTACTGAGATCGATTCTCACTGGGTGTCCCCTATTTTCGGCCTTGTGCCACATCTACGCTACGCATAGAAAATCGTTTGGCAGCGTGAGTTATTTTTAATGATCTCGCGGTTCAAAAGATAACTTTTCGATGCTAATTTTGCTTGCTATCTACAAAGAAGTATTATCTACCGTGGTGTGTTATCTACAAGTAAAAATATCTACATCGTATAAATTTTGTTTTGGAATAATATCTACATAGTAAAACATATGACTTGTTATAACACATATATAACATAACGAAAATGTAATTAAAATTTTTATTTATTTTTATTTATAATATAAAGATAAACAGCATGTACATCGACTAAAATGTCTACACCGTAAAAAACTTAATTTGGAATGATATCTACGAGGGTCATTCAATAGATGAGGTGAATTTTTCGGTATAAGGACTTCTAATAAAGATAGAAGCTTACTTTTTTTTTTCAACGTAGTCTCCCAGCACTGTCACACACTTTTCCCATCTGTGCACAAGCTTCCGTATTCCATCACCGTAAAAGTCTTTGGACTGATGTCTCAGCCAGTCGTTCACAACACTCTTGGCTTCATCGTCACTTTTAAACTTAGTGCCTCTCGTGAACGCTTTCAAGGGACCAAACAGGTGACAGTCTGAAGGGGTAAGGTCTGGACTAAAAGGGGGATGAGGGAGCAGTGCCCAGCCCAGCTCGTTGATGGTCTGCACCGTTTGGGCTGATGTGCTGTTTGTGCTCTGCAGTAAGCATCTTGAGCACCCACCGGCAGCTGACCTTGTGTGCTGTCCCAACAGATAAGCTCAAAGCCCTTGCAATGTCATCCACTGTCACCCTTCTGTCAGACTGAATGAGGTCATTGACTGATTCTATCACCTCAGGAGACCTCACTTCTGTAGGTCTGTCTACATCCTCAACACTGCTCCGTCCTTCTTTAAACAATTTAGCCCACTTGTAGACATTTTTTGGCTGAAACATGTGGCACCATCCACAGTTGACATTCTCCTATGAATTTCAACTGGTTTGCACCCTTCAGCAACCAAAAACTTGATAACTGACCGCTGTTCAATCCTGGAGCCTGCTTCTTGGTCGGTCATCTTTGTTAATCGCCAAAGCACTCAAAGTTTTTTTTTTTAATCTGTAAAATAAATTAAATCCATGTGAAAAAGAAGTAAAACAAAAGCAAGTAAGCCTCTATCTGTATTAGAAATCCTTATACCGAAAAATTCAACTCATTTATTGAATGACCCTCGTACATAGTAAGACATATTGCTACTTTGGCTTGTTATCTGCAAGGAAATGATAAAAAGTAGCACCTGCTTTACTATGTAGATATCATTCTAAAATAAAATTTGAGGGGTAGAGTTATTTTTCTTGTAGATAACAAACCAAAGTAGTATCAATTTTTCTAACACTTAATTAAATTTAAATAATTGAAATACCTTTTTAAAATTTAAGTAAATGGTATGTGCTTCCTGGTTAGACCTTCGGCGACGATCTATCTGGGAAAATGGCCGGCTCGTTGAACTACTGTAACAAATAAAGATAAGACTCTTTTAAACGTCAGGTCAAACTCAAAATAGATTAATGCTGCCATCTTGGACGCTGAACAGTCCTCGACATTCAGCCTTGATTTAGTTCAAACATGTCATTACCCACTCTTCCAACACACCTTACTATGCGAAATACTCTAGAAATATCTATAATATTATTCTGCTACGGTCTATGTAAGTAAAATATTGGTGATGCCTTTCAAGTGTAAGTAATAAATGAGATATTATTAATTAAAACTTATGCCGGTGTTAGAATTATAAGAAAGTGGGTAACAAACAAGCAAACCCCAATATTTTAATATTTTAAAATAAATACGGTGCCTTTTTTATTTTATTTAATTTAACATTAGCTTAATTCTAAATTCGGCATAATCTATCTTCCTCTAGTAGGTACACTCACAGGCCTTCTAAAAAAAAAGTCATTTGAAATAATTTAAACGACTTTGAAATTTCGGGCCTATTTTGAAAGATAATATCTTATAGCTAATCTTAATTAAAAGAGATTAATTTCCGTATATAAATAAATTTTTTAGGCATTTTTAAAACGTTTGAACGATTTTTTTGTCAGTGTGTTTATACTGTATAGGCTGTCTGTTTGTCACTGACTGAGAGTGATGAATCCAACACGTATCTTGGGTTTGGGACCGTTTAATTAGACCAAGTTTATCTGTTTCAAACAATGTCAGGTGTCAGAAGAGGTGGCACCCACCGATCAGAGACCTTCATCATACCAAACTTATAGTGCAGAATATTCACAACTCGCTCACGGGATATGCAAATGGCATTAGCTTTTTGATTTATAATCAATCATCTATCATCCAACGCCATGTACTGAAAACAATCAATGTTTTGTTCGGAGGAGGCATTTACAAGAGGACCAGACATTGGATCTTTTCAAGACGCTCCGTTACCCTGCGAAATTTAGACACCCACTTTTGCACAGTTGATAAATCTGTGCCGATATTACTTAAGGTAGCAAACATGGCAGTATGAATGTCCTTGGAGGCTAAACGCTTTCTCTGCTGGTACTTGATAACACCACGTTGCCATATATTGTCCCTTTTAAGTCGTTACTTGTCACGTTTAAAGTCTTCTTTAAACAATTATCTGTGAGTTTACTTTAAAGGAAACAATGCATTTATTAATAAGAAGAATTATAATTAGTGCGTGCAATATTTCACATAGCAAAACCTCTTCAGAGTCAGCCGATTAACCTCTCATCCACCGTCGTATAAGTCTACCATTCATCCATGCATTGAATATTGCTGCCGCATCTGGCTTGGTGCTTCTGCTATGCATTTAGAGATTCTTGATAATTTTAAAAAAATTGCAATGTTATCAGTCCTGATATAGCATCTCAGCTTCAGTCATTTTTTTCACCATCATCACGTAGATTCTATGTCGCTTTTCTATAAATGATTTTTTATGGTAATTGTTCTGATGAGCTTTCCTCTTTGAAGTTTTTAACCCTTTTTCGTCCAGGAAAGATTTTTTTTTCATCTTGTTTAATTGCCTGCTATACCTTTCATTGCATCTAGTATATTCATGAAATCTGTTTTATTCACGTATCTTTATGAAAGATTTCACTTCCAACCGGAATATTTCACATTTAATAGGTCTTCGAAAAATAAATTTTTTTATTAAGCGTTTCATCCCAAGAAAGGCGCGAAGCCACTAGCACGCAAGGGGTTACAGAGAGTTAGAGCGAGAGTAAATAGGAGTGATAAAGGAAAGGATGAAGAGAAGGTTAGGGGATAGATCAGGGCATCTGGAGACATCCATTGACCTTACATTTGAATAGTTGCGGATTATAGCTATCGGGGAAACAGGAAGAGGGGAGGTAGTTCCACAGGCGAGAGGTGCGAGACATGAAGCTATTGGAGTAGAAGAGACGGTTACATTTAACGGTTTCGACACTGAAAGGGTGTGAGCGAAATGCGAGCCTAGTAGAACGCTTAAATTCGTGAAGTCTGGGAACCAGCGAAAGCAGCTCCCCGGTAAAAGTTACCATGAAAGTATTTGTAAAAAAAGACAGAGGGAGGTGACGGTACATCTGTGAGAGATCGACTGCAGACGAGATGCCAGATCAGGGCCAATTACATTGCATATCCGTCTCTGGATCTTATCAAGAACCTTGAGACAAACAGAAGGGGCACCAGACCATATATGGCAGCAATAATCCATGCATGATCGAATGGTTGATTTGTAGATTTGAAGGATCGACTCCGGCGACAAAAATTTCCTGGCGCGGCACAAGGAGCCAACTTTCCTTGCGGTGGAGGAAGCTATTGACTCAATGTATTTGTTCCATCTCAGGTTAAAAGTCAATGTGAGGCCGAATAGTCGCAATTTGTGCAGCTAGAACATCAACTGCTGCTAAAACAGGCCTCAAAGCACTCTTCATTCTCAAACTGGTTGAGGTAATCCACGTATAAGTAATTTCAGGAGGAAAGTTAATCATCTACGGCAACGCCTATGCACTTGCTGTTTAAACTATCTGGGATCAACGACAAAAAGAAAAGCAAAGACAACAAGAGCTACGTCACTGGCATGGCCGCTAGATGCAATTCTAATTAGTGATTCTGTAATGTTCATCATTACTTTGCATGTCAAAGTTCTGGCTCAACAAACAACTTACAAACGACCCACAAATCACGATATCATGTTTTTTAATAGTGATATACTAAACGTAGGTTAGTTGTGGCAAGTATAAAGTAACTAGTAAGGATCGAACCAACTACTCTGTCAGCCAGACAAGCTTGCAAATATTACGCCACGTCGATGGTCTTATGGATTATTAATTGCTTCAGTTATCGGTTGACGAAATATCTCCCTCTAAACGGGCGACACACTAAGGTCGGACCTACGCCAGAGGAAAAAAAAACGCTTAAGACCTAATTACTGACTGAATTTTAAAAAAGCGGTGGTTCATAGATCTGATGGCATAATAATTGTGAGTTCAGTCCTTAAGCTGGGAAGTGCAGACTTAGATTTATTGGGAACGGGCGAACAATAACTAAGACGACATGTCTCGGGAAAATGATCAGCGAAATGATAACAGCATAGCCTCGTTCAGTTCGAAATTCATTGTAGGTTACTCGAAACAACAAGAACTAAAATACCGACGGCCACATGCGCCGAAACATTGCCTTAATAACAACAGAGACGAGGACAATTGTTTGAGTGTAAATAATGTAAGAAATGCTGACAAATAATAGTGAGAGTAACTGCTTAATCGAAAAACGGCATGATGAATAATGGGGAGTTATTTTCGTGATGTGAGGACGAAATCAGTATTGGCTGAGCATGTATGAAATCAGAACATCACACCCTATGGAATAAAGTTATGCTAATCGAATCGTAAAATATATTTAGAGATCGAGAAATTCTAAGAATTCAATGCATTAAATATTTGATTTTGGTTTGGATTGGTTTGTTTTACGGTATATCAACCTCAATGGTTTATTCAATGTCAACAAGATTTTTATTGCTGGTAATGTTTTTCTGCAAAAATCTAATTCTGGGAATATTTTCCTTGAAAAAAAATCTACAGCCGGTCTTATTTTTTTCAAAGAATGTATAGCTGTTTGTATTGCTGGTATTTTTTTAAAGTATTGCTAATAATAATTTTTCCTTCAAAATTCATTGCTGGTAATATTTTTTTCTTACAAAGTATTTCTGTTATTAAAACCTATTTTTACACAAGTTTGGGTGTTAGCTATTTGCCCATAGCTGGGACCCTAACAGGTGCTACCGCCCTAGGTCATGGTGGAAATGGGAACACCAGCAATTAAGAGGTGGTTCCACGCTCGTCAAACCTCTTGATCAGAGGCTTTGCTGCAGGACGTAGTTTGTCGTCTTACCCAGGACGCGGATGTAGTTTATCGTCACACCCAGGACAGCATTAAATATTTGAGTAACGTGGAATCTTTCTGTGACATATACGAAGGAAGTAGGGCTTTTAAATATTTGAGTAACGTGGAATCTTTCTGTGACATAGGAAGTAGGTCTTTGAGGATTCATCATTCACGGGACAATTGGCGGCAAGAAGGGCAGATGCAAATAGCGAGTAAACCACTTAAGTAGGTTTTGTGAAGTGATAGCAGAAATGAGGCATGGAATTGATGAGGAAGTTCTAATGAAGTCGTTAAAATCAAGTGGAGTTAACATGTAAAAAAGCTCATCACAACAGATGTCACGAAAAGACAAGGGAAGTCGATGACTGAAGTCAAGATGACAAGTCAAGAGAGATCATATTACGGACCCGTCTTTGTATTTGGTCAAGAATCTACAGAGACATAACAGGAGCACTAGACAATACCGGGTGTAACAGCAAAATTGTCCAAATCCTGTTACAAATTTGGATATTTGTCCATCCCACAATATTTTTAATATCTAAAAAAAAAAATGTAAGCTAATTGAGTTTCTTTTTTTCAAATTTTCATATAAGATAGCCATCTAGACACCATTTTTCGTATGAATCTCTGAAAACCCCTTTCAGTTATTCAGCTAAAAAGAGAACTGGTTAAAATCGTTTTGTGCCAGCCTTACCGTCTTCTGAAATGAGCAATGGTGAGAGGAAAAAGATCATTCAGGCAATCAATAATGGTACCGACATTCATAATTTGGCTTCCATCAAGAGAACAGTGAATAAGTTTAATAAAGAGGGAACAGAACGGTGGAAAAATTTGATCAGGAGGTCACATCAGGAAGAGGGACCTTCACTTCAGCTTAGAGCTAAAGAGATCAGTTAGAAAAGATCCAACTCAATCCATAAAACATTACACACCTGATAGGTGGATTTTCACCTATGACAGTTCAAAGAGCAGTGAAAAAAAACTTGAAAATAAAATCGTACGTGAAACTCTGATGCAACTTGTTACTCCAGGACAGAAAGTTAGAAGTTTAGAGAGGGCGAAGATCAGCCTGAATAAGTTGGAAATTGATCAAGGAATGATATATATATATATATATATATATATATATATATATATATATGAACTTTATTTGTCCTTCATGAGCTTCCTTTCTTAGCTATGATTGATTAATTATGTCACATTCATTTATAATCGATTTCATTACGATTCTGCTCTTAAGCTTTGAGAGTAATTGTAGATTCTTATTGCTCAAAGTAGAGTCCTATCGTTTTATAAAAATCTCCGAGAGTTCCTGTAAGATATCTTTAATCATTTCTAAGACACAACGTTTCGGAGATAAATCTAGCAATTAGAGAATTTTGCTATTACAAGATTTGGAGAATTTTGCTGTTACATCCGGTAACAGTATTCAATGCGCGGGCGTATGGTACATTTATAAGTTATCAAGATGGATTCTGACGTAGCTGTAGACACAGCAACTGATTCAGTGTCGTCGCTCCACATCACGTCAGGGGAAAACTTGCTCCCACGAAGTCGTAGAGTGTGCCTATCTTGGAGTTTAGAATCAGCGATGCTGATGGCAAGCACAAGAGATTCCCTGGGATGATTAAATGAACTTGGGAAAATGTAACTGTCACAGAACATATTGAAGGATGAAAGGTCTGCGAAAAAAACATGCTAGTAACCCACGTAAGCGATTTCTGTGATTAAACGTTAGAAGGTAAATTTTCATTTTAACATCCGAGCGCTAAATTCACTGCTGAATGGGCCTATTTAGTTCCTTTCCTTGCAGAAATTAGTACCCGCTAAAAATTAATGCACAAACTTGTTAAAGTAGATGGGTTGATTCTATTTTTTTCATTAGTTTTTTCATTGGTCCCCTTGTTCTACACAGAAAGAACCCCCCCCTAACCTTAACACATAACCCTAAAGAAGAAGGGAACAAATTAAACATTAAATTAAATAATTGCTTCAATTGCCCTAATCATTTTCGGGTTAGATTAATTTTTCTTTTCATTCTTCATAAAAAAAATTTACTTTGTTATTCTTTTATTTGTCGATGTTTACATATATTTGAATGAAAGTTAACTTTCTTCTTAAATTAAGTGCAAAAAAAAAAATTTTTTAATCGCTTAACGGAAGCGCGTACTAATTTCTGCAAGGAAAGGAAGTAAATAGGCCCATTCAGCAGTGAATTTAGCGCACGGGTATTAAAATGAAAATTTACCGTTTTTTCATTGATCCCATTTTTCTACACAGAAAGAAACCCTCCTCTACCGTTAACACCTAACCCGAAAGAAGAAGGGAACAAATTAAAAAAATAAAAAACATTAAATTAAATAATTGCTTCAATTGCCCTAATCTTTTTGGGGGGTTAGAGAGAACGATTCATTTTTCTTTTCATTCTTCATGAGATTAATAAAGAATTGTGTTCAAGGGTCAGAACCCACTTAAAGTAAGACAATTGTAGTAATCCATGAGTAAGCTCCCTTGTTTTAAAATCAATTTAACTAATGTAAGGCGAAAAATCACCTAAGATGCTAAGAGTTACTGATAGTGAATGAAACAGAGGAAGAGGGAAAAAATACATAAAACAGGATTCAAGCAAACAGAAGATGGAGATTGATGTTACATTTAATATTTTGTTGATTGTAATTGACAGAAACGCAAGTACCGGGAAGGATGTTCCACAAGCGAGAAGTGCGTCAGAATAAAACTATTAGAATAAAAATTACGGTTTCACGTAAATTCAACAGTAAAAAATATAAGACCTATTTGCCAATCTAGTACTGCTTTTTTTATTCCAGAAGTTCAGTTATCAAAGAGGAATGGATATCAGAAAAAATTCCACGAAATGATATATATTTAGAAAAAGCATAAATAATACGAGATTTTGGGGTTGAGAAAGACATTGAAACCGAGATTACGGGCTAGGACTAAAAAGAAGAACGCATTTGAAATGGTGTAATTGGTTCAAAATTAGTTCGGATATAAAATACCTAATTGCATTTAGCGCTCACAAAAGTCGATAATAACTGAGAACTTATCTGATTTGGTTAAGGCAATGCGAACGTTAATTTCCATCACTATATGCGCCTTAATTTCAACTCTAGGTTTTGGAGAAAAAAAAGAGATGTCAAAATAACGCTGTGTGATAGATGTGGAGGGCCGTCAACACAGAAAACGGCCGTGATGATGACGATTAAATATGTTTTTCGATTTTGCAAACTGTGTTCGCTTCGTCTCTAATTCTGGCAGGCTTTTTCCATTTGTGCATATAATTTCGTATCGCGATTTATTTGTTTAGCTGAAAAGCAGATTTCACTCGTTCGTTTATGCAATTGCACATCTGTAATTTAACGGAGGGAATTAATGATAAACGGACTGCGAGTCATTTAGCGCGTAGTAGATTTCCCAGAACTCTATGTCACATGCAGAAGGTCAGTTGTATCTCATTTCCGATAATGATCTTAATCCTACTTTGGGGATCGATGAAATGCAATTTCAGGTTGAAATAGATTCGGGTAATAATACTTGCTCATACTTGACACTTTCAATCTAAATCATGGCGACTCATAATGAGATATGAAAAATGGATTTTGGGGAATTAATCCTGCCTTTTCATTAAAACCTCGTGCAGCTCCCGTCCTGGACATGACGATAAACTACATCCCACAGCAAGGCCTCTCTGATCAGGAGGTTTTGAGGACCGTGGAACCACGTCGTAATTGCTGGTGTTTCTAGGTCCTTCCTGATCCGGGATAGTGTCACTTGTTAGGGTCCCAGCTATGGGCAAATAGTTGACCCCTAAACTGGCGTCAAAATACTATGAAAGAGTAAAAATAGATTTTAATGCCAGTAATACATTTTTGTAAAAAAATATTACCAGCAGTTCATTTTTGAAGAAAAATATTATTACCAGGAATACATTTTTGGGAACAACATTAACAGAAATAATTTTTTGAAAAAAATATTACCAGCAATAAATATCTTGTCGGCATTAAATAACCCATTTAGGTTGATATGCCGTAAAACAAAATAAACCAAACCAGACCAAACTAGCGTATCTCCTGGCAAAATTCGTTTTTTTTGTACCTTTTTATTTTACCTTTTGGACCACAATTTTTAGATTATCACCCCATGCAAGGTAATAAGACGGCTAAGACACAAGTGGTTACAAGGTGGAAGAATTAATAATGAGCGGGAAGAGGAAAGAATAATCAGGAGGAGTATAGCGATTGACATTGCATTTAAATTTTTGCAGATTAAAGTCGACTGCAAACATCGAGCCGGAAAGGAGTTTCACAGACGGGTAGATACTTCTAGCATAGATCTTACGGTTACATGTACCGAGCTGAACTGTAATTTGAGATCTCGACGCCAGTCTAATAATGGGCTTAAATTCTAATTTATATTTTATTACAAACGAAACTATGTTGAAATCATATTGTGCTTTCGATACAAGTTCCTGTCATAGTAGACATATATGCTTGCGATGTGACTGTCTAGGTAGGTATTTGTGTGTTCGGTATGGTTTCATATAAGTACGAGGAGAATCGTTTTATTTTTAAAAGCATAATTTTTCTGACCGATTTTTTTAATTTTTTGCCCTTAACTAATTTCCGTTGATGTTACTGTAACTTCATTTCAGAGCCTGCTATCAACACTGTGTCACCTGTATATCCAATGTTCTTAAGATTGTAGCCGCCGATAATGAATCGCCTATAGGTTGAATAAGTCCGGTGAGAAGACACATCCTTGTCTTACACTCCTCTCTAATATCTGTCTATATTTCTGAGATGAGGTATTATGTAGATTATTTACATTATTCGAACTATCTCGCAGTCGCCAGTGAGCGAAATTTTCTCGAAAGAAAACAATCAGCTTCCTCCATTTTCATGACATAAGCATGCGAATATGGTTTTCTCTATCGAAAAGTACTTTCAACGATAAAATTATACATTATTTACATTATTCGGACTATTGTCACCATATTGATTACAACATTTCGGTCGTTATACGCTCCGGTCTTGTTCAGGTGGTTGGAATGTCGAACTGAACCATTTAATTCGCTCAAAAGTCCGAATAAAGTCCAGTGTTTATGGTGGTGGAATAGATTTTATCTTCCTGTCTGTCTGTTATCAACACAACGTCATGTGTATGTCTTTTGTTATTAAGATGGTGGCCGCGAATAATGATTCCTGGTAGGACTTCTAATTTTTTCAGAATCACGACATTGGATAGGTTAAATAAGTCCGGTGAGAAGACACATCCTTGTCTTACATTCCTTTATATGTCGTTAATGGTCTGCAGTCTGAAAATGTAGGTCCCCTTGTAATGCTGGTGGATAGATTTTAGCTTCCTGTCTGTCTGCGTCATGTGTATATCTTTTATTGCTAAGATAGTGGCCGCGAATAATGATTCCTGGTAGGACTGGATAGATTAAATAAATCCGGTAAGAAGACAATTCTTTTTCTTACATTTCTTTCAAAGTCATTTAAATGCTCTGGAGTCTGAAAATATATGGTCCACCAGTTATGGAGGTGAAATAGATTTTAACTTCCTGTCGGTCTTTTATCAACACTATGTCATATGAATAAATTTTGCTGTTAAAATGGTGGCCGCCTACAATGAATCCTGGTTGGACTCAAATACTTTCAGTATCACCACAATTTATAAGTTGAATAAATCCAGCGAGAAGGCACATCCTTTTTTTACACCCATTTCTGTTTACGTATATATGCTAAATTCATTTTCTATCCATATGCACAGGTTGTTTTCTGCTAGTATAGCTTTTTGATTATTCTAATATCTTTCCCAAATGTCTCTAGGCAACATAACATTTCCAACAATTCTGTGTGACGAACTTTATCAAACGCTTTTTCATATATTCTATTAAATACAGCTACAAATCCATCTGCATTTTTGCTCGAAGTTTACATATATTCTATGCTCTTTGACAAGATTATTATATCGGCACAATAAAAAATGCAGTTTTTTTTTTCTTAGAAATTACCTTTCCAATGCAGTAAAGTACATGTCTCGCCTTTACAATAAATATCTTCATGGTAAATGCTATTAAGTTTGTGACCCTCTAATAATGAATCTTAGTAGGCCTAATTTTATCGGGCTTCCTTCATTCTAAAGAGGCACGGCGGAGTAATGGATAGCGACTAGGACTGAGGAATCGGAGAGCCGAGTTCGAATTCCAGTCAAGTCCATTACATTCACTTACGTACTATTAACCTTGGGAATGGTATGCATCCTCTTCTCCGTCAGCTATGGGTAAATAGCAAGACAGACTGGGTTCTATAGCCTTAGATGGCAACTGGTCTACCGCAGAAAGAAATGGCAACTTACTGCGGGACAAAAATCTCTCTCGTCAGTCTTGTATCGAAAGATATATGATTGCCGAAGCGAATATCACACATGGCACATAAATAACTGAAAGATTGAATAAGTCCGGTGAAAAGACATCTCCTTGTCTCACAGACCTCTCTATTTTTTATTTGATTGTATTTATTTATTTACGTTTTTTGCATTTGGTGATTTCATTTACTATCCTAAAGCAGGTGTTATTTTAATCATTTCACCTCATGCAAGTCGGTACCCAGGGGGTTACAGGGAGTTAACGTGTACGAGGAAATTGATCATAGGATCGAGGAGAGGGCAAAAGATGAACGATTAAAGGGGTGGGGCCTAGGTGCCAATCTAGTAGCACGTTTGCTCGCAATATAACACGTGGATTAGGCTAATATCTTTCCCAAATAAATCAACCTTACCTAGCAGTTCTAAAAATTCTTTGTGACTTACCTTGTCAGAAGCTGCTCCAATTACATATCCTAATTTCCTCAGGTAAGCTTTTCATATTTCATCAGGTATTCAGTCATTTTAAATTCATTATATATTCTGTTTGAACATCTGATGATTTAATGTTGTCTTTTTTTTCATGATGACACGATTTATCTCTGCCTTTGACGAGGTGATCCGTTTTCCTTTTATAGTCTCACAGCATTTTACCTTTTTATACTAGAGAGCGGCTTCAAATTTGCTTATATGCCATTGGCTTACTTGGAGAAAACCTATCCATATTGAAGGACTTTTCCTACCCAATCATGCTTACATTTGTTTACGTTCTGAGCTAAATAAATACATTCACTTATATAATTTCTAGGACTGAGGAAGCGGAGAGCCGAGTTCGAATTCCAGTCAAATCTATTACATTCACATACGTGCTAATACCCTTGGGAAAGGTATGAATCTTCTTCTTCACCCACGCAGATATGAGTAAATAGCAGAACAGACCGGTTTCTATAGCCTTGGATGGCAACTGGTCTACCGCAGATAGAAATGGCAACCTACAGCAGGAAAAAATCTGGCTCGTCAGTCATGAATCGAAAGATAACTGAATCGGAGAGCCTAGTTCGAATTCCAGTCGAATCTATTACATTCGCTTACGTGCTAATACCATTGGGAATGGTGTGAATCCTCTTCTTCTCCCCCCCCCAGCTATGGCTAAATAGCAGGACAGACCGGGTTCTATAGCCTTGGATGGCAACTGGTCTACCGCAGATAGAAATGGCAACCTACTGCAGGGAAAAAACTGGCTCGTCAGTCATGTATCGAAAGATACATGATCACCTGAGTGTTTATCATGCATGGCACATAACTGAATCGGAGAGCCTAGTTCGCTTACGTGCTTATACCCTAGGGAATGGTATGAATCCTCTTCTTCTCTGCCAGCTATTGATAAATAGCAGGACAGACCGGTTTCTATAAATCAAGCATTCTTCTATCTTTCTCTCCTCAAAATGGCGTCATTATCAGGCTGTCTCCTGACTGAAGAGGTTTAAATCGTTCTGTTACCCTTATCAACTCTCATAATAATGATTCGTCTTTCTTCTTATGTGTCCTCAACGCAGCCACGGTATTGTCATTTGATAATCAATTCCTATCAGTTCTATCTATTACTGTCATCAGGTTTATGGTCTTTAATAGGCTTTCTTCTCAATCCTGATATATATTTTGGTTGTAATATTCATATTTTTTTATCCGCATATTTTGCGCCTCAAGTGAAGAGCAAATCTTGTATTTAGTACATTCAGAGGCGCATTATTTTGGGTTTGTCTACATTTATCGTGCAGTATCACCTTGATCCGGATTCGGCTGGCATTACGGCCCGATGTCTGATTTGTTTGCAAATCACATCAAATTGTTCTGCAATCTATTAGGCATAATTGACATTATTCGGACTATTGCTATTTGTCGCCATATTTATTACAACGTTTCAGTCGATGTACGCTTTGACCTTCTTCAGGTTGGAATGTCGAACTGAACCCTTTATTGCGCTCTCTGGGGTAGACTGTTCTGGTTCCACGTGCCATGTTTAATGGATGTCAGTTAACAGTTATCTCCTGTTAATTTCCCTCTGAAAGTTCTCCACTGCCTTAGCCGGGTATTGAACTCACACTCTTTGGGTCCTGTCACTGGATCTAACTAACACATTTATCCACTGTGCCATGTGTGAGTTCAATGCCCGCCTAAGGCAGTGGAGAACATTCAGAGGGAAATTGACAGGAGATAACTGATAAATGACATCCATTAAAACATGCTACGTGGAAGTAGAACAGTCTACCCCAGTGAAATAAAGGGTTCAGTTCGGCATTCGAACAACCTGAAGAAGGTCGGAGCGTACAACGACCGAAACGTTGTAATAAATATGGCGACAAAGATGAGGACAATAGTCCGAATAATGTAAATAATGTACATAATACCTCATCTCAGAAATATAGACAGATACTGAAAGGCCGAAACGTTGTAATAAATATGGCAACAAAGATGAGGACAATAGTCCGAATAATGTAAATAATGTACATAATACCTCATCTCAGAAATATAGACAGATACTATTAGGCATCCTCACCAAAATTTTAATTGTCAAGAGTCTTCTCAAATGTCTTTTGTAATGTTATCTAATTTACTTATTGCTAGAAAACCTGGTTTTGATGATTGTCGTAGATATCTGTTAGACTTCCTCTGTTTTCTTTATTTCTCTTAAATCACGTTAAATCTCATTTTTCCCGCTTCTTCTTCTTCTTATCCTCCTCCTCCTCTTCTCTTTGTTCTTCAAATACCCCTATTCAATCGTTCTTGACAATATGCCTTTCTTACTTCTTCACGATGGTTTCTTTTCTTTGTTTTTCTTTTCTTTTCCACTTCACTTCATTCTTTCCTCTTCTTTTCATGCATTCTCTCCCGATTCTCCTTTTCCCTCTTCTTCTTTTCTGTTTTTTTTATCATTAGTCTCGCCATTACTACACTTTCAGCCCTTTCTTCCCCGCCCTTTCTGACAATATGACAAATTATTTAACTTTACAGGCAGAATATAAATTTACAAATGCATTTCATTGACTTTCTGTCTACCGACCTGGATGCAAATAAAATTCTTCCCGATTAACAAATAGATGCTATTACCATATCAATCGGTATGCGCTATTAAAATTCTATAGGGTAGACTCTAATTGCTTTTAAGCTCCTTTAGACAGGAAAATTCAACAAGAATGGACTTACATTCAAAGAATGGAATTTAATGCATTTTATATCTTACAACTTCTGATTTCAGAAAGCAATTTTCATTTTTTCTTATTCCATGCATTTTCTTTTCTCTTGTCTCTATGTGATTTTTAATACGGAACATTTTGGCCTCTATATTGACTATTATTAATTCCGTTACTTGTGTAAAGCTCTCAAAGTATTTGCCGTATTTTATACGTTATTTCAGGCTTCGTCTTTGTTATTTTAAAGTCAAGATATAATTAGATATGTTTGCAGCATCCTTTTCGATATTCGAAATCTATGGGATGAAAATTTCAGATCTTTCAAAAGGGGATGGGTTTAAATCGTTTATGATTTCACATATTTCTCAGACTTGATACATTATTGTTGTTGATTAAAGCACACACACACACACACACACACACACACACACACACACACACACACATATACATACAAACATACATACATAAATATATACACATACACATATACATACATACATACAGTCGTTTCTCTTGGAACCAGTACTCTGGGTTATGTATGTATCCGCACCAGAAATAGGATTAAGATGCGTTACATTATGTCTCTTAACTAAGTTTATCTCTTCGGCAACGGGGTGCGCTGGTATGATACTTGCGTTGTATCATAACGGTCCGTGTTCGATTCTCAGTAATGAAACGGCCGTACGATGCTTTTATTTGTTTCTAAGTCTCTCTCTCGCTATATATATATATATATTAATGAAAAAAACAAATAAACACAAAAGATAATCTTATGAAAACAGTAGAGAAACTTGAAGACAAGTGCGCCTGAAAACACTTTGTCCAGACGGACTTAATCACAGATTAAACAACACAGATAGAATTAATATATAATCCCATAGATCAACCCCACCCACATTTCTCGACCTCATTAGACAGACATGCTTGCAGATCTCTTCTGCATACACACACTCACACAAATATATATACACATACACACATCACACACAAAAAAATACAAAATATAATATACACTTAACACACACAACCACTTCCCAGTAACCAATAACGCTGTCATAATGACTAAGGAGGGAATTCCGAGTCTCATGCCTTTCTACCTCTAGTAAAAAAAAGAAGCTTGAAAGCCGCTGTAAGCGGCCGTTTAACTACTGGAAAGGCTGACCAAAATGAATGATAAAACGAATGAAGATATTATCTATAGCAGTACATTGCTACTAAAAAGCAGGGATATTTTTTCTCCTGATGATGGCCATGCAACACAGTGGGTCTGAAATTTCAATTTTTTTAAAGTTAGTTATTGTTCAAGATACACACACACACACACACACACACACACACACACACACACACACACACACATACATATATATTAGATACGTCATCGGCGTACGCGGAAACCCTGATTGTAGCGCCACCAGGGGCAGCGATTCTACGTTGGTCTGGACTTCACTCCGTCCATCAGCCGGCGAAGGAGAAGCTTCAATGCCAATGCGTATAAAAGGGGTAACAGTGGACAACCTTGACGATCGGACCGAGACAGCGCAAAAGCGCGCGGCAGCTTTTCGTTCACCTGAACCACAGCAATAGAGGAGGGATACAGGAGGCTAATTCACCCGCAAAGTCGGGTTCGAAACCGGCGGCCTGCAGGACAGCAGCCAGGTTATTGATGGTCGAATCTATCACATGCCTTGGATATTCAAATTCATCATCACGGCTTGCTCGTGCGGATCAGATGCAGGTTGTTCTGAATTGTTCCGCCCTTCACAGCACCACGGTTCTACTCGGGTCCCAGCAGAATCTCGGCAACTGACTGCAAACGCTCCGTCAGGATATTGACCAAAATCTTTTACTCTGTGTTTAGCAGAGTTATCAGCCTATAATCATCTAAATCCCACCCAACACCCATGCCCTTTTCCAACAGCATGATCACACCCCTGGAGATCCGGTCATGGAACGGATCCCTGCCTGAACCAGTTATTGAACATGACATTCAAAATAGGAACAAAGATGTGCGACAGCCTCAAGTACAGTGCATAGGGCAAGACCCTTTTCAAT
This sequence comes from Acanthosepion esculentum, assembly GCA_964036315.1. Taxonomy (NCBI): domain Eukaryota; kingdom Metazoa; phylum Mollusca; class Cephalopoda; order Sepiida; family Sepiidae; genus Acanthosepion; species Acanthosepion esculentum. The sequence continues at coordinate 11,304,369 of OZ038485.1, read as the reverse complement.
GCTACCTAGACCTCGCTCACTATGATCTCCACCACACAGAAAGCCGCTTCAGTCAGTAAAAACAGAGGAAAGTCAGCCAAATAGGTGCGAAACTCATCGTTACAGAAACCAAACTCCTTTGTAAACCGGCTCTCGAACTACTGCCACACACATCGTCAGTCTACATCAGAGTACGCCCCTCAGGGGTCTGGGCCTCTCCAATGTAGCGACCGGAACCTCGACACAAGGGCTCCTACCATACCTCTCTTATTATTTCCAGACACAATCGACCTTCTTGGTGTCATATCTATGGTTTTTCAACCTAAAAGATGAGGCATGATTATAAAATCACTTTGTGAAAGGGCCCTCTGTATATCCAATGTTTCCTTGAAACCATTCTTATCACTGAACTGAGTAATCTAAATGATGCCTTGCGTGCAGCGCTCTCCATCCAACGGCCATTATTTTTACTTTTGCAGTTGTATATCTACTTTTCTTCCCATCCAGATCTTTTCGTCTTCAACATTTTAACGTTATGATTCTTAATTGCATTCTCCAAGTTACCAGTGCAACTCTGTTTCACCGTATTTTAGGAAAATGTTTATCAAATAACTTGAAAAATATCTTTTCGGTTTCTGCTTTCAACTGCAAATTAAAAGGGGGCGTTTAAAACAGATCGTATATTTGATTCTGGTTTTACATTTAGACTGGGTATGAGATGAGAAAACCAAGTTCGTAATACGCCCCTCATCTCTCAAAGCATTTTCATGTTCTTTTCTCTAATGTTTAAAAATCTCCCTTCTTGTGGGCGAATTTCTTGAGATCCTATATTCAACCTCGCTGCGGATGTGTTTAATAAAACTCACGTGGTTGTTTGATCTGGTGTCTACATATTTGAGGACAGCATTCAATTGAGCCTTTCTTGATTCATTGTATATCAATCAGTTATGTGCCATACGTGATACACGCTTAGGCGATCATGAAAAAAATACATGACTGACGAGGCAGATTTTTTCCCGCAGTAAGTTGCTATTATTTTCTGAAGTAGACCAGTTGTCATGGGTCTGCCCTGCTTTTTTACCCATAGCTGGGGGGAGAAGACAAGGATTGACAAATTTCCCAAGGATATTAGCACGTAAGTGAATGTAATGCATTCGACTGCAACACGGCTCTCCGATTCCTCAATTCGAGCCGTTAATCATTACGCCACCGTATGGCGCTAATCAGAAGTAAGCTATATAGATGTATATAGTACTAGCGTGAAACAAACGTTAGATTTTCCCGTATTTTCTCTGCTGTTGTTGTTGCTGTATATCATTTAAAAATAAGCAGAAATATTTCCTGAAAGAACTGTAACACGTTTACGCTAAACTAGGCATGTTTACAAAAATGGCTTCGAAGACATTGGAACATTTCTACACGTCAAAAGAAACTGTATTTTGATGACACATTTGACATAGAATTCCACATGGATGGAATACAGAATTCAGTAAGTTGATAATGTGTTTCCCTTCTTTTTTTGCCTGTCAGAACAATTTCTGAAGATTGTATACACTCTATTTCATGTAATGTCAATATTTGAAGATGTTTACTTTTAATACTAGTCATTTTTTCTCGAGGTTGTTTAAAATTTTCTTTCCTCGAATTTGCGTTATAGTTACTCATAAATGAATATCCAGAAATAATATCCATTCCTAATAAAACAAAATATCAATTATATTTTGCTACTCAAAAATGATGGTGAAAAGAAAGAAAAAACTTTACTAAATAATTTAAAAATATCTTTATAAAAACGTGATGCGTCACTTCCGTTTTGCGTTTAGAAAAATATCATTAAAATGTCAAGCTTGCTCATTTCATGTTGAACAACTCCAGTATCGAATCTCTGGCATTATTCTTTAGGATGTTGTTTTCTTTGGAGGGTTTCTTTTTTTTTTTGCTACCAGAATTCCTCTAAATAATGTTGGGTTTACGGAGCGACAACTCATACGGTGACACATTTAATCCAAGTCTTCCAACTGGAAATTATTCATTTGACAGATACAAAATTTAACCATCTCTCGCAACCGTTATATTCGCTATTCAAAATTTCACTTTCCAAAATCGCTCGTTCCTTTCGCTGTAAAACCTGAAAATCATGAGGTTAGAGGCCTTTCGAAAATATAATAGGAAATATAATTTGTACTGAAAAGTCAATACAAATCTATTTTCCACAGCCATGCTTGGGATCAACAACGGTTATTTTTGTGTTGAAGGAACTCATGTATTCAGGTATGAACAAACTTTTTCGATACCTGTCTTAATATCTAGAAGTTGAATCATCCTATGATAACTAGACGTAGAATTAGTTGCATTTTTATAAAAGATTATATAAAATGTAAGTCGACCGGCCTACATTTTATATTGAAAATCACTAATCATATGAAACACAAATAAGGCTGTCAAATGAATTGTCTGAATTTTAGTCATACTAGATTTAATCGAAATTAATTGAAACAAAACGAATAATTCCATTTTTCTTTAGTACTTTTGCAATGAAACATGTCCCAGTGAACATATTAGTACGTCCTATATCCATTCCACGAGGTCGTTCCATGCAGATTGACCACTGATTCTCGATTGGATTTAAATCAGGAGAGTTTTCGGGCCAGTCAATAGTACTTCAATTTGCTCACTAGTAAGGTTTTTTTTCCCGGGCGTTCGTGTAGCGTTACAATTTTCGCATGCTTCCTTGGAGTAACGCTGACCGCAGACAATAGCCGTAGTACAACAAAACGATAGTCGAGGCAATAGTGTATGGGCATGATAAAAATCCGATGCAATCACGGATGCCACAATATTTTTCAAAACCAAATTTCATCATTCTCCCCGAAAATAGATTCATATTACTACACACCACTGCAAATGACCTAAGCTTAGGAAAAAAATAGAAATCGGTTACACCCTGTCAATCCAGTGATTGTAAAACTGAGAGAAAGAAAACTGAAGCGGTTGTTTCAATTAGTTTGCACAAATGGGTACAAAGTGAAACTGGTTTTTGAGCTTGCTGCTTCTATTTTGATTTCCACTTATGGGTTCTAATAAAAATATAATTTGTTGTTTCTCTAATTGATCTCTTCATGATATAATCACTAAACAAAAATAGCCAACCAACGGTTTTCAAAACGAGTCCATTCTCCTGTTGTGAAATATCCTAAATAAGCAGAGATTCGTCTGGATTCACTAGACGTTGGGCATAAGTCTTGCCTTTTCAGTGACCACTGATAATCACTTAAGTGTTCACTTGGGTATAATATTTCAAGTAGTAAGATTCAATAAACGTAATTCACACAAAAGGTGATACGCCATGTCGGCTGGGGCTTTACGATGCGCAGACTGCACCTCTGCAGTGGGGAAAGTCCCCCGCCATATGAGGCATCCTGAGTAAGACGATAAACAATATCCGACAGCCATGCCTCTGATCAGGAGGTTTTGAGGAGCGTGGAACCACTTCTTAATTGCTGGTGTTCCTATGATCCGGGGTGGTAGCACCTGTTCGGGGGTGCTAGTTATGGACAAATAGTTAACCCCAAGCTGGGGTCAAAATGCTATGAAAGTGTAAAACAGGTTTTAATACCAGCAATACATTTTTCAAAAATTTATTACCAGTAATGCATTTTAAAGAAAAATTATTACAAGCAATACATTTTCGAAAAACAATTAACATAAATACATTTTTGAAAAAGAAATATTACCATCAATAACTCTTTTAAAAAAAAAAATTACCACCAATAACTTTTTGAAAAAGAAATATTACCATCAATAACTTTTTGAAAAAGAAATATTACCATCAATAACTCTTTTAAAAAAAAATTACCACCAATAACTTTTTGAAAAAGAAATATTACCATCAATAACTTTTTGAAAAAGAAATATTACCATCAAAAACTTTTTGAAAAAAACAAATTACAAGCAATACATTTTTCTAAAAAAATATTACCAGCAAATATTTCTGCAAAAAACATTACTAGCAATACATTTTGGAAAAAAGTATTACAACAAATACATTTTTGAAAAAAATATTACCAGAAATACATATTTGGAAAAGTATTACAGGCCATACATTTTTGAAAAAATATTACCAGCAATACATTTTTGGAAAAAATATTACTAGCAATTCATTTTTGGAAAAAATATTACCAGCAATAATAATCTAGTCGTCATTAAATATTCCATAGAGGTTGAATGCCGTAAAGCAAAACAAGCCAAACCAAACCAGATGACGACATTGCAACTGCAATTCTCTCGATTGCTGTTATCAGATCGAATGCTCTCGGCATTCATAGCCACGAGATTTCCAATCATCATATTTGCTGATGAGGATAGAAAGTTCTTCAATGTTGCATTCTGTATGGTTTTGCCATTGTTTGATAAAAGTTTCGCTACTTATCCTCGATTACTTTCGTAACGAGTTGGTTCCCCCAGCAGTATATCATCGATAAGTTATTCTTTAGGCATCCAGCAGTGTCCCACAAAAATGACTCACTTCATTTAAGCAGGCGTTTTCCCTCGTCAATTAGATCAAATGTCCAGTGAGAGGACTCCACATCAATTCTTCTAAAACTGTAATTGTGGCCTGTTATTAAGTATAGATTATCATCCAAGCGGGGAATAAATTGAATCTGTAAGGATCTTACGTCAGATGCTGTATTGTAATGTCTAAAAATTGTATCTTATAAGTTCAATCACGGGAATAATAATGATGGCGACGATGATGGTGATTTATCAAGCTTATCTTTCTCACTTGTTTTAGCATTTTTAAACTATCGAGCAAACTAAGTATCTATCTATCTATCTATCTATCTATCTATCTATCTATCTATCTATATATATATATATATATATATATATATATATATATGTTATTATTTCTCCCAATCTTATAATTATTTATCTATCATTATGCTCATATCTATCTATCTATCTATCTATCTATCTATCTATCTATCTATCTATCTATCTATCTATCTATGTTCATATTGTCCATATCTTTCTATTAATCTTTTGACCATAATTAAAAATATTTTTTGTGCGTCAAAATGTTATATTTTTAGTATGATATCTCATAAGTGACATTATGGTTAAAAACTTACGTATTTCAAAGCTTGTCTCCTCCTTGGGGAAAGCCCCTTGATATGTAAAGGTCTTACCTCACTCTAAGTTATTAAATTAAAAATTAAATTGAGATAATAAAATTATCTCATCTAAACAGTTACAAACTGAGTGAGATATTTTTATTATTAATATAATCATAAGATTATTGGTTATTATCTCATTCATTAAATTAAAAATGTAATGACTTAATGTAATATCAATAACACTGTGCAACACTTAAAAAAGTACAGAACATCTGTGGTCATTTTTATATTCACAATGGCATGGAAAATCCATTTCTGGCCTTCTTTTTGTTGAATTAGGTATAGTTTTTGCAAAATTGTCACTTTCAAGAATCTCGGCAAAAATGTTACAAATAAATTTCTTACAACATTGCGCTTACATATTTTGTATTATGTTATTATGTGCTTATATTTAACCGTGTTTATCACTTAATACGTTATGCCTTAAAACCTGTATTTAATATGTTTTATATTTCTTTATACTTTTTCTATAGGTTTCAAAAATGACGTCAAGACAGTGCAAAAAGGATCCAAACAGATTCTGCTACATATGTGGCGAATTAACATTTGCTAAAGAAAAGCGCAGCATTACAAGTCACATCAAGAAATTGTACAAGGCGTACTTTCATTGTGACATAGGAGACCAAGACAAGCCATGGGCTCCTCATGTCTGTTGCCTTACATGTGTGAAGACACTGAGTACATGGTTTGCAAGAAAAAATGTTCACATGAAGTTTGGTGTGCCAATGATTTGGCGTGAGCAGAGAGATCATTCTCATGATTGCTATTTCTGTTAGCAAGACTATACGGGCTGTACTACGGCAAAGAAAAAGAAACACATTGTTTACCCAAATTTGCAATCAGCAATGCGCCCAGATGAGCACTCAAAAGATTTGCCTGTGCCCAAAACCCCCAGATCAAGAAATGTGGAGTTCAAGCAGTGGAGATGAACATTCCAATTATGAAACAGTAGAACTTAATGATCTAAATAGAATAAATAAACCAATACTATTTTCTCAAGAGGCTCTAAATGGCTTATGTAGAGATCTCTATTGAACCAAAGACAAAAGTGAGCTCCTAGCATCAAGGCTTAAACAACGTAATCTTCTTAGAAAAGGAGTGAAGATAACCTTGTACAGAAAACGTTCACAAAAACTGCATGTATTTTTTACCATGAAAGATGACTTATGCTTCTGTAATGACGTCGCTAAACTTTTTGAACAACTAAAAATACCATATGATAACACCAACTGGCGACTTTTCTTAGATGAATCCAAAGAAAGCATCAAAGCTGTTTTGCTACACAGCGGCAACACTCTGCCATCTGTTCCCATAGCTTACAGCGCAACCATAAAAGAATCATATGAAAATTTAAAAACAATTCTAACGAGTGTACAATATAATAACCATAAATGGCATATTTGTGCAGATCTCAAGATTGTAGCCATGCTTACAGGCCTTCAGCCTGGCTATACCAAATTTTGCAGTTTCCTATGCTTATGGGACTCGAGAGCAAGAACTGAACATTATGTGCGCAAGCATCGGCCCGTTCGAGATGAAATTGAGCAAGGGAAATATAATATTAGGCACAAACCACTTCTGCAAAGTGATAAAATCCATTTACCACCTTTGCATATTAAACTTGGTTTGTTTAAACAATTTGTGAACGCCCTGGACAAGGATTCCCTCGCATTTGCACATCTTTGCAGAAGAGTCCCCTTCCCTAAGCCAAGCTAAAATAAAAGAAGGTATCTTCATAGGTCCTCAAATTCGAAAAATTGTACTTGATGAAACTTTCAACACACATCTCAAGAAAAAAGAAAAATTTGCCTTTGAGTCATTCAAGAAAGTTTGTGATAAGTTCCTTGGAAAATATCGTTCAGAAGACTATGTGCAAGTTATAAATGATCTAATACGTCATTATCATGATATGGGGTGTAACATGTCCCTCAAAGTTCATGTACTCCACTCTCATTTGAACTTCTTTGCGGAAAATATTGGTGATGTGAGTGATGAACAGGGCGAGAGATTCCATCAGGATATTTCAGTGATGGAGAAACGTTTTAAAGGAAAATGGAAGCCTGACATGTTGGCAGACTACTGCTGGAATATAAAAAGACAGGATGACACTATACACAAGAGGGTTAAGGGGACAAATGTTGTATAAACTGAAAGTTCTTTGTCTTTTTATTCATAAATAATAATAATAAATTATGATTTAAAGTACATGAAAACGGTACCTGATCTAAGGGAAAAAAGGTCAGATTTAGTATCAATATAATTTTCTAACACTTAAACAGGTCATATGTGGCATGTACTTATTTTAACATTGAAATTTGTTGCACAGTGTAATTAATAACATTTTTTTTATCATTATCTTAGCTATTAAATAATGAAAGAGATAAAGGTAATTCAATAATGTAAGAAATTGGTATAGTATTTAAATTATTATAAGAAACAATAAAAAACGTTACGTCACTTTTGATGCACCGTACTAAACTTGTCAACACATCCCGCCATCAAATTATCGATGGAGACGTGAAAATAACAAGTCACTGAGGTCAAGAAATGTTATACGTAAATGATATTTGTTTCACAACAGATTAACTTAAATTTAAATTTGCAAATTTTACGAAAGAAACGTTTCTAAAATATATACGAGTGTTATTCAATAAATAATGTGAATTTTTCGGTATAAGGACTTCTAATGCAGATAGAAGCTTACTTTTTTTAAATTCTTCAACGTAGTCTCCCAGCACTGTCACACACTTTTCCCATCTGTGCACAAGCTTCCGTATTCCCTCAGCGTAAAAATCTTTGAACTGATGTCTCAGCCAGTCGCTCACAACACTTTTGACTTCATCGTCACTTTTAAACTTCATGCCTCTCGTGAACGCTTTCAAGGGACCAAACAGGTGAAAGTTTGAAGGGGCAAGGTCTGGGCTTTAAGTGTGATAAGGGAAGAGTTCCCATCCCAGCTCGTTGGTGGACTGCACCGGTTGGGCTGCGTTGTCATGATGCAAGATGACCCCTTCTGACTGCTGACCCCTGCGTTTGTCCCAACAGATAAGCTCAAAGTCCTTGCAATGTCATCCACTGTCACCCTTCTGTCAGACTGAATGAGCTCATTGACTGATCCGATCAACTCAGGAGACCTCACTTCTGTAGGCCTCCCAGGCCTGTCTTCATCCTCAATACTGCTCCGTCTTTCTTTAAACAATTTAGCCCACTTGTAGACATTTTTTGGCTGAAACATGTGGCACCATACACAGTTGACATTCTCCTATGAATTTCAACTGGTTTTCACCCTTCAGCAACCAAAAACTTGATAACTGACCGCGGTTCAATCCTGGAGCATGCTTCTTGGTCGGCCATCTTTGTTAATCGCCAAAACTCTCAAAGTTTTTTTTTTAATCTGCAAAAGAAATTAAATCCATGTGAAAAAGAAGTAAAACAAAACAAAAAAATAAAAAAGAGTAAGCTTCTATCTGTATTAGAAGTTCTTATACCGAAAAATTCACCTTATTTATTGAATGACTCTCGTATCTTATTTTAGCGGGATTTTCAAAGCCGAAAAATAAGTTCGTTTACATTTCTCTAAAAAAGTTTTAAATGGCTGTCTCGATTGGTTTCTCGGAAGTATCGACTAAAAATCATTCAAATTTCCTATTTGAAATACTCCACAGTATGTTTTTTCTGGAATTAGAAAATGTAAACATTTTTTTTAATTGAAGCGGCTGGAAAGCTTCGAAAATGATTTTTCCTTTATGAATAGCACGTTTAAAACCTAGGTATACGAATTTTGGGAGGTACCTAGTATATAATTATATATTTGAGAGTATATGTTTTTATGTTTCGAACGAGCAATCACGTATATTATTAAACAAAAAACAAAAAAACAAAAACGCTTGATCCAAGCCACATGAGTTCATCTGTGACAAGTGCACTGTCACGTGATTTAAACAACCAAACCGGACTTATCTATGCGTCTCTCTACTTATTTACACATAGGCAAACGCACAAATCTATATGAGCACAAAATATTGGCGAAATCAAATACGTAAAGATCCTTAGGATAGTTTAATATTTCGCGTTCCTACATCTTTAGCGTTTCTTCTCGATGCATTATTAAACCTTTGAGCCCTGCGTTCCTGGAAGATGTTAACCCTTTGAGCCCTGCGTTCCTGGAAGATGTTAACCCTTTGAGCCCTGCGTTCCTGGACAATTTTAACCCTTCGGCCTGGCCTCCTGAGTCAAAATACGCAAATAATTGGTATGTAATATTTCACGGTAGATATTAAAATAATTACAAGTGTTTACCCACCGTCCAACCAGTGGCTGGGAATTAAGTCATTTTTCTCTACCACTTTTCAACCAGTGACTGAACGTGACGTTATTTTCTCTACCACTGGTAAAGACGTTGTCAGGGCTGAAAGGGTTCAAAACCTGTTTTAGTATATATTTTCCCTTCCATATAATACTCTCAATAAGACCATTGTTCTGAAGTTCTCTTAGAGGAGAAAACCCATCTTACTAAAGTAAGTGGGGACAACTTTTTTTACATTCAATTATTATCATTTATTAGATAAGTAAATGACAAAGCGGAAAAAATATGTCACGCATTCTCTCCTTTAAGAGGACTTGATCAGATTAATGTTCTTATTGATGAAAGAAAACAAAACTGTATTCTTACCTCTTTTGTTCAAATTTGTTGCATTTAATATTATATGCGCGTGGAGAGAAAAAAGTATTATTTTAATTTTTATATAATTTTCGCCTCTGTTCAAAACTGTTACAGATATTTTTAGCCTTAACCGGCCGACAATTCTGAGAATATTGTACGGAAACATTTATTCCAAGCCGCTGATATCATCTAACAACCGGTTTGGGATTCAGAGATGTCCTTCTCCTGGACTGGATGCCAACCAAACGTAAAGAACCCAGTGTATCCTGCTATTGATTCCTACTTGGCGACAGTGAGGGCAGAAAGATATTTTCTCTGAAGAACATTGTGCGAAAGTAATATCTTCAGATGGCATTTGATCTCAGCCTGCCAATAACAACAGCTGTATCAGCAAACCAAGCATGATATTCGTATCTCCACAATAAATCTGTCAAAGTTTTTCCCTTATTCTAACACATTCGTCCCAGCCCCTCAACCTCCGACGTTTTACTCTCTGGGTTGAGGTGTCTACTAGGTCTTAACCGAACTTAAGGGAGTGGACATAGGTCCCCTGAGCACCCGTAGATCATTCCACCAGTCCACTGGTTTAATCCAGCTTCCTGCCAACGTTGTGTTTAGTTTGATCCAGGAAGTGATGTTCATCCATTCACGGTCGACTGAAGATGTAGACACGGCTGGAGAGTCTGTGCTAAGAAATTTAGAATGCACCAAATATATATATATATATATCTGCAGAAAGCCGGACAACTATTCAATGGTTGAATTGTTAATATCTTTTATATAGCAGAAAAGAATAGTAGAGAAAAGAAACGGGTTACAGAAAAGAAAATAATTGACGTAAAAACTCATACACTGGATTCTAGAGAGAGAGAGAGAGAGAGAGAGAGAGAGAGAGAGAGAGAGAGAGAGAGAGAGAGAGAGAGAGAGAAAGAGAGAGAGAGGGGGGTTGTGATTAGCTTGTTGTGAAATCGTCTCAGAATGATATACGATTCTTGCGATGGAGAGATAAAGATTTCTGTGCGCGGCTTAAAGTTTATAGTTGCGTTCGTCCACGGCGGTAGCAACAGTAGTAGTAATCTTCGTGGTAGCAGAAGCATCGGTACTTATATTAGCAGTAAATGTTAGCGGGGGTTTTGTTCCAATCCATGACGTCACTTCCAGTCTCCGATATCTTTCCACCTAGCTCGACGACAGATGAGCCAAAAAACAACCTTTTGTTTATTGTAGCTTTTTCGGCGTTTCCTTTTCCTGTGCTAGTAATAACAGTAGCAGTAGCAGTCTTAGATTGTTGGAGGAGTAATTCGCTTCTTCGTACTCATATCAACAAAATATGTAGAGCGGGCGTTTGGATCTGAATCTCTGACGTCACTTCCAGTCTCCGACCTCTCTCTACCCAGCTAGACTGCACTCGACGGCAGACGAGCCAAACGCTCTGCCAACAGATTTCTGTGCGCGTTTATATAGATAAACATGGCTGATCATAAATCGACCCTTGGCCGCACCGATTATTACGAGTGAAACCTTCAACCCAAAATCATGTGAATTTCAAAGTTCCTCATAGCCTTAATAAGCTCTATTTCAAATTTTAACTGATAAAAATTATCTCGATCTTCCTTCATTGTCTTCCTAATGACACAATTCCAAATGGGCTAGATCAGATTCCCATCACTAAGCAAAATTGTTCTGATCTAATTTCGCTGTCCAAATCTACTCTAATTTCAATAAAAAAAATATCTGTGTGTTTCTGTGGTTCTCAAAATCTCTCTGTTACATATTATCAATTTAAAAATGTTACACGCAGTGTACAAGTGATAAGGCTGATGAATGCAATGGTTCACACGCTGTGTAAACAATAAAACCAATGCAAAAGTGACCAATAATCCGATCAATTCTTCGAATAATAAGATCATATTTCACTATTAAAGAAAAGGGCCCGTATTTTGTCAAAATATCGATCGTATTTCTTGATTTATTTAAGCATTATCTCATAGGTTTTCATAGTTTATGATTGTTCGTCGGTGTCAGCTTGTTTCCTGTATTGATAACATGAACTACTTAGGCGAGAGACTGAATATACGAATTTCGAAAATCGAGAGAAACACATTTCTTGATTTACAGTGAATTTCACACTGTACAAGGCCCGGCGGCCACTCGAAGTAGAGTGTTGCAAAGTAAGAGGCAGAGTTTATACGGATATATGGGGAAGATAAAGATTAATCCGAGACTTAAACTAGTTAACACTATTGTGATCGGGATAAAGTCCTCTTAGGAGTCAGTTTCTCAGAGCAGCGGCTCGAAGAAACAAGCTGCTCGATTGGGGCTTACATCTCACAAATCGGATACGAAAATTAATGAATGAAAATAATTGAGGCATCCGGAAGAGACATGGCATGTGGAAGTAGAACACTCTACCCCGGTGGACGAAATAAAGTGTTCGGTTTGAAATTCCAGTCACATGAAGAAGGCCGGAACATACAACGGTCGAAACGTTGTGAATATGGCAAGGAAGACGAGTATAACAGTCCGAATTATATAAATAATGTAAATATTGCAGACAATTTAAGTCATAGGACATACTAAAGACTAGAAGCTAAAGGTTAGTAACCTACCTAAACTATATATATATATATATATATATATATATATATATATATATATATATTGTCATCCACATCATGTTTCGCTGTATCACATCTCATCAGTGTGGCCAAACGTCCGGTTGCCTCTGAATTGACGTCAGTCGGAGATTCTACCCCTAAGCCTTTGGTCTCACGGCAAGGATGAAGGTGAATTTAAGCGTATTTATTTTTAGATAAACACACAGTGACTGAGAGAACTCGATTCGATTTACCAAAGAGTATTGCATTATTGGCCGTAATCGCCACTGCTTACAAACCCACACTTCCTCCCCAGAGAGCTCAACCGAAATAAACTTTCCAAAGACAGACTGTTTCGCTGTATCACACCTCATTAGTGTGACCTTACGTCCTGTTGCCTCCAGCTAGGATCGAAACCCGACTGAATTGGTGTCAGTCGTGTATTCTACCGCTATGGATGGTTTTAGGAGGTTTCGAAAAGGGAAACATATTCTTTAGTGCTAGAATGTTCTGGAAGCTGGGGAGAGTCATCATTTTTCACATCCGGGGGTGGCACTGATCATAAAGAAAGACTTACACAAATACCAAGCATCAAGTGACATAAAATATACGTACATATCATGATTGCTAGTACCGACGATATCGTTTCAAGAAAAAAATGAACTTAACTATTTAGAATATAAAAATAAAATGACGACAACCATGAGAACAACAGTCCGAATGGAAATAGTGTAAATAATGATAAATCCTCATCCCAAATGTTTAGACAGGAACAGTATATGTAATATCTAAAAGACCACTAAACTAATTGAGTTTCTTTTTTCATATTTTAATATAAGATGTTTAGCCATCCTGACACCATTTTTTGTAAGAATCACTAAAAAATCCATTGACTTATTTCGCTAGAAAAAGAACAATTTAAAATTATTTTGTGTCAGCACTCCTGTCTCCCCAACTGACCAATGGGGTGAGGAAAAACATGATTTAAGTGTTCAGTTATTTTACCAATATTCATAATCTGGCATCCATCTTCAATGTCCATTCAAGAACGATGAAGAGGAAAACTGGATGTGGAAATCACAACAGAAAGAGGTACCATCATTTCAATCTAGGGCTAAAGAGATCAATTAGAAAAGATCCAACTAAATCCGTGAGACGTTTGGTACGGGTGAGAGCAGTTTTATCTATGACAATCCAAATTGTAGTGAAAAAAGACTAGAAAATGAAATCGTACGTTAAATCTGTGAGGCATCTTTTTAATCCAGGATAGAAAGTTAAAAGTTTAGGAAGGGCAAAGATCATCTTCAATACGAAAATTTGGAAATTTATTGTGGAATAATATATATATATATATATATATATATATATATATATATATATATATATATATTTTATTTCAGATTTTATTTCTTGAGCTTCCGTTCCGTCGCTATTATTAATTAATGATGAACATGTCATCACGATTTGTCTGTTATGCTTAGAGAGAAATTATACATTCTTTTTGCTCAAAGTAGTGTTGAACAGTGTTATAAAACCTCGGAGAATTTCAGTAAAATATCTTTAATCATATCTAAGATGCAACGCTTCAGAAGTTATTCTAACAATTGGACAATTTTGATGTTACAGATTTTGGACAATTTTGCTGTTACACCCGCTATATGCTTATCAAAGCTTACGCACTGCAATCCCATCAGGGAAGAAGGAGGCGTCCTGATCCTACAAAAACTCCTCCATGTCACATGTAATATCATCATTGTTTCCAAAATGGCGAGAACACAGGTGGGATTTGAGTTTAGGAAACAGGAAAACGTCAGAAGAAACTAATCAAATGAGTAAGTGGAGATGGGGTAGCAATTCAAAGTCGCTGCAACTACTGCAACCTAAGAAGTGCAAACAAGCTCATTAGCCTGGGGCAAGAGCACACCTGCCGTCAGCTTCGCTCTGCGTTTCGAATTGATTGCTTACGTCAGTTGTCTTATATCAGATGTATAATACTCTCCATTAATAGTTTTCCACTTTTCCACCTAATCTATCAATATTACGTCTTCAGAATCCCCCACCCCCCAAAAAAACAAAACCAAAGGCATCGCTTTGCTAGATCTTTTCGGACGAGGGTGAATCAGAGTGTTTTCATTGTCTGCTTTGAATCTTTGATTCACGTTGGAAGGGGTGAACCCAGGTTTAATCTTGAGTTACTAATCTACGGTGGAAATTGTCAATCTCACACGGGACGCGAATCAGAATTGTCCTGGAAATGTCAACACTTTTCAGTTTCTGCTCTGGTGTTAAAATTCTCGGAAACCATCTTGCTCATCCACAAGATATCATTTAAAACAGTATAGACATAAACAGAACTAATGTACATGGACTTAGCTATCTGCTGGACAGTAAGAAGGTCTGTCATCAAACATACTGAAGAATGTCATTTCCTTGTTCATCAATGGTTGAGGTTGTGGACGACCTGACCGTGGTTCATCTTCTGTGCAGTCCCTGCCCCACTTGAATTCCTCAGGCTACTTCACAGTGTCTGTACCATATCCTCATGGATTTCTTTGGGTGTCGTACTTTTCTTTTGTAGATAATTTATGCTTGCTCGGGCTTCTGTTTTGTTCATTTTTAGATTTGTCGCACATCTCTCAACTTTCACCTACACAGAAAATAAGACAGAAATTTTGAATTAGTTTTTCTATTATAAGAAGTTGTAGTGTGTTGCCACAACAAAAATTTTCAGGTATCGCTATTTTTCTGGGTCAGACTTGGAACATTGGGAACGACTCTCGTGTATATATATATATATATTTAACAGCTCATCAGTGTGACTAGACGTACGGTTGCTTCTAGCTAGGATCGAAATCTGACTGAATTGGCGTCAGTGGGAACTTCTACCACTAAGCCGTCGGTGCACGGCAGGGATGAAGGTGAATTTTAGCGTGTTTATTTTTAGATTTAGATAAACACACAGTGACTGACGGGGACTCAATTCTGCCGAAAAGTCATGCTATATTAGCTTTAATATATATATATATATATATATATATATATATATATATATATATATATATATATATATATAAATATATGACATATTAATTTGACACAAATAAATAAACAAATAAACGACTTCCGGTAAAACACCTGCCAAAAATGACTACCCACAATGCACCACTGACCCGTATATATAAATAGCCGAGAAAAATAACACCACTCGTGGCCCGATGATTGCATCTAGCATGAAACAGACTGTAGCCTCTAAGAGTTGACTTCTATGTTCACTTTATATATATATATATATATATATATATATATATATATATATATATATATATATACGTGGCCTGACGATTGCATCTAGCATGAAACAGACTGTCGCCTCTAACTGTTGACTTCTATGTTCACTTTTATATTTACACACGCTCTATCTCTGATATTGAGCACTTTATCCCATAATATAGCACATCTTAAGACTATATTTCTTCATATATATAGATATATATATATATATATATATATGGAAATTAATTCGATATTTTGGATTATGAGGTGATAAAACCCCGAACAAAATGGCTTTTCCAAAACAGACACAATAGTTGTTGAAAATTTCTTTGTTTGAAGATCCCCTAAAAAAGGATAACCAGGCAAGGTGAAAGTTTTTCAAAGCCTCTTAGAGTTGCAACTGCCAATGCTGATACGGCGGAACATCTGACGCAACTGATGGATTTTAGGCCACGATGAGCTGTAGACGCTCATTTTGCGATTAATGTTTTCCTTGCCATCATATAGAAAAGTTAAGCATCCGGTTCACACTCTTCCCCTACCTTTTGAACAAGAATAAATCTCAGGTCCACTCAGATATGGGGTAGTAGCACCTGTTAGAGTGAAAATATTTAACCCCCAAACAAGAATCAAAAGACTAGGAATGTATAAAAACATATTTTAATAGTAAAAATAGCAGCATTATATTTTTATTAAAGAATTACCAAACATATATTTTTATAGTGAAATTACCAACAATACATGTTATAGTAATGTCATACGAGGGTCATTCAATAAATAAGGTGGATTTTTCGGTATAAGGACTTCTAATACAGATAGAAGCTTACTTTTTTTTCAACTTGGTCTCGCAGCACTGTCACACACTTTTTCCATCTGTGCACAAGCTTCCGTATTGCCTCAGCGTAAATATCTTTGGACTGATGTCTCAGCCAGTCGCTCACAACACTTTTTACTTCATCATCACTTTTAAACTTCGTGCCTCTCGCGAACGCTTTCAAGGGACCAAACAGGTGAAAGTTTGAAGGGGCAAGGTCTGGGCTGTAAGGGGGGTGATGGAGCAGTTCCCAGCCCAGTTCGTTGATGGTCTTCACCGTTTGGGCTGCTGTGTGAGGCCTTGCGTTGTCATGATGTAAGATGACTCCTTCTGACTGATGACCCCTGCATTTGTCCCAACAGATAAGCTCAAAGTTCTTGCAATGTTATCCATTGTCACCCTTCTGTCAGACTGAATGAGGTCATTGACTGATTCGATCACCTCAGGAGACCTCACTTCTGTAGGCCTCCCAGGCCTGTCTTCATCCTCAACACTGCTCCGTCCTTCTTTAAACAATTTAGCCCACTTGTAGACATTCTTGTGGCTGGAAAATGTGGCACCATACACAGTTGACATTCTCCTATGAATTTCAACTGGTTTGCACTCTTCATCAACCAAAAACTTGATAACTGACCGCTGTTCAATCCTGGAGCATGATTCTTGGTCGGCCATCTTCGTTAATCACCAAAACTCTCAAAGTTTTTTTTTTTCAATCTGCAAAAGAAATTAAATCCATGTGAAAAAGAAGTAAAACAAAAGAAAATTAAAAAAGAGTAAGCTCTATCTGTATTAGAAGTCCTTATACCGAAAAATTCACCTTATTTATTGATTGACCCTCGTACATTGTCAAAAAAAAACCCCAAAATCCCAAAACTATTTGCTTCTCTGATTAATCCCATTTCTTTTAAAGAGAAGCAGGTTTTCAGTCCTTGTTCGATTCTGTAAGATTATTTAAAAAATAATGCAGCTACGTAATTATAATTTCATCATGAAATAATGTCGTTCCCTTGAATTAAATACAAAGTTTGATCTTCTTATTCATATCTCGACAATAAATAATCTATACGTGTTGATATGCCATGAAATAAAAACAACCAACAAATATGAAAGATGGTTAGTTCAAATAGCAAATGACATTGGATGACTGACGAATTCCTTACTCATGAAGAATAAATTCGAAACGACAGAGAACTGGTCTTGCGTACAAATGGCGAGAAGAACATGGTCTGAACATGCAACCAACGAGTATATTCTTTTAAAAAATATCTAAACTAAAAGGATTCTTATAATTACAATAGGATATTATGGTTGAAGACACATAATGAAGACAAACGGCTTGGTTATTTTAACACTCACAAGGTATAATGAAAGCAAGAAGAACTGAAGGATACAACAAATAAACAAATGTGTTTCTCGTAAACAGAGCCGCGGAAAAAAGAGTTGGTAAAAGTAAAATATTGCTTAGAGCTATAAGGACATTGTGGAGAACCATGATCACTCAGGGTCACGGTGCCTCTAAGAACTACCCCACGTCTTGGGTTACCTCATTTCTTATTGAAAGATACCAATGCATAAAAACGTTCAGTAACCCCCCCCTCTCTCTCTCTCTTTCTCTTCGTCGTTTTCGTTTCAAAATATCGCCTTTATTCACCCATTTGAAATATTTAACAGGAAGTTTTATACTCTAACGTCGCTGAGTAGTCACTCAATGGCGACTTACTTGCATTATTTACATTCTTCGGACTGTTATCCTCATCTTCATTGCCATATTTAAAACGTTTAGGCCGTTGTACGTTCCGGCCTTTTTCAGGTGATTGGATCTCGGAAATGAGGTATTACGATCACATACATTATTCAGATTGTTATCCTCATCTTCATTGCCATATTCACAGAGTTTTGGCAGTCAAACAAAAACAACCAAAAATATAACACCCGAAAGATACTTAGTTCAAATAGCAAATGACAGTGACAAATTTCTCAGACATGAAGAATCAATTCGATAGGACAGAGACCTGGTCTTCCGTACGAATGGCGAGAAGAACATGGTCTGGATATGCAACCAACGAGTATATTCTTTTTAAAAATATCTATAAGGACATAGTGAAAAACCATGCTCACTCAGTGTCACAGCGACTCTAAGAAGAAAGAACTACGCCACGGCTTGGGTTAACACATTTCTTATTCATAAACGATATCATTAACGATATCATAAACGATATCATAAACGATATCATTAACGATATTATAAGCGATATCATTAACGATATCATAAACGATATCATTAACGATATCATTAACGATATTATAAACGATATCATTAACGATATCATAAACGATATCATTAACGATATCATAAACGATATCATTAACGATATCATAAACGATATCATAAACGATATCATTAACGATATCATAAACGATATCATAAACGATATCATAAAAACCTTAAGTAATCCTCTCTCTCTCTCTCTTTCTTCCTGGTTTTCGTTTGAAAATATGTTTCTTATTTTGAGCAACTTTATTCCCCCTTTTGAAATATTTAATAGGAAATTATAAATTCTAACATCATTAAAGTAGTCATTAAAGGATGACTTACATGATTTACATTATTCAGACCGTTTCGGCCGTTGTACGCTCCGGCCTTCTTCAGGTGATTGGAATTTGTTTTCACTATCTGTCTGAGATTAGGTATTGAGATGACCGGAGAGCAAAACAGCCAAAACGTTGTGAATATGGCAATGAAGATGAGTCCGAATAATGTAAATAATGTAAGTAGTACCTCATCTCAGAGATATAGACAGATACTGAAGACAAATTCCAATCATCTGAAGAAGGCGGAGCGTGAAACGGCTGATACGTTGAGAATATGGCAATGAAGATGAGGATAATAGTCCGAATAATGTAAATAATGCAAGTAATCATAATTCCTCATATCAGAGATATAGAGGCCGAAACGTTGTGAATATGGCAATGAAGTTGAGGATAACAGTCCGAATAATGTAAATAATGCAAGTAATCAAAATACCTCATCTCAGAGATATAGAGGCCGAAACGTTGTGAATATGGCACTGAAGATTAGGATAACAGTCCGAATAATATAAATAATGCAAGTAATCGTAATACCTCATCTCAGAGATATAGACAGATATGAAAGGGTAACTTGTGGGGATGACTTACTTTCCAACCTACAGCTTCTTCTTACAGATGTAACAATTCGCATGCCTATCGTTACTTTATCGTTATTTCAATGTCAAATGTCCAGAAGAATGCCATTGTTTTATTATCATCAGTTACAACCTTTTTAGCTAGGAGAGGACATGCAACGTTCACAGAATTGAATCACCCTCATTCTCTCCCTATTTCATTTTTAAAGAGAAAGTTATATTTTTTCCCCCAAGAACCGCCTCTTAATGCAACGAACTATGCTATGGATGCTCCCCCGACCACTATAATTCTGCACTCTTCAGGTTAACCGACAAATGTTTTCTAGCGTCCATATCCTCTTTATATTCACTTCCCTATTCACTCGCTTAAATTCATATCACATGAGTTATTCAGTAATCATCTAACTTGAGTGGCTCTTCAGGTATGTGTTGGATGGTATGTAAGAATAGAAAACTGATATGTTTGTATTACAGGTATTATTGCAACCATCTTTGGCATTCCAGGTTGACTGTCTTTTCTGTCACGAACTAACATATCTCTGATCTACCAACACGCGTTTAACAATACTATATCCTCTTAACCCCTGACAGTGCGCTAATATGAAGTAATCTTTGAGTAATCACCACACGTCTTAGACAACGTTGGGTTTGAAACAAGAACGCATTGATCATTTGGGAAAGCAATAAAGAAAATGAAATAAGGAGACGTGTCTGAAAGACAACGTTATATTCTCGCAAATCACATCTTCGAAATTCATTTAGTATATACATATATTCAAACCTTTACTAATATGGAAAGTTTCAGCGAAAAGGCCTCTTTTCACTTTTAACCGAACTTGCATACGAATCTGAAAACCGATTATTCACATTGTTCGCTCTTTTACGGTTGGAGCGCCACAAGTATTAAGAATACTTATTCGCCATTATTTCTTTCAAATCTTATATTCCATAAACGCGCCCATTTTAACTACGCTGTTACTTCGTCGCTTTCTCTTTCATTTGGCGATAGTTACCTTATTTTCAAAATCGTGTAAGTGCATGCATTTTCCGTCGGTCTCGTCCAGACAAGATTAGCAACAATGTGCTTTCGCTTACGGATGATCAGGGAAATATTACATCTACATACGTTATTATTAGGGGTCAGGCAACATCAATTTCTGTAATCGCTGCCCTCTGTCGGTCATTCCAGACCCCCGTAGCAAAGTTAGATTTTATTACGAGTCTTTCATTACTGCTCGTCGACTTGAATCCAGTAGAGTGTTTGGCTGCCGGCGACTAGCAATAGAAATCAAATGACTAAGTATTCAAGGTGCCTCCTCCGACTCAAACCTTGCAGAAGATATTATTCTGTAATGTTTATGGTGTCGTATAATATAAACAAATCAACGACCAGACTCCAGGGAGGGCGGTTTTACAACTGCCAATCAGAGAATCTGCTGGGAAAAGTAATAATGTATATTTCTACTATCTCCAGGACAGGTAAAGAAATGCAATTCACAGTGACAGTTGCATCATTTTTTTTTCTTTCTAAATTTATGTCCACTCTTTATGTCGTATAACTTCAATAATTTTATAGATGAATAAGGCGCTTTCGCGAGAGGGTAGAGTCGAAGCGAATTTATTGCAAGTGAATTACATCGTGGAATACAGCTCACAGCCTGAAGTTATGGAATGAAGAATCGTAGTTTTTCTGCAAGTTATGCCGGCTTTTAAATCCGGCCTCGGTATTTCTATGAAAATCTTTCAGCTGATGCGTCCATTTCTCTTTCAAAGATTGATGGAGTGTGTGCCGTGCCTTTTACAGATCGCGGAATACGTAATGATTTCTTGAAATAAAACAACTGCAGGGTATCTTTTACATAAAACTAGATGCGACTGATAACCGAAGCAGGATGAAATCATTATTTTTAATCAATTTACCCCAAGCAAGGCGAGAATGCGACTAGTACTCAGGGGGTTACAGAGGGTGAATGTCAGAGAAAAGACTGGGCATAGGCATAATTGAGAAAAGTTTAAAAGGTGAACGGGATTCAAGACAAGAGGAGAAGGCGATTGGCAATACGTTACATTTTTGACGATTGTATTTTTCAGGGAAGTAAGTAAATGGAAGTGAGTTCCACCGTCGGGAAATGCGAGAAAAGAAACTGTTGGGATAGAAATGGTGGTTACATTTAACTATTTCAAAAGTAAAAGGCTGGAAGCTAAAAAGGCAATCTAGTAGTACGCTTAAATTCATTTAGTCGAGGCACAAGGGAGAAAAAAAAAACTCTTCAGAGCGATATGAAAATACAGAGGGAAACCACATCGCGTCAGGTAAGAAAGTGACTGAAGTCAAGTTGCCAAGGCTGGCTCGATTAAATTGCAGATCCTATTTTGGATATTGTCAAATCAGATATGGCGACAGTATTAAATACAGGGTCGAATGGCAGATTTGTAAATGTGCAAGATGGACTTTGACGAGAAAAACCTTCTGGTACGACACAATAACCCAACTTTCCTTGCAGTAAATGCATCTATTGATTAAATGTAGTTGTTCCACTTCAAGTCAGTTGAAAACGTAAGGCCAACAAGGCACAACGAAACGTTCACTAAGTGAGGGGCATCAGCCATGTCGATGGCTGGAAGGAAATGGGAGCAGTTTAGTTATCAAGACAAAAATTCACAAGTTAAATTCTGCCCCTATTAACAACTGATTGGAGATCCTTTTTTAAAAGCAGCAGCCAGATTAACTTTGTCTAATCTGAAAGATTTGCTAATGAGACAGAAGTAAATGGTGGTATCAACTGCATAAACATTAATCATATGGTTTCGCTAGGTTGAATAACGTTTTGACTTACAATTTACTCTTTATAGAACATCTTTAATAAATTATATATTCGACTGGATTATTAGAAATTATTCCAAAATGAGGTAGCATTTTCGAAATTTATCCGATTTGTACATTTAAAATTAAAAATGTTTCGGCCGATGTATTCTTTGGTCTTTCCAGGATGGGTGGAGCACTTGATGTCTTTTAGAAATTCTGTGATACTTCATGAGTTCTTGAAAAAAATAATTGCAGAGTAACTTTTAAAGAAAACTGACGCTTGAAGCAGGCCGAAAACATCAACCACATGTTTTGATAAAGATACTAGGTGGAATAATGTCCTCAAAATAAAATATGTGAAAGAATGAGAAGAAGCGTGTAGAAGACAATGGTACCTCAGTGTTCTTCAAACTACGCACCATGGGAATTCACAGGCATATTCCAACGTCACTCGCACTGGTCGGAAAAAATCCGCCAATAAATGTTTCGGGATTGGCATTCTCCTTAATCTCACTCTCTGTATGGAATCTGTCTTTAAGAATACGCTCAGTCAAACCTGGAAAGTCTGTAGAATGTATCGACGGAATAATTTTGATGGTTGCATACAATTCAGACAAATTATAAAAAACGAACCATCAGGCCGCATGGAACTACGGAATGGAGCTCAGAATATTTTTCATGGAAATATTAATGGAATAGTTAGAGGGTTATGATGTTTCGTCTGTGGGAAGGAGGATGAAGGGTGGAAAATAATTCTCATCAACATTGGCAAATTATAGCAAGACCATATACACATTTTTCTCGACATTTAAAATAATGGTTTGTGTACTCGAACTTTGACTCGATTCGTTTGAGTTCTATGAAAGTGTCCGGCTTATATTTCGAGGATTCTCGAAGAAATAGTCATGTTTTCTTTTAGCGTTTCGTGTGGAAATTTTTTATATTTAATGAGAGATTTCTATTCACGTTTTTGTTATTGATTGGGGTGGGGGAGTTTTTGCTTCTCTTCCACTGAACAGGATTTTCATCGGTAAAAATAACGGCAATGTGAAGCGCGAGTTTGTTTACGTCTTCCAGATTGATATATTTTCATTTTATTTTGTTTGGCTAACTTAATAATCATAGTTACGTACGAAGAAGCTCTTCTATAAAAAGGAATTTCACTCAACCACATGGAAAATAAGCATTGGAAGAAGCCTTATTTTTTTATCTTTTACCAAAATTAGAATTCAGCTTAGCAAACAGGAACAAAACATGCAAAATTCTTTGTACCAAGTAACGATATTTGCTGAAGTTAGTGACACAAGACAATGAGATAATGATATCTATCCAGATCCGTTTGCAAGAATTTGTGAAGTGGGAATAAATGTTTAATTGTCTTGAAAAACAGAATTCATTGTCTTCATTTCTCAGCGAATATTAAGCTGTTATTCTTATTCATCGATATTCAATGTTCATTCAGGACGGTGGCCATTATAGCCCGCAACAATTCATTGTCTTTTGTAGTTTTTAAAGAAATTCTATATTTTTGTCATCTCTCCTAAGACGTCTTCTGTCATCCATTTACTCAAGATACGTAGTTCTTCTCTGTTCCTTTTGACTTCAATATGCCCTGTGAATATTAGATTCTCCAAGATTTCTTTCCGCATTATGTGCACTAGAAATTTAACTTTTCTTTTACAGATGTTACGTATAAGCATCATTTTTGTTTCCATTTTCTCTACAACTTTGCGGTTGCCCACCATGACATTCTCAGCACTCTTCTGTAGTACCATATTGCTTTAAGTATCTCTTTCATCGGTGAGGAAGTCATCCATCATTAACTGAGAGAAGGACTAATATTAAATAACTTTGATTTGAACGAATATTCAAGGTAAACTATGAGTGATCAACAGTTGTTATTGTTGAATTTCTACGTTCGATTTATTTACATTTACTTACATTATTTATATTAATCGTACTCTTATCTTCATCTTCATTGCTATAGTCACAAAGTCAATCTAATCAATGTCTTTATACACTGGACCATGTGTCCTTGAGGACACATGGCCCAGTCTCCCATGAAGACACATTTTTAACAATGTCTTATATATATGTAGAGTCAAATTATATAAGGCATTGTTAAACATTTTGACCGTGAAGATGAACAATGATGTTCGAAAGTACTCGGTTATCTTACGGACAATATTTATTTCAATATAATTTTCAAATAAAAAGTCTCATTAGAAAATATGAGAAAATTCAAAAGAGTATATGCAGGACTATGTTGTCCTTGACATTCAACACAACATGTTTAAAAGAAACGTTGCTGCCAAATCACACACACACACACACACACACACACACACACACACATATATATATATATATATATATATATATATATATATATATATATATAAGTGAACAGAGAAGTCGACACTTAGAGGCGACAGTCTGACCCGTATATATAAATAGCCGAGAAAAATAACAGCACTAGTTGCCTGATGATTGTTGAATTCTCTGTTCACTTTTATATTTACACATGCTCTATCTCTGATATTGAGCACTTTATCCCATAAATATAGCACATTTTAAGACTATATTTCTTCATATATATATACATATATATATATATATTTCTTCATATATATATACATATATATATATATATATATATATATATATATATATATATATATATATATATATATATATATATATATGTATGTATGTAATACTGGTTGAATATAGACAAGTAGGAAACATTTATGAATTTAATGTCTCTCTATTCATTCGCTGTTCCGTTAGCTTCATAAATAATTTTAACCATTCCAGAAACTAAATTATAAACGATAGCTCCAAAAACACCCTAAAAATTGATCAAGGAAAAGAAGAGAATCCACAATGCGTTACAAACTATCATATATTATATGAAATCGTTGCAATGCTATCAGAATTAAACAGGCGAGATATTTTAAGTCTAAAACCGGTATTTATGAATACAAAAGAACCCTCCGTTGAGGTTACCCTTTAAATTGATATTTAAAATCCTGTAAAAATGCTACTAAATGCATGTGATAAATACGGTTTTATTAATTTACGTCCAGGAGATTCAACAGTTTAAAACAATTATTTTATCTGTTGTTATTGAAATAAATTTTAAGTGGAAATTTATTTTCTCCAAAGTGATTATTGCGTAGGAGTTAACCTACAAAGGGAATACAATTCACTTGTTAGTAAAATCACAAGATGGCCACTAAAGAAACATTTTCTGTGAAGAGTGTCTTTTCAATAAGTATTTGAATTAAAAAAAAATAACTTTACTTCTAAACGAATACATGCGCCATAGTCTTGTGAAATGGACACTTATGATAATTAGTTGGCTTTCCCGCCATGGCGTTTTGGTTAAAATATTCGATGACATTTCTTGAGAGCTACTTGACAGAAAGCTTCTGCTAGAATAATTTCCTATTAGCAGAATTAATTCAAGAATTGCTTAATATCAATAAAATAATTATAAAACATTTATCGATTCAGAGTTCATTTCATTCGATGAGTTTACCGGACTCTCCTGGGTGCTTTCCGTCGAATCAAAATCAGGAGGAGAACGGGAGAGATGATAGTCAATAGAAATGTACCTAGCAACCTTAGTGGGTAAAAAAACTATTGATATTAAATAAAAAACAGAAGAGAAATAATGTATTATGGCAAAACTCGTTCCAAGATGATAGCGAATTCCAGAAGAGAGGCTGTAAAAGTAATTCTTAGCGATTTTAATAAAATATTGGGAAAATATTTAAAATTCTACAAAGACAATATGGTGTTAGGTAAATAAATACTCCAGACTTTGTTAAGTAAGAAAACTTCAAATTATTTCAATATACTTAAAACTTAAGGATGTAGCGATATCAATCAGCTTATGAAATGGGAAAACAGCTGGATATGTCACAGAAATGGATTTGGGTATTTATATTTCTCTATTAGTTATTAGCAAGTGAAGTGGACTTGACAAAACCATGGCAAGCGGCGCGGACAAATAGAAGTCACTGAATGAAGATGAATTATTTTGACAGGTCAAAGAACAATGTTGTCTATAAAACAGTGGCCACTGCCAGCAAAAAATAGTCAGACATTATGGGGGAGCCCACGGAGAACGAGTGAAAGTAAAGAAAGCCGGTTAAACTTCCACCTGTCCTAATCTCGACTTCGTTCTTCTATAATATTAGGTTACAAACCTTGTTCTATTGCTTGAAATTAGTATGGTTTTCATTCGTGGCCGAAGGGTTATTTTTAAGCTTCAAATGTTTGCCTAGAAAAAACGGAACCCTGTCAACAAACCTGGTGTACGGTCTGAGGTGCAACGCTACAAGAATAACCCTGTTGAGTATATTAAAGATTTATAGCTAACATTAAGGGGAAGTAGTGGTCACTCTTTATTTCATTCGTTGTAAATTCGGAATTATTGAGATATAGTGTTTAATTACCTAACAAAAAATACGCACATTAACGTATTGCCTTCTGTTTAAGTTTACATTCACGTCTTCCTTCCTTCCTTCCTTATATTATGAACATTTTACTGTGTACATGCTGTCAAGTGTCCTTGAGGACACATGGCACAGTGGATAAAGGTGTTGGTTAGATCCAGTGACAGGCCCCATAGAGTGTGAGTTCAATACCGGGTTAAGGCAGTGGAGAACTTTCAGAGGGAAATTAACAAGAGATAACTGATAACTGACATTCGTTAAAACATGGCACATGGAACTAGAACAGTCTACCCCAGTGAGCGAAATAAAGGGTTCAGTTCGACATTCAAACCACCTGAAGAAGGCGGGAGCGTACAACGGCTGAAACGTTGTGATAAACATGGCGACAAAGATGAGGACAATAATCAGAATGATGTAAATATTGCTTTATTATTTTGTTTTTTCAAAAATTTATTTATTGGTAATAATTTTTTTCTTCAAAAAGTCATTGCTGGTAATATTTTTTTACAAAAATGTATTGCTGGTATTAAAACCTGTTTTTACACTTGCATAGTGTTTTGACCCTACTTTGGGGTTAATTATTTGCCCAAAGCTGGGACCCTAACAGATGCTTCCACCCCAGGTCAGGGTGGACCTGGGAACACCTGCAATTAAGAGGTGGTTCCACGCTCCTCAAAACCTCCTGGTCAAAAGCCTTGCTATCGGACAGAATTTAGTCTTACCCAGGACGCGGATCTAGTTTATTGACATACGGACGTGTATTGAATAGGACCAACAATATGTCTGTTTAGACCATTATACCTGTCTATATTTCTGAGATGATATATTGTAGCTATTAACAGTATTTACATTGTTCGGGCAATTGTCAATTATTATTATATTCATGATGTTTCAACTGTTGTACCGGCCTTCTTCAGGTGATATATATGTGAATTTCGAACTGAAATTTTTAATTCGGCCACTCGGGCAGAGTGTTATAGCTCCTGTAAATCAACACTCCAATTTTTTTGTTCACCTCTGCTGTTGCCAGGTATTGAACTCACAACTCTTTGAGTAAAGTCACTGGATTTTATCCACCGGGCTTGGCCTGGCGGATAAAAGTGATTTCAACAATGAAGATGAGAAGAACAGTCGGAACAATAAAAATAGTGTTAATTAGACGTGTGTATTTAGCAATTCTTAAATGTTTAAATGCGATAAAATTATTTAAAGACACCTAAACTTCTCAAACAGCTCAAAACTGTCATAAAACTATGAAGGAGCTTTCGTGTTTGACTTTTTATTGTATATATATATATATATATATATATATATATATATATATATATATATATATATATATATATATTCCAATACCAATCAAATTACGTTAAGAAGTCCTTAAATCGCTAAAAAAATATAACTATTCGTAAATACTTTACCTATATAATAGGATAAAAATAGTTTTCATATTACTGAAGCTTAAATTAAAGAACAAAAATTAAATCTAAGAAATGCCGTTTTACACATTTAATAAAAAAAAGTGTCCAATTCATAAAACTGTTGTAAGTGCATGTAATAGCCTTAATTCTAAAAGTTATGATGCTAAGACAACCTATGAGAGAGTGTTGCACATGTGTATTCAATGTAAGAATATAATGTTTTCTGATTAATGACATTGCAATCTTCCGAAGAACTTGAAAATTCATGTTACATTCCTACACAAGGAGGATTTTGTGGTCCCAAATTATTGGTAATAACGAAATTATATGTTTTTATCTTACTGTAATACATGATGAATCTCAGGTATTTATTGGTATGATTATGTCATATACATCGACAATATGAAATGATATCTACAAGCGATATTATTAAGTGATATATATCGGCGCTATTGTTAACTATTGATTGTCGACGAACAAATAAATATTTAGAAATAAAGAAGACTAGCAACCATATATATCACTTAATGTCGTTGATAACACTTAAAAATGACCTCCACCTATGGGTTAAATAATCAAAATTATGTATGAAAAAATCATTGTTATTCACAAAGTAAATTGATAATGCATTAGTCACTTGCAAAAAAAAAAGAATTATTTTCATAATCCAAAATACTTTTCGAATTCAAATAACCTACAAAGGGTTGATAAGCCATAAATAACAAACAATAAATAAATAATAATAAAGTGGTGGTCAGGCCTCCAAGAGTTAATCATGCTCGCCGATATTTAACCCCCCCCCACGGGTTGCATGTGTCACAAGGCCGGTTTAATATGGGCTTTCCGAGCCCGTAGCCTCGGCCAAAAATATGCCCATTAGAACCCGTATAAACGGGTTCAGGGAATGTCTACCTCCCTGGACGAAACTTTGCCCTGCTGCAAAGCCTCGTCCGATTTCCTCTCTGCCAAAGCAGAGAGTTCGACAGGAGTCACACGTTAATCATGCTCGCCTTCCGACTTGAGGAACGAAACACTTTACACAGGTATTGTTTCTACTTTGTCGTTAAGTATCCAACCATATGACTATATATAAAGCATTTATTTTATCTTATTTTACGTAATATTTTGAACATACAGGGCAGTTTTTGTATATTTAATTATCATGGATTTGAGTAGACACACACAAAGGTTGTGTTTATAAACGATATTGGCATTTCTTTTGAACGGCACAAGCATTGAATGAAAAATAAAACAACACATTTTTTCCATTTTTAATGAAACAGTAAGGACTCGTTCTGCACTGATGTAAATCCGATTCTTAAACAATTCTTTGATATTAAAAAAGAATTATAAAGGAAAGAAAACTGCGTATACATTGAGCTCGATACAATGCATACTGGATTGATTTGATTTTTTTTTTTCAACTGTTTTGAATAAAACGATGTAATCTGTACGCCAATTTAAAATGTCTTTAAAAAATCTTTCTTACAGAAGAGTATTTGTTTCCATCAAGGACGAATTCACCGAGTAATCACTTTTATTAAAGAATCGAAATACGTTTGACGTTATTGAATCATAAAAATAAAAAAAAAATAAAGAAGTCTTGTTCAGGAGGCACATTTCTTGATAGTTGTCCCGTGTACATTAAGCGAAGATACTGTCTGAAATTTTTTTTATCCACGTATCTTTTGTTGAGTCGACCAGACAGATTGGCAAGACTATCGTGAGACCGGTAAACTGGAATGTAAGGAACTGACAATAAGATGTATAAACGGAACACTAACTGCATCGGTTAGAACTCTCTCATTAGCCGCCTTGCTTCAACATCGTATGTCTAATCTAATCGACTCATATTGCTTTGCTTTTGCTTTTTTTTTGTAGCATTTTCCGCTATCGCTTCTTATTTGTCAGTCCGACAAAGAGAGAAGAATTAATGTACTTGATCTGCTTAGAAAATTTCCCGCAAAGTGAACGTAACATTTTCGAGAGAATTCAGTCAATTCAAATAGTGGAATGTGATTCCTGAAAACTATGAAAGACATCATCTAAATACAGTTTCGTTTAGACTGGTTTTACATAAGAGGAGATTATCTGCCTGCTCTGAAATCAAAATGGATGAAACAGATTTTTAAAAAAATGATGTGTTTTCAACCAGTAACAGCCTCAAGAGCCATCATGGTAGAGGATTTTTAATGAAGTGAGTCTTATGAACCTAAAAGGAATATACATATGTTAAGATTAAAATAGATAGTGAATAGGCCTTGAATTGAAGTGATGAAGATTTTAGTGTTTAGGGAAGCACACACGCGGGAGTTGCTTCATAAAGTAGCAGTTCTCGTGAAAAGATTTTCGCAGTTAAACTTCTTCCTTACAAATGAAATCCCTGAGTGTAAAGAGCTGAACTTCTGGGACTAGAGAGTGGAGCTAATTAGATATTGCAATTTTGATACATTAGGCATATGCATACAACAGGCTAAAAGTAATCTGTCTTTAATTTATCATTCTGATTCTGCGATTGTAATTTATCGCCGCACCTATTTTTCGTTGATGGGTATATATTTTTTGTCCTTGATTGACACTGAAGAGCGAGGATCGATAAGTTGTCTACCCTTTTCTGCTATTTGAAAGTTGCTTTATTTTTCGATTCAGCACATTTAAGTTGAGTATTTTTGTCTTATTTTTCCTCTTCTGTCTCTTAAAATATTTTTGAATATATATATATATACTTATAAATATCCATTTTTGAATCAGTAATAATGTAAAAAAAATGAAAATAAAATAAATAAAAAATAAAGAAATAAAATAAATAAATGAAATATAAAATATATAACAATAATATTTATATAACAACAAATATAAGGATAATAATACGCTTAATAGCATATTCACAATGTTATATTACAGATGCTGCAATGAATGAGAAAATAAGTTTATTAAAGCAGCAAGCATTAAGTATGAGAGATGGTAATTCAAAGAATTTAATTTAGATATCACCTTATTTTAAAAAAGGAAACTATGACATACAAGAAATCCATTCATTATTTTAGGGTTTAATATCACAACCTTCTCGCTTCTCATACTGTTATTGCTTTGCAATTCAGTTTTGCAATGCTTATAAAATATTTACTTTCTCCGAGAATAACAACAACAGAAGCTGAATGTGTTTAAAATGCATTTTTCTCCTGCCTTCTTTCAATATTTTCGAATGCGAATCTTCCATAGACAAATAGAAAAAGCTCCCACTTACAAAGAATGGGGGCTTCATGACAAGCACTAACACACACCTTTCATTTTCTTTTTATTAGATTGACAAAATTTAGCAAAGAAGATTGGTTCTTTTCAGAAATTTCCCAGGGGGAAAAGCAACGAACGCGCGTGCAAATGAATGTTTACGTTCGCTTACTCAAATATATTTTTTGTCCTTAAAGAAACCCAAAAATTCAATTTTTTTTCCATAAAATTAATCATGACTTGGACGAGATGCTCCATTACTTTTCTTTTACCAATATATACATATATCTATCTATCTATCTATCTATCTATCTATCTATCTATATATATATATATATATATATATATATATATATATATATATATATATATATGCAATTTTTATATGTATTATTTATATATGCCCGGTAATTATTGGAAAGCGCTCAATATCATTGACAGAGCTAACATACTTAATTTTATTGATGTGAGTTTATGACACAAACTCACATCAATACAACTAAGTATATATATATATATATATATATATATATATATATATATATATATATATATATATATATATATATATATATATATATAAGTATGTATTTCAAATGACGCCGAAGGTAGTTATTTGATCCCAGATTAAAGTTGGTTTTCAGCATAGTGTCCTAAACCTCTTGCAAATCTGGCGCACACAATGTTTCATGCGATAATCTAAACAATAATCTAAGCACCTTCACTTTATTTTTCTAACTGTGACAATTACATCGTATTTTTTTTGTGCATTAATTTTAATTCTAGATGAACCTCTCAAGTTTGAAAGCAGATTTCTTTATGGGGGCCGTGAGCACTTGTATATGGAAGACTAATGTGTATTTCAAACTTTCTTAAGTTTAATTTCAACTAAGTGAATATGTAGAATATAATAGGAATAATTTAAATTTTATTCAAAAAGTATCATTTTAGAATGATTAGGAAATACTTAACAATCAGATTGAATTTTTTCAGAACTCCCTCGTCATATTCGATTAGTAGAGGTTCAATTCGATATGTTCAGTTATTTCAGAATTATTCCATCTCAGAATTTCAGAATTATTCTGCCATTTGACAATTATTTTGACATATTCTCTATTTGAGAAATATTTCCTGATATTTTGTAATTTGAGTATTTTGTCTTCATATTTTTTCTTATTCCGGAATGATTTCGTCATATTGTATTATTTGCAATTATTTTTTCATATTCTGTTATTCGAGAATCATCTCGTCGTATGCTGATTTTTGACAATTCGATACTCATATCATTTTATTCCGGAATGATTTCGTCATATTGTATTATTTGCAATTATTTTTTCATATTCTGTTATTCGAGAATCATCTCGTCGTATGCTGATTTTTGACAATTAGATACTCATATCATTTTATTCCGGAATGATTTCATCATATTCTGTTATTTGAGAATTATTTAGTCATATTCTGTTATTAGAAAAGTATTTTATCCAACTCTTTTATTAGAGAATGTTTTAGTTATATTCTATTATTTGCGAATTATTGTATTTATTTTCTGTCATTGAAAACTAATTCGTCATATTCATTTATTTGAAAATATATCATATTCTGGCATTTGATAATTATAATTTCATATTCTGATAGTTCATCATATTCTGTTATTTGAGAATTCTAGCGTCTTATTCTGTTATGTGAGAATTCATCTAAGTTCGAAATATGGCTCCGGGTCACTTAGCTAACAGATGTTTCACTGGAGGGCCTTTCCACCGACATATATTTAGCCGAAGGAAATTTAGCTGACTGGACATTTAAACGAATACATATTAACCTAAAGGGCGAAAACGTTTTTCTTTTCGATGCCAGAAATGTATTTTAAAATAAAGACAACGGAAACGACTACTCCCCACTTTTTTAACAGGTGTTTAGCTAAATGGCTAATGTCCAGAATCAGTTTCATGAATCATCGAATATTAGATATATTTTCAGTTATCTTTTAGATTGCCTTCAGATTTATACTTTATGAATATTCAGTGACATTAGGTTGTAGGAATTATCAAATATTCAATTCAGAAATAAAACATTCGTAACATATATAGTGTTCGTTTCAATCTTTGGTGGAATAGCTGTAAAAGAAATTCCCTTCTCTAAATCTATAAACAAAATATACAGTTGCATGCTGGGATTTCTTCCAAGCCATTCCTCGGTATGGTCTGGGGCCCCTGCGTGTTGCCTCAGGGTTCTTCATAAGATCCAGAGACGGATATGCAATGTAATTGGCCCTGATCTGTCATCTCGTCTGCAGTCGCTCTCTCACAGACGCGATGTTGCATCGCTCTGCCTCTTCTACAAGTACTTCCACGGTAATTGCTCCGAGGAGTCGCTTTCGCTTGTCCCTAAGCCTCGCGAATTTAAGCGTCCTACGAGGCTGGCATCCCGTTCCCACCCCTTCACCGTTGAAACTGTTAGATGTAGACGTCTTTTCTACTCCAATAGCTTCATGTCCCGCACATCTCGCCTATGGAACTCCCTTCCCTATTACTCTTTCCCTGACAAATACAATCTCCAACGGTTTAAGTGTAGCGTCAATCGTCATCTCCAATTGCCTTGATCTATCCACTTCCCTTCTCCACTTCCTTTCATCTTTCATTCCTATCTGCTATCGCTCTATATCTTCTGTAACCCCCCTGCCTTGATCGACCCTCCGTCCTTCTCTTTCTCCACATCCCTTCCTTTAACACTCCTATCTGCTCTTCCTCCAACCCTTCTGTAACCCCATGCATGATAGTGGCCACCAGCCTTGCTTGGGGTGATACGCTTAAAAAAAATCAAAAAAAAATCCGCCATATTTCTGTTCTTTCTTGTCTTGATGTCCCATGGCTGCGATCGCTTGTCTGTATCCATTTTGTTTGTTAACACCATTCTTAGTTTGTGACCATTCTGCCTCATTAGTGTTGCTTTGATTACTTTTGTCTTTCATATATTGTTTGTTTAGTATCATTTACTTATTTATGTCTTTTTATCTTTCTTTTTCTATTGTTTATTGAATACATTGTCAATTCCGTTTCTTGGGCATTTTGGTCAATTACATTTAACTATAGTCAACCTATCTACCCATTTATTAATATTAATGAGATTTATTTATTAATATTAATGAGATTTATGTATTATTATTGATGAGATTTATTAATTAATATTAATGAGACTTGTGTAACTGAGATAGTTTTTCACGACCAGTATTAAAATTACTCGCTGATCTATGCAGGATACACTGCATATTAAAATAGCTGGGACCTATTTTTGATTTTCTGAATGGAAATAAAATAAATATTAAATGTAAACAAAAGAGTTCCGTCTTTGTTGTCTTTCACCCTTTTTGAAATACATTTTATCATTCTGTACCACATGCTACCAAAAAAGTCCATTTCTTTTTAATGGAAGTCTAAAAAGATATTTGTTGATACACTCTCCATCATACATTTTGTTGTGTCTCCCTTCAGCTTCATCCAATCAACTATCTTCCCAGTTCCTCTCTCTCTCTCTCTCTCTCTCTCTCTCTCTCTCTCTCTCTCTCTCTCTTTCCGCGGGTCATTTAAAAGATAGTTCGCGCAGCTGATTGGTTGTACAAACATCCAATCGGATGTGCGGAATACGTGGTCTTTCTTCGTCTAATTCTTTTAAAAGGCCAGAGTAGTTGTTAGCGTTTCACTGTGAGGGGAATCAGGGTTTGATCTCCCCTGATTGGGTCGATTTGGTGATGGGGAGTATGATGTTGAAAGACCCGAAACTCCCTGATGAACCAAGTCAAAACATCACTGACGACCCCCTCGGGTGCCTACTTAAAAGCGTATTTTTGAATGATACTATCTCTGTCTCACTTAGACACACACACACACACACACACACACACACACACACACACACACACACACACACACAATCTCTGTCGTTCTCTATCCAGTCATTTTTCTTTCAACCTTTATTTCCAAATTCTCTCTTTCTCATCCATTATTTTTCTCATTCAGTCTCATTTCAGTCCCATCCGCCATATTTTTTTCTTGAACGCTGCGATCGCTTGTCTATATACCTTTTGCGTGTTAATACCATTCTTTGTTTGTGGCGATTCTATCTCATTACTGTAACTTTGTCTACTGCTGTCTTGCGTATATTCATTGCTTAGGATTATTTTTACACTGTTATTTTCTTTTTTTTGTCAATTCTGCTTGATTGCTATATCTGCCAATTACATTTAACTAAGGCCAATTGGATACCTCGAGGCGGTGTAAAGGTTAGCAAGCTTATCTCACTAGAACAATTAAGACTGAGTAGTGAGTTCGTTCCTCATGGGTGCTCTATACTTCCGGCCTTGTGTCACATCTGAGCTACGCTTGAAAAATCACTATTGGGCACCTCGAGGCGGTCTAAAGGTTAGCAAGCTTGTCTCGTTAGAACATTTACGACTGAGTAGTGAGTTCGTTCCTCACTGAGCGCTCCATACTTTAGGCTTGTACCACATCAGCGCTACGCTTGGAAAATCACTTTAACTAAGGCCAATTACTCTATATATAAAGTCCCGTGATAAACAAACTGAAATGATATTTGTGTATTCTATAAAATATATTATTTATCATTCTTTTAAATCAATTCACCTCAAGAAAGGCGATAATGTCACTAAGACGCAAGAAGCTACTGAGAGTGAAAGAGACTGAAAAGTCTTTAGAAAAAAACGAAAACCCAAACCTAAACCCTACTTCTATTGAATAAAACCAGGGAGGAAAGTGAAGTAGGAGATACACGAAACTAACTACTCCCACTGATGAACCGCCTGCATGCGTACAGAAAACAAGTTTTGTGAATCTCCAAAAATACGGAGATAGCATATATGTGATATCTCATCGGGTTTAATTTACCTAGAGAACAACATGATCTGAAAATTTCTAACAGGATTTTTTATCGGTGGAAATAATATTAACTACATAAGATATGACGGTGAAAATGTTTTGATGGCAGACTGTTCAATTAGACTGAAAGAAACTCTTAGACAATGAAGTTAACAATACCAAAGAGTACATAGTAACAGTAAGAAAACAGACATCATTGGTATCAACAAAAGAGACTGTCCAAGCTGTGAATGTTGAAGAAGTGAAATTTATGCAGGTACATAAATGTATTTGTTATATAGGAACAGGCAACAGAAATTGTGATACTGGAAGTCCAAAGCTCATGAAAATAGCGATGACTTTCAGAAACTAAAAAGACTGGGAAATTCCTTCGAAAAAATAAATATTCCTGGGTATGACGATAAACCTCATCAGGCAGTAAGTTCTCAGATCGTTAGATCTGTAGTTTTGAGGATCTTGGCACCACATCTTAATTGCTGTTCTTCCCACATCCACTGTGACCGGAGATAATAGCACCAGTTAAGGTCCCAGCTATCGTCATATTTTTATCAGAGCTCATATTGCAATTTTTTTGGTTATTATTGCTTTTCTCTGGCACTCATTATTACTGGCTACCATATTGTATTCATTTCTATGCTTGGTCGGCTCAGGAGGTAACCCACACATTATGATTAAAGATTATGAAAGCATAACAATATATTTTATAATAAAAATACCAGTATTACATTTTCATAATAAAAAAAAATTACCAGCAATAATTCTTTTGTAAAATAACAGAAAATAAAGAATTAAAAGTAATACATTTTTTAAAATAAAAATTGCCAATGCTTCCAAGAAAATTAAATGACCCCTAAGGACTTGATAGGCAGCTAAGGAATGAAAGAAGAAGCAAATAAAATAACGTTGTGATGCTATATAATATCTTTTCTTCTATAAAGCAGTGAATGCTGAAAAACCTCGGCAAATATGAAAAGATACATGAAGTGATATGGTTCTACGGGATAAGGCTGAAAATGTCATTGAAAGAACATATTATCTCTGAGGAACCATGAATGAAATATGAACAGCAACATACGGTATACGTACAATCTGAATGAGTCAACTCATTCTGGGGCGCATAACCAATAAAGATAGCCTACCGAATTTAACACTCACGTATTTATATGCTGAATAACAGAAACACAAATAGAAACAGTGAGTAACGTACTTAGGAAGTTTGTGTGAATAGAAAGTGAAAGACAAAGGCGGAGAGCAAATTGTCAGCACCTAAGAAAAAGTCGGATGTAGAGTGCAATAAACTGCTATGTTTTGAAAACAAAAGGCATTATTTGTATAATTTACATTTTTCGGACTGATATTCTCATCTTCATTGCCATATTCACAATGTTTCGGCCGTTATACGCTCCGAACTTCCTCAGGTATATTGTTCTAGTTCCACGTGCCATGTTTTTTTTTCGGGTTTCTCAGTTATTTCCTTTTAACTAAACTCTCCAACGTTTGGTTCACCAATGCTGTGGCCTGGTATTGAACCCACAACACTTTGTATCTAGTCACTGGATCTAACCGTCTTTATCCACTGAGCCATGTTCCAAACACCTGAAGAAGGTCGGAGCTTACAACGGCCGAAACGTTGTGAATATGGCACTGAAGATGAGAATATCAGTTCGAATAATGTAAATAATACACGTACTCATAATACCTCATCTCAGAGATATAAAGGCGGAAATGTTGTGAATGTGGCAATGAAGATGAGGATAACAGTCCGAATTATGTAAATAATGCAAGTTATCATAATACCTGACCTCAGAGATAGGAAGGCCGAAACGTTGTGAATATGGCAATGAAGATGAAGATAACAGTCCGAATGATGTAAATAATACAAGTAATCATAATACCTCATCTCAGAGATATAGAGGCCGAAACGTTGTGAATATGGCAATGAAGATGAGGATATCAGTCCGAATAATGGGAATAATACAACTAATCATAATACCTCATATCAAATATATAGACAGATAAAAGGCGTTATTTTGAAATTATGCCAGTAGATTTACTGGTCCGGTTTGACTTACCTTTTATTCCGATCAAATTCTGAAGCGGTTTATTTATGAGATTCTAAAACTCTGACAATATAGTGGAGACAAGTGAATCAGGGTGAAACAACGTCTAACTTACTTAAGGAAAGTGGGAATGGATAATAAATGATGACAAAGTGAGAGGACAACTTATAATTTAGATTAACAAAACTGGAAGTCGTGGAGAACCTTAATCAGCCATGAATGGAAAGGAAATGTCACGTAAGAGAATACACACATATTATCTCTGTCCTTCTCTCTCTATCTCTCAATCTACATTTACATTCTGAGACTTAACTGGAAAGTCTAACCGAGGACTTTTTTAAATGAACCACCAGCAGTAGGTATCTGCCATATTGCATTATTGTTTGAATTAGCGTTCGATTTTCTTTTTCTTTCTTTGTTTCTTCTCTCAGAAGAATCTACTCCCGTTAAACTTGCGTTTGATATTTTTTTTCTAATTAATCTTGTTAGCTATCTCCCTGCGTGTTATCTAAGAGTTGAAATTTTAGTTGAAATTTCACGTTTGAAACGATCATAATTTTAATAAAATTTAATATCAATATTTAACAGCCATTAGGCTTTTTCATTTTTTTTTTACCCTGCAGCTATGGAGTTGGCTAATGGGTATTCTTTCATAACTCTAGGGATAGATTACTACCCAACCCCACACCCCAAAATCACAATATAAACTAAAATGTCTGCTAAATATCGCATGGTTAATAAAAAGAATTTCTGTGTGTCGACGATTGACTCTCCAAATAAGTTAGATGAATTTACATTCTGAGATATAGCTTAACTGGAAAGTCTAAGACAGGACTGTTTTGAATGATCTTTCAGCAGTAGGTATCTACCATTTTTAATTCTAAATGAATATGTCATAAGTTATAACTTAGTAACTTTTTTTTTTTTAATAGGAGTAGATAGGCTTTCTTGTCAACCGGACTATACTCCCCGCTTCTCTTTAACATGAGTATAGGCTCATTCCTTATTTCCTCTTAAAAGGCCTTAATAGTGGCGCTATCATGAATCTTTTGTCATATGTTTGGATGCTGGCAGATTCTCTTCATACTGAGTGTATCGGATTGCCAGTTTCTAGTTGTTGCTTCCCGACTGCTAGTAAGGAGACTGAACTCTTGCGTACTGTCTAGAGAGGATGCTCCGATCAAAAGTTGCATAATACCGGGAATCTTGCAGTGTCATGTAAAGCATGTAACAGTGTCCTTATAAGCACCTCCGGTGGGCAACTATGTTGCAGTCTGCGCCAGTTCCCAACCCGCATATGTTACATTAGACGACAGACTGCGCGTACTGCTATTCTCGGCTTTATCCATACCGAAATAACACACCATGACATACCAAGGAAATAAAACTTAACCAGCTCACCAAAAAAACACTTAAATCTGTCAAACTTTTTTCTCCAATATTCGCAGTAATCGTACAAATTTCTGCATTGTGGAATCGTTTCTCTTCCACCAATCTTCAAACATCATAGTTCTCAGAGAAACTGGTTCTTAAATCTGCAATATCCTCCTCTGAATTCTCGTTTTCTGGCTATCTTCCACTTTTTAGGAAAGGTTCTAATGTCCACCTGCATGGCCTGAGGCTTTATGCCAGTGAACATCTCCTGCTGGCTAGAGAACTCTCTCACTTGAATCACCTGGCCATTCTTTCATGTGTCTCCGTCTCTCTCTACTAAACTCCGTCAGCTATCTATATTTTCTCTACCGTTCCACTTCCTCTCATGATTGTAGCGTATTTCTGATAATATAGTCAGAGCCATCATTCGACACCTTTTTGCAAATATCTTTGCATTCGCTAATTTTAATGCCCACCATAGCATGTGATTTAATCACTGTCACTGGCCTCGCCGGCATTCAAACATTGAACTTCTCTATCACACAATTCTTTATGAAAGTGGTAGTCTTTCAAGTTTCCCCAGTAATTCTGCCCAAGCGGAAAACAAAGATGAGTAAACAACTACTCCCATTCAAGAGACAAAGAAGGAGAGTGAACCGGGCAATAGGCCAACTTATCTATACCTATTGATATAACGATCTATAGACTATTATAAAAAAAAAGAGTCCTCACTGAATCAGGAGCAGTAGTTATAGACTGCTAATATCTATGCGTACAACCTGTCTTCAGTCTTTTACAAATTTGCTCGTTTAATTTTTTTCTGAAAATATGACAAAATTGAATTCATTCTGAATTTTGCCTATCAGAGATATATATTTTCGAAGGCTATGGGATGTGAAATCTCGGGAACCTGTATTGCAAATGGTGGGCTTCAGGCAGTGTGGGCCATAATAATATAGACATTGTTGCTTTTAGAAGTTTTTCTCCTGTGTTCACAGATTGTTGACGGCGTTTTGATTCAGCTAAGTTGTTGTATTAAAATATTCTGCCCTGATGTAGGATTCTTTATAGCCCCAAACCTGCCTGCTAGACAGAAGAATGACTACTTGCCCGTTTGAATTGGGTCTTTCAATAGTTAGGAATTCAGAGACTATATGTGCCGTATGGCACAACTGAATGCGTTGAGGCTAATAAATAAAGATATAAAGAAAAATATGTTTAACTTTCTGCGGATCAATATGAAAGGTTAAGATATGCGTATTCAGTGTTTAGGAAGAACAGCTACCTATACAAACGTATTTATCTATGAACGTAATATATATATATATATATATATATATATATATATATATATATATATATATATATATATATATATATGAAGATATATAGTCTTCGAATGTGCTATATTTATGGGATAAAGTGCTCAATATCAGAGATAGAGCGTGTGTAAATAT
>OZ038485.1:11165498-11257998 GCA_964036315.1 Acanthosepion esculentum | reverse complement strand
ACAGCAACGGTTCTTTGATGCGATGTGGAGCGCTCATATCAAAGAGAAAAAAATTAACAATCCAATATTATTATACTTCGAAACTTCCCAACTGCCAGGATTGTAGTTGGGGATATAAACTACACTTCTTTCTAGAAAGATGTTTTCCCCTAACAATCGCTTTTTAATAAATGTTTCGTTAAACAAAACTAACAAGGTACATTTGTTTAATATTTTATACCACCATCAGAACAAATGAAATCATGCAAGTCCAAGGTAAAACGATAAACTAGATCCAACAGCAAGTCTCTTATCAGGAGGTTTTGAGGAGCGTGGAAATATCTCTTAATTGCTGGTGTTCCCAGGTTCAGCCTGACCCGGGGTGGTAGCACTTGTCAGGGTCCAACCATTGGGCAAATAGGTAACACTCGAAAACGCTTCAGTTTGTTTGAAGATCGCGAAAGCGTGAAAAGCCGGGGTTGCAGACTACTAACCATGCAACCGCGCGTATATTGGCTCTATCACAGATATTGTGAACTTTCCACTAAAACCACGCATACACACACGCACGCGCGCGCGCACACACTCACACACACACAAACACACACACACACGTGTCTGTGTGTGTAAAACTAACCAGTTATGACGAATGCATTCATGAATGGTTTCAATGTTACACGTTTCAAGCGGTTCAATTACTGATCGTCTCTTGTATTTCATAAAATTCTAAAATCTTCAAACTCCCCAAAATACTCGTCTCTGCAGGTTGATAAATTGTAAATATTTGCTGTCATTGCAAGAGAAAATAAAAACTCGCAGCTGTAAATTCTTCCAAGGAATACCGTAAAGTGTTTATTTTTTATTTTTATTTTTTTATTTTTTTATTTTATCTAAGGTAACGGTTTTAATTGTTAGTTAAATAGATTCAACAAGCCACAACTTGTTGATTTAAACGTACGTTTTTCAGATTGTGGAACCTTGCAACCTTGGATATATTATAAAGTGTGCGATGGATAAATTGTCGACATTTTATATATTTATTTTCGCACTAGCGCGTTATTTATTTTTTATTTTGCCGACTACACAACATAGTAGAGACAGTTAGGCATCGTCTGTGAGAAAAAGAGCACGATGGCACGAATCACTCCGCCAGAACTTTGGAAAAGGCACGCTGTACTGCATGGCATACACACCGGAAGCTCCAATACAAACATTTCAGAGAGTTTCGGTGCCAATCTGAGTACAATGACGGGGATTTGGAAAGAGTTGAATGAGTTTAATGGTGATTACAAAAGTAAAACAGCACGAAAATCTCACTCTGATTCTTCTAATAAGAAAAGACCAATTGAATTTGTTCCTGATGGCCTCAGACTCAACACTACATCAACAGTCTTGGTGTAGCGCTGCCCTGGTTCAAGAGGTGAATGTTGGAAGATCCAAAGTCCGGAGACGGGACTCTGAAACTTGCCACACAAGCAGGAGGACTTAGTCACGGCTGTGAGACAATT
This sequence comes from Acanthosepion esculentum, assembly GCA_964036315.1. Classification (NCBI taxonomy): domain Eukaryota; kingdom Metazoa; phylum Mollusca; class Cephalopoda; order Sepiida; family Sepiidae; genus Acanthosepion; species Acanthosepion esculentum. The sequence continues at coordinate 11,256,511 of OZ038485.1, read as the reverse complement.
TCTGCGACCACATCACCCCTAACATCTGGCCACCTAGCTTCCCAGATTGCAACCCCCTTCATTATTATGTGTGTGGCGCATTTGAGCGGGTGACCAACAAAACTCTTTGTAATATAAAAGATGAACTGAAGGCAAGGATAATGAAAGCCTTCATCAAGTTAAACAAGGAGACCACCTAGAATAGTTGCAGGAGATACCAAAGTCATTTAGAGGCCATGGTTGAAGCCAATAGCAATTTTATTGAATAAATTTACTCTCTTGTATATAAAGATATTTTATGCAATTTAGGTAAATATATCTCTAAAAATGAGTTGTCAGAGTTATTTTTTCTTAATTTAGACGACGATATATCCATCGCATCCTGTAGATTCATTTAAAACTTTCTCTCCTCTTGCTTTTCTTCCTAATTCACAGATATTTTTACAGAAGGAACTGTACCATCATAAGAACATAATTTGTCAGAACATATTGGGACAAAACAGTCAAGATTAACATTAGTTTGAAAGAATTATAATATAGCAATAAGAGCTTGTCTTTTGACTACATGAACTAGAACAAATGGATTACTGATAAAATAAAATCTCAAGCATAAGCCATATAATACTTATCAATGTATATTTCTTTATATATTTCCGGTGTATTTATTCATATATCTTTCCCATCTGTAGTGGGAAGCGAGAGAAATCAACTTAAGTTCGTAAATATGTGTGTGAATTAGGCCGTTCTTTTATTCTTAGGTTTCTTAAGTTACAATCTTATTTGTTCAAGCTTTCCATGTGAAGCACTCAGATACCGTTACCTATTAATTGAGCGTCTTGATTTACCTTAGACGTCACAGAGCACACTCCCTGTCTCCCATCAGAATAGCTGATTGCCAAGCCCACTAGAATGCCTCACTGTGCCTGCTTGGTCTCCCGCTGTCCGCTGAAGTGAGGTAGAACAAATATATTGCATCAGTAGCTTCATCAACCGCAAGGAACTTTCGTTCTATGTGTCACGCCCGAAAGTATTTTCTGCACTAGTCTATCCTTCAAATCTATAAATCAACGATTCGTCCTTGCATGCAATATTGCTGTCATATATGGTTTGGTGTCCCCGTTGGTCGTCTCGAGGTCCTCGACAAAATCCAGAGACGGATGTGCAGTGTGATGGGACATGATCAGGCTTCCCATCTATAGTCACATTCTCACAGACGTGATCTGTCTTTTCTACAAGTATTTCACGGAAACTTCTCCGACGAGCTACTTTCGCTGGTTCACAAACTGCATGAAATTAAGCGTGCTAGGGATGGGTATTTAACATTGTGTAGCAAACGTATATAAGCGTCTACAACAGGCAATGTATTTTTCGAAAAAAGTATATGGATGTCTACAGTAGAGGAATTAATATTAATCAAATTAAGTTAGTAAATATAACAGTGTTTAATTCACTTAGTCGTATTAATAATCTATACAGATATTTATATGCATTTTGATAAAATTAGTTCCCGCGCAAAATGAAACGTTTAATTAATCAATTCCTTTACTTTTACGTTTCTTACATTGCAATCTTATTTGTTCAAGATTTACATGTGAGGCACTCAGATACCGTTACCTATTAATTGAGCGTCTTGCTTCAACTTTTTCGTGGGATAGATTTTGTCGTTGTCATTTCTGTTTTTCTCTTAATCTTTTTCTTCCGAGGTTTCTTTCTATTTTCCTGCTACATTAAACAGAAATGATTTTAATATCAAAATATATTGTGTAATAAGCGATTTATTTAATACCAGGAGAGATCATTGAATGATAGATTCTGATGAACGTCTATAAAATATGAAGGGGGAAGATGAATTGGCCTCTATTTTAGTTGGGATCTCCGCTAAATTGAATCCCAAAATATTTTCTCGAGATTTTTGTGTCATTGCATCTCACTGTTAAACCTTTATAACAATTGCTGCCATGTTTGACGACACCGGTACACTAGTACTATAACAAAGAACAAAGTTGATAATCTTCATTCAAGTGAACGTTTGAATAATACATATTCATCTATGGAATATTCATCTGGTTTTCAAGATAAGTTAAAATAAGCCGATCATTTGCAATTAAAAAATGATCTAAGACGATCTCTTCAGTCTTAAAGTTAAAGTGAACTCTTTGAATATATATGAACAACACTAGTTGATTAATATGGCTTCTTCCGTAATGAAAATTCTACATATTTTTTGGTGTGTTACCAGTGCCGATAAAAATCTTGTATCTCCTACCAGGGATAAAATAGTGTTTAATTTTATTTTTTTATGAAAGAAAGATCAGAAATTGATATTGAAATAATCAAATAAGATACACACGCACACATACACACATACATAGACAGACACACATGAATACTCACACAAACACACACACACACAGGAACAATCACACACACAAACATACAAAAAAGCGCGCTCAGTGTAGGATTAACAGGGGAAGAAACGCAGAAAGAAACGCCGAAGAAAGTCGACGTGTACGGAGACTCAATGATGCATGGTAAAACGCGATACACAGGGAATTAAAGAACGTTACATGACGAAAAGAAAATAAAATAAATCGAGACCATCAAGAGAAGATGAAGTTTAGAGAAAGCCTCATTCAATGAAAACAGGCAAGAGTTCAGAGAATGTCGGCTGATGGCATTGAAATGCGGGCGAACATGGTTAAAAACGGATAAATTCTAAAAAGAAATTTCGATCAACGTTATTTTTGTTTTACCAAAATATTTTCACATTTTCTATAATATCTGTTTAAAAGTCATCGTCTCTTCGTAGCTCTTCGTTGCCGAAATGGACGTCGCATTGTTGGCATGCTGCTCTTTACGACATTTTAGAATTTAGGAAAGATTGCGTATTGGCCCACCATAATTATCAAGTACCAGAGTGTACGGGGTTAAATGATCTACCAGTTCTGTTTATGCCTTGACATGTATGTACAAGATCTTTAGTCGAATCAAAGTAGAGGATGTCGGGAAGGAAATCAGGCCTGACGATTGCATCTAGCATGAAACAGACTGTCTCCTCTAAGTGTTGACTTCTATGTTCACTTTTATATATATATATATATATATATATATATATATATATATATACCAGGGTCATTCAATAAATAAGGTGAATTTTTCGGTATAAGGACTTCTAATACAGATAGAAGCTTACTTTTTTTTCCAACGTAGTCTCCCAGCACTATCACACACTTTTCCGATCTGTTCACAAGCTTCCGTATTCCATCAGCGTAAAAAACTTTGGGCTGATGTCTCAGCCAGTCGCTCACAACACCTTTGACTTCATCGTCACTTTTAAACTTCGTGCCTCTCGTGAACACTTTCAAGGGACCAAACAGGTGAAAGTCTGTAGGGGCAAGGTCTGGGCTGTAAGGGGGATGAGGGAGTAGTTCCCAGCCCAGCTCGTTGATGGTCTGTACCGTTTGGGCTCTGTGTGAGGCCTTGCGTTGTCATGATGCAAGATGACTACTTCTAACTGATGACCCCTGCGTTTGTCCCAACAGATAAATTCAAAGTCCTTGTAATGTCATCGACTGTCACCCTTCTGTCAGACTGAATCAGGTCATTGACTGATTCGATCACCTCAGGAGACCTCACTTCTATAGGCCTTCCAGGCCTGTCTTCATCCTCAACACTGTTCCGTCCTTCTTTAAACAATTTAGCCCACTTGTAGACATTTTTTGGCTGAAACATGTGGCACCATACACAGTTTCCATTCTCCTATGAATTTCAACTGGTTTGCATCCTTCAGCAACCAAAAACTTGATAATCCTGGAGCATGCTTCTTGGTCGGCTATCTTTGTTAATCGCCAAAACTCTCAAAGTTCTTTTAATCAGCAAAAGAAATTAAATCCATGTGAAAAAGAAGTAAAACAAAAACAAAATAAAAAGAGTAAGATTCTATCTGTATTAGAAGTCCTTATACCGAAAAAATCACCTTATTTATTGAATGACCCTCGTATATATATATATATATATATATATATATATATATATATATATATATATATATATATATAGGTCATATTAGTGGTTAATATACACATACACATATATATCTAAAATATATAAATATATATACATACATACATACACATACATATATATACATAACATTTCCAAGACGATAGAATCCTGGACATTGAGTTATAACTGGATTCTATCCTTTTGGAAATGTTATGTATATATATATATATATATATGATCTCGTACATACACTGTCACTAAATTTTAGTTTTTATTCCCGGAGTTATTTTTACTGATTTCCTTTGGAATTTGCAGGTCTGATAAATTGGATCGCAATTAGGGATTTCAATGTAATAAATTATAACCAGGGAATATTAGTGTTTAAGCCTTTTTGGTTCTTGGATGCTGTTTGGTTTTCTACAGAATCTACTCGATGGAAATTTCGTTTGTATTTACAGACTTCTTTCATAGTTAAATAGTTTTTCCTTTGTGTTTTTGTGCTGTTTGACTACATATTATTATTATCAGTATTGTTATTATTATTAACCAGATTTACACAGTTGTATATCATGTATCATAATATATATATATATATATATATATATATATATATGTGTGTGTGTGTGTGTGTGTATGTATGTATGTTATGTATATAAAAGGCTCAAACACTAATATTCCATGGTTATAAGCTATTACATTGGAATCGTAATCACGATCTAATTCATCAGAACTACAAATTCAGCTTTTTCAATTTGTAGGTCTGATGAATTGGATCGTGATTACGATTTCAATGTAATAAATTATAATCATGAAATATTAGTGTTTGACCCTTTTATATTTTATTCTTACTCTGTCCTGGACATTGAGTTCTACCTGGATTCTATCCTCTTGGGAATTTATGTATATGTATATATCTATATATATCTATATATATCTTTATACACACACACACACACACACACACACACACACATATATATATATATATATATATATATATATATATTGGACACTAATGTTATCTATCTATCTATCTATCTATCTATATATATATATATATATATATATATATATATATATATATATATATATATATATATATATATATATATAGAGAGAGAGAGAGAGAGAGAGAGAGTAATGGAAAAAGAGGAAAGAACACGTCAGGTAATTAATCCAGAGTTCTTTAGTATTTTTGTTTTATTTTTAAAAAGACAGTGCTCCATACAGAAGTAGAGCTTATATTATAATATTTTTAAAGGGTTTTATTAAACAATGGAATTTATTTATTTATCTATTTTTATGCTAATTATTCAATGCAAAAATTTGTTGATGTCGGCAGAAAACCGTTAACTCCTGTCTATGATTTGTTTTTTTGCCGGCATCAACAAATTTTCGCATTAAATAATTAGCATAAAAAAATAGATAAATAAATTCCATAGTTTACAAAAAGTCTTAAAAGCTTAGCCCAATCATTAAATAGAAAAACCCTTTGTGAAGTCGTCAAAAAACAAATTATAGTTCAGTGCAACGCGTTTATATGAGACAGCCATTTGAATAAACAAATAAATAAGGAGATTAATTGATAGATAATATAATATAAAATAAAACAAAATCCTCTCGCCACTTTCCGTCGCGCCACGAACTATCTTTCCCTTTAAACTAACGAGACAGTGACCGCCACCATCAGCTTTGGAATAGATACACCACCACACCCCGGCATAACCTTTCCGAAGGTTACTGATCTGTAGATAAGAATTAACCGTTCGACCGCCTAAAGAAAATGGCCGTTTCCATAGTAATTAATGTTGAAAAGGACCATACTTATAAACACGCGCAAACCGCAAGATGAGGATGAAGCGGGACACGATACCTTAATTCAACTTAATTTTAATAATTATATTGAGGGTTCCGGCTCTTGTTTTTGAAACATGAGAACTCTTATGTACCGAAGGAATCATATTTTTAAAAAAATATAATATATATTTTTTTGTCATCCACAGACAGACTGTTTCGCAGCTCATCAATGTGGCTAGACGTCCTGTTGCCTCAAGCTAGGATCGAAACGCGACTGAATTTGCGTCAGTCGGAACTTCTCCCACTAAGCCGTCAGCGCACGGTACGGGATGAAGGTGAATTTTACCGTGTTTATTTTTATACGCTAATTTTATAACTGGTGTATGATACAACCAACTTAAGATTAGCTTCAAAATGAGGTCTTCAAAAGTTGCATGATACGCGTGTATATAGATTACACGAACGCACAAATATACAGAGATTCACTTTCTAACCTTGGATGAGTTTTCTTATTCATGAAATTAAATGAAGTGATGTTTTGAATGGAATAAATCAACAATTACAGACACCGGCAAGGATTTAGGACCGAAATTAGGGTTTATCTATCCGAAATAGAATTTCCATAACCCAATCTACTTTTGTGCTAACTTGTACAAGTTTATGATCTTGGATATTGATTTCCACATAAGTGTCATATTTATTAAATTTATTAACTTCAAAGTGTCTTTGGGTGTATAAACTTACAATGAATAAAGTCATTCAAGATTTTATAACAAATTATCTTAATTCATGCATGTAATAATTCACATCTAATATATATATATATATATATATATATATCTGCAAAGAAAAAGTAAATAAAATATATTTTATACCAACGCGTTTCGTTTCTTGATAACATTATCAAGTGTAGAAATGAAATATAAAGTTATCTTCAAAATTCTGAATTAGTGAAAACATTAAAATATATAGATATATTATAATTAGAATATATGTGCTATATATGCAGTCGTTCTGACGTTACGAAAATTGCAAAACTATCAATAACTCGAATTTACCTTGAAAAATCTATATGAAATTTTAATCGACTAATTTAGACGTAAAAGCAATGCTTGTGTTAAAATGTTTATGTTGTTTCAACATGTTTTATGTAAGTTATTGAATTTATAATAAAAGATAACTGTAGTCTGAAGTTATACAAATTAAACTAGTAGTTTAAAGCCTCTAAAATCTAATCAATATGTTGAAACATGGATAATGGCACAGATCTAACAAAGGCTGAAAGACATTGAGTGAAGGCATGTTCACATTGGAGATATCAAAGGAGGTTCAAAGACATAATCGAATGATAATTAGGTATGTGGGGTTTATAAATAAGTTGAGAAAGAGAAGCAAGCGAAAAGGGTTTAAGAACTTGTCTCCTCGAGGGGAACGTAAACTAAAGCGATTTATAGCGAAAATAACAACTTTTGTTCAGTCTTTGATCTGTGAAAAGGCTAGAATTGACCGAGTCAAGACAATACCAAATGTGTAGTATACTTCGCAAATTGAGATTTTTCAAGAAATCCTCATAGGCAATATGCTCTCATTAACGCAAATATTTCAAATGGCCAAAACTGGGCCGAACATTTCATGCAAATTGCCTTTTCTAACATGATTGTCCTGAATGAATCTCGGGTGACACTCAATGGAACTGATGGCGAACATTTCATGCAACTTGCCTTTTCTAACATGATTGTCCTGAATGAATCTCGGGTGACACTCAATGGAACTGATGGCGAACATTCCATGCAAATTGCCTTTTCTAACATGATTGTCCTGAATGAATCTCGGGTGACACTCAATGGAACTGATGGCGAACATTTCATGCAAATTGCCTTTTCTAACATGATTGTCCTGAATTGAATCTCGAGTGACACTCAATGGAACTGATGGCGAACATTTCATGCAACTTGCCTTTTCTAACATGATTGTCCTGAATGAATCTTGGGTGACACTCAATGGAACTGATGGCGAACATTTCATGCAACTTGCCTTTTCTAACATGATTGTCCTGAATGAATCTCGGGTGACACTCAATGGAACTGATGGCGAACATTCCATGCAAATTGCCTTTTCTAACATGATTGTCCTGAATGAATCTTGGGTGACACTCAATGGAACTGATGGCGAACATTCCATGCAAATTGCCTTTTCTAACATGATTGTCCTGAATGAATCTCGGGTGACATTCAATGGAACTGATGGCGAACATTTCATGCAACTTGCCTTTTCTAACATGATTGTCCTGCATGAATCTCGGGTGACACTCAATGGAACTGATCGCGAACATTTCATGCAAATTGCCTTTTCTGACATGATTGTCCTGCATGAATCTCGGTGACACTCAATGGAACTGATGGCGAACAATTCATGCAACTTGCCTTTTCTAACATGATTGTCCTGCATGAATCTTTGCTGACACTCAATGGAACTGATGGCGAACAATTCATGCAACTTGCCTTTTCTTACATGATTGTCCTGCATGAATCTCGGGTGACACTCAATGGAACTGATGGCGAACATTTCATGCAAATTGCCTTTTCTAACATGATTGTCCTGCTTGAATCTTGGGTGACACTCAATGGAACTGATGGCGAATAATTCATGCAACTTGCCTTTTCTAACATGATTGTCCTTAATGAATCTCGGGTGACACTCAATGGAACTGATGGCGAACATTTCATGCAACTTGCCTTTTCTAACATGATTGTCCTTAATGAATCTCGGGTGACACTCAATGGAACTGATGGCGAACATTTCATGCAAATTGCCTTTTCTAACATGATTGTCCTGCTTGAATCTTGGGTGACACTCAATGGAACTGATGGCGAATAATTCATGCAACTTGCCTTTTCTAACATGATTGTCCTGAATGAATCTCGGGTGACACTCAATGGAACTGATGGCGAACATTTCAGGCAAATTGCCTTTTCTAACATGATTGTCCTGAATGAATCTCGGGTGACACTTAATGGAACTGATGGCGAACATTTCATGCAACTTGCCTTTTCTGACATGATTGTCCTGAATGAATCTTGGGTGACACTCAATGGAACTGATGGCGAACATTTCATGCAACTTGCCTTTTCTAACATGATTGTCCTGAATGAATCTCGGGTGACACTTAATGGAACTGATGGCGAACATTTCATGCAAATTGCCTTTTCTAACATGATTGTCCTGAATTGAATCTCGGGTGACACTTAATGGAACTGATGGCGAACATTTCATGCAACTTGCCTTTTCTAACATGATTGTCCTGAATGAATCTCGGGTGACACTTAATGGAACTGATGGCGAACATTTCATGCAACTTGCCTCTTCTAACATGATTGTCCTGAATGAATCTCGGGTGACACTTAATGGAACTGATGGCGAACATTTCATGCAACTTGCCTTTTCTAACATGATTGTCGTGAATGAATCTCGGGTGACACTCAATGGAACTGATGGCGAACATTCCATGCAAATTGCCTTTTCTAACATGATTGTCCTGAATGAATCTCGGGTGACACTTAATGGAACTGATGGCGAACATTTCATGCAACTTGCCTTTTCTGACATGATTGTCCTGAATGAATCTTGGGTGACACTCAATGGAACTGATGGCGAACATTTCATGCAACTTGCCTCTTCTAACATGATTGTCCTGAATGAATCTCGGGTGACACTTAATGGAACTGATGGCGAACATTTCATGCAAATTGCCTTTTCTAACATGATTGTCCTGAATTGAATCTCGGGTGACACTCAATGGAACTGATGGCGAACATTCCATGCAAATTGCCTTTTCTAACATGATTGTCCTGAATGAATCTTGGGTGACACTCAATGGAACTGATGGCGAACATTCCATGCAAATTGCCTTTTCTAACATGATTGTCCTGAATGAATCTCGGGTGACACTCAATGGAACTGATGGCGAACATTTCATGCAACTTGCCTTTTCTAACATGATTGTCCTGCATGAATCTCGGGTGAGACTCAATGGAACTGATCGCGAACATTTCATGCAAATTGCCTTTTCTAACATGATTGTCCTGAATGAATCTCGGGTGACACTCAATGGAACTGATGGCGAACATTTCATGCAAATGGTCTTTTCTAACATGATTGTCCTGCATGAATCTCGGGTGACACTCAATGGAACTGATGGCGAACAATTCATGCAACTTGCCTTTTCTAACATGATTTTCCTGCATGAATCTCGGGTGACACTCAATGGAACTGATGGCGAACATTTCATGCAACTTGCCTTTTCTAACATGATTTTCCTGCATGAATCTCGGGTGACACTCAATGGAACTGATGGCGAACATTTCATGCAAATTGCCTTTTCTAACATGATTGTCCTGCATGAATCTCGGGTGACACTCAATGGAACTGATGGCGAACATTTCATGCAAATTGCCTTTTCTAACAAGATTGTCCTGAATGAATCTCGGGTGACACTCAATGGAAGTGATGGCGAACATTTCATGCAACTTGCCTTTTCTAACATGATTGTCCTGCATGAATCTCGGGTGACACTCAATGGAACTGATGGCGAACATTTCAGGCAAATTGCCTTTTCTAACATGATTGTCCTGCTTGAATCTTGGGTGACACTCAATGGAACTGATGGCGAATAATTCATGCAACTTGCCTTTTCTAACATGATTGTCCTTAATGAATCTCGGGTGACACTCAATGGAACTGATGGCGAACATTTCATGCAACTTGCCTTTTCTAACATGATTGTCCTGAATGAATCTCGGGTGACACTCAATGGAACTGATGGCGAACATTTCATGCAAATTGCCTTTTCTAACATGATTGTCCTGAATGAATCTCGGGTGACACTCAATGGAACTGATGGCGAACAATTCATGCAATTTGACTTTTCTAACATGATTGTCCTGAATTGAATCTCGGGTGACACTCAATGGAAATGATGGCGAACATTTCATGCAACTTGCCTTTTCTGACATGATTGTCCTGAATGAATCTCGGGTGACACTTAATGGAACTGATGGCGAACATTTCATGCAAATTGCCTTTTCTAACATGATTGTCGTGAATGAATCTCGGGTGACACTCAATGGAACTGATGGCGAACATTTCATGCAAATTGCCTTTTCTAACATGATTGTCCTGAATGAATCTCGGGTGACACTTAATGGAACTGATGGCGAACATTTCATGCAAATTGCCTTTTATAACATGATTGTCCTGAATGAATCTCGGGTGACACTCAATGGAACTGATGGCGAACATTCCATGCAAATTGCCTTTTCTAACATGTTTGTCCTGAATGAATCTCGGGTGACACTCAATGGAACTGATGGCGAACATTTCATGCAAATTGCCTTTTCTAACATGATTGTCCTGAATTGAATCTCGAGTGACACTCAATGGAACTGATGGCGAACATTTCATGCAACTTGCCTTTTCTAACATGATTGTCCTGAATGAATCTCGGGTGACACTCAATGGAACTGATGGCGAACATTTCATGCAAATTGCCTTTTCTAACATGATTGTCCTGCATGAATCTCGGGAGACACTCAATGGAACTGATGGCGAACATTTCATGCAACTTGCCTTTACTAACATGATTGTCCTGAATGAATCTCGGGAGACACTCAATGGAACTGATCGCGAACATTTCATGCAAATTGCCTTTTCTAACATGATTGTCCTGCATGAATCTCGGGAGACACTCAATGGAACTGATGGCGAACATTTCATGCAACTTGCCTTTTCTAACATGATTGTCCTGCATGAATCTCGGGTGAGACTCAATGGAACTGATCGCGAACATTTCATGCAAATTGCCTTTTCTAACATGATTGTCCTGAATGAATCTCGGGTGACACTCAATGGAACTGATGGCGAACATTTCATGCAAATGGTCTTTTCTAACATGATTGTCCTGCATGAATCTCGGGAGACACTCAATGGAACTGATGGCGAACATTTCATGCAACTTGCCTTTTCTAACATGATTGTCCTGAATGAATCTCGGGAGACACTCAATGGAACTGATGGCGAACATTCCATGCAACTTGTCTTTTCTAACATGATTGTCCTGAATGAATCTCGGGTGACACTCAATGGAACTGATGGCGAACATTTCATGCAACTTGCCTTTTCTAACATGATTGTCGTGAATGAATCTCGGGTGACACTCAATGGAACTGATGGCGAACATTTCATGCAAATTGCCTTTTCTAACATGATTGTCCTGAATGAATCTCGGGTGACACTCAATGGAACTGATGGCGAACAATTCATGCAATTTGACTTTTCTAACATGATTGTCCTGAATTGAATCTCGGGTGACACTCAATGGAAATGATGGCGAACATTTCATGCAACTTGCCTTTTCTGACATGATTGTCCTGAATGAATCTCGGGTGACACTTAATGGAACTGATGGCGAACATTTCATGCAAATTGCCTTTTCTAACATGATTGTCGTGAATGAATCTCGGGTGACACTCAATGGAACTGATGGCGAACATTTCATGCAAATTGCCTTTTCTAACATGATTGTCCTGAATGAATCTCGGGTGACACTTAATGGAACTGATGGCGAACATTTCATGCAAATTGCCTTTTATAACATGATTGTCCTGAATGAATCTCGGGTGACACTCAATGGAACTGATGGCGAACATTCCATGCAAATTGCCTTTTCTAACATGTTTGTCCTGAATGAATCTCGGGTGACACTCAATGGAACTGATGGCGAACATTTCATGCAAATTGCCTTTTCTAACATGATTGTCCTGAATTGAATCTCGAGTGACACTCAATGGAACTGATGGCGAACATTTCATGCAACTTGCCTTTTCTAACATGATTGTCCTGAATGAATCTCGGGTGACACTCAATGGAACTGATGGCGAACATTTCATGCAAATTGCCTTTTCTAACATGATTGTCCTGCATGAATCTCGGGAGACACTCAATGGAACTGATGGCGAACATTTCATGCAACTTGCCTTTACTAACATGATTGTCCTGAATGAATCTCGGGAGACACTCAATGGAACTGATCGCGAACATTTCATGCAAATTGCCTTTTCTAACATGATTGTCCTGCATGAATCTCGGGAGACACTCAATGGAACTGATGGCGAACATTTCATGCAACTTGCCTTTTCTAACATGATTGTCCTGCATGAATCTCGGGTGAGACTCAATGGAACTGATCGCGAACATTTCATGCAAATTGCCTTTTCTAACATGATTGTCCTGAATGAATCTCGGGTGACACTCAATGGAACTGATGGCGAACATTTCATGCAAATGGTCTTTTCTAACATGATTGTCCTGCATGAATCTCGGGAGACACTCAATGGAACTGATGGCGAACATTTCATGCAACTTGCCTTTTCTAACATGATTGTCCTGAATGAATCTCGGGAGACACTCAATGGAACTGATCGCGAACATTTCATGCAACTTGCCTTTTCTAACATGATTGTCCTGCATGAATCTCGGGAGACACTCAATGGAACTGATGGCGAACATTTCATGCAAATTGCCTTTTCTAACATGATTGTCCTGAATGAATCTCGGGTGACACTCAATGGAACTGATGGCGAACATTTCATGCAACTTGCCTTTTCTAACATGATTGTCCTGAATGAATCTTGGGTGACACTCTATGGAAATGATGGCGAACATTTCATGCAACTTGCCTTTTCTAACATGATTGTCCTGAATGAATCTCGGGTGACACTCAATGGAACTGATGGCGAACATTTCCTGCAAATTGCCTTTTCTGACATGATTGTCCTGCATGAATCTCGGTGACACTCAATGGAACTGATGGCGAACAATTCATGCAACTTGCCTTTGCTTACATGATTGTCCTGCATGAATCTCGGGTGACACTCAATGGAACTGATGGCGAACATTTCATGCAAATTGCTTTTTCTAACATGATTGTCCTGAATGAATCTTGCGTGACACTCAATGGAACTGATGGCGAACAATTCATGCATCTTGCCTTTTCTAACAAGATTGTCCTGAATGAATCTCGGGTGACACTCAATGGAACTGATGGCGAACATTTCATGCAAATTGCTTTTTCTAACATGATTGTCCTGAATGAATCTTGGGTGACACTCTATGGAAATGATGGCGAACATTTCATGCAACTTGCCTTTTCTAACATGATTGTCCTGAATGAATCTCGGGTGACACTCAATGGAACTGATGGCGAACATTTCCTGCAAATTGCCTTTTCTGACATGATTGTCCTGCATGAATCTCGGTGACACTCAATGGAACTGATGGCGAACAATTCATGCAACTTGCCTTTGCTTACATGATTGTCCTGCATGAATCTCGGGTGACACTCAATGGAACTGATGGCGAACATTTCATGCAAATTGCTTTTTCTAACATGATTGTCCTGCATGAATCTTGCGTAACACTCAATGGAACTGATGGCGAACAATTCATGCATCTTGCCTTTTCTAACAAGATTGTCCTGAATGAATCTCGGGTGACACTCAATGGAACTGATGGCGAACATTTCATGCAAATTGCCTTTTCTAACATGATTGTCCTGAATGAATCTTTGCTGACACTCAATGGAACTGATGGCGAACAATTCATGCATCTTGCCTTTTCTAACAAGATTTTCCTGAATGAATCTCGGGTGACACTCAATGGAACTGATGGCGAACATTTCATGCAAATTGCCTTTTCTAACATGATTGTCGTGAATGAATCTCGGGTGACACACAATGGAACTGATGGCGAACATTTCATGCAACTTGTCTTTTCTAACATGATTGTCCTGCATGAATCTTTGCTGACACTCAATGGAACTGATGGCGAACAATTCATGCAACTTGCCTTTTCTTACATGATTGTCCTGCATGAATCTCGGGTGACACTCAATGGAACTGATGGCGAACATTTCATGCAAATTGCTTTTTCTAACATGATTGTCCTGCATGAATCTTGCGTGACACTCAATGGAACTGATGGCGAACAATTCATGCATCTTGCCTTTTCTAACATGATTGTCGTGAATGAATCTCGGGTGACACTCAATGGAATTGATGGCGAACATTTCATGCAAATTGCCTTTTCTAACATGATTGTCCTGAATGAATCTCGGGTGACACTCAATGGAACTGATGGCGAACATTTCATGCAAATTGCCTTTTCTAACATGATTGTCCTGAATGAATCTCGGGTGACACTCAATGGAACTGATGGCGAACATTTCATGCAAATTGCCTTTTCTAACATGATTGTCCTGAATGAATCTCGGGTGACACTCAATGGAACTGATGGCGAACATTTCATGCAAATTGCCTTTTCTAACATGATTGTCCTGAATGAATCTCGGGTGACACTCAATGGAACTGATGGCGAACATTTCATGCAACTTGCCTTTTCTAACATGATTGTCCTTAATTGAATCTTGTGTGACACTGAATGGAACTGATGGCGAACATTTCATGCAACTTGCCTTTTCTAACATGATTGTCCTGAATGAATCTAGGGTTACACTCAATGGAACTGATGGACGCGCCAAAGTTTGTTTTCTGTCCGATGCAAATGTGCATTTCGTTAAACAAGGCAACAAGGATTGTGGAGTGTCTGGCCTGGAATTCTTAAACAAACCATGATTGAACCATTGAAGTTCGATGAATGAGTTAAACCGTGCAATGGCAACTATTGAGATTATACGAAGTGGAAATTCTTTGAATAGTACAAGTACCAGCCTCGCAGGTTCAAAGTGAAATGTATATTTTTGCATGACACTGCAACTTCAAATGAATTTTCTGTGAATTCTATAAGCGTAAAAGTCTTACAAGCGAGAAGATAAGTGCATGATCACATATGTGTATATATGTGCGAGGAAGTATAAGTTCGTCTGACGACACAGGCGGCCGACCTGAAAAGCGTCAAGTGCACCCCACCCGGCTCTTGTTGAAAGAACATCGCTACATATAGTAAACGCTATGGTCTTGACACCGAAATAGAATTACAATTGTGTCTGTATGTATGCTCAAACGCAATGATGTTTATCTGTGCCTAATCTCGGATTGTTTATATGGGCATATTTGTGTCAACTAAAATGCGTACACCTGTATGTCTCTGTGTCCGTGAGTGTGAGAGTTTCATACAAAATGGATAGAGAGGAAAATTCCCCCCCCCCCCAGCAAAATATCAAACACAAACAAACATAAATAGATCCAATTTTTAAAAAAATAAACCAGTTCATCTAAAGATTGCAAAAGCTTGAGACCCTGGGTCAAAAACTCATATTCATACAATTGAATATGTTAGCTCTGTCACTGATATCGAGCACTTTCCTATAAATACTGTGCATGTAAATTATCACATATAGAAAAAAAATCTATGTATCCATATATATATATATATATATTGTAAATGTGCATAATACGCATCCCCGATTTCGTTTATTATTTTTTTTAGAAAAAAATGCGTCGTATACATGGGGAATTACGTTATTGAGTTTTAATCAAAAATTAAACGAACCTATTTTATGACTTGTATGTTTTTTTCTTGTTGCCATTGTATGTTTGCTGACGTGGAGGCGTGAAACTTCTTTCGTACCATTTAGAATTCAATGTAGAGAGATCGTTATCAAATTATTACATGATTATCAAAGTATTACATTCGATTAATTGTAAATGATTGGTATGCTATTTTATATTTTTCGGGCAAAGATGGCAAATTTTATAAAAAAAAAAACAGATTAATAAACCATTTTAAATATTTTAATACTTTACACAAATATTTCGTCAAAAATTACAACTTGCTCAAGATTTAACAAGAAACGATAAGATGTCTTAATAAAATAAAACCTTTTCTCTGAGGACATCTAAAACTTATTTACGTTTTTTTTCTTTTTCGTCGGATTCGTGTGTGTTAATTTATAAGAGTCGAATTCTTATTTTAGTTGGTTTGATGTTCAAAACAGTCAATTGAATTTTGTGGGTGTCAGTCGTTGTTTTCTTCAAGGTGTCACAATTATATCGTATTGTCCAATCTAATCATTTACAAACCGTTAAGATGGCGTGTATCTTCAATGAAGTCCGCGCCTCGAAATTGCAAGGTTTCAATTTTCCCCAAAGATATTAAAACTTTTCTAACTAAAATGAATTATTTAAAATATTTACGTTGTTCGGACTGTGGTCCTAATCTTTATCTGGCTATATTTCTGAGATGAGGTATTATGTACATTATTTACATTATTCGGACTATTGTCCTCATTTTTGTAGCCATATTTATTATAACGTTTCAAACCCTTTATTCCGCACATTGGGGTAAACTGTTCTAGTTCCACGTGCCATGTTTAATGGATGTCAGTTATTATAAACCTATAGGTTATTATAGGTTTAGAATACTCAGAGATTCATACACAGATTTTCTCAAGGACACATGGCACAGTGGATAAACGCGTTAGTTAGATCCAGTGACAGGGTCCAAAGACTGTGAGTTCAATACCCGGCTAAGGCAGTGAAGAACTTTCAGAGAGAAATTAACAGGAGATAACTGATAACTGACATCCATTAAACATGGTACGTGGAACTAGAACAGTGTACCCTAGTGAGCGAAGTAAAGGGTTCCGTTCGACATTCCAATCACCTGAAGAAGGCCGGAGCGTACAACGGCCGAAACGTTGTAATAAATATGGCGACAAAGATGAGAACATTAGTTTGAATAAAGTAAATAATGTCCTCATCTTTATTGCCATATTCACAACGTTTCGGCCGTTGCACGCTCCGGCCTTCTCCAGGTGATTGGAATTTCGAAAACTGAACCGTTTATTCAGACTGCGTTTAGTGGGGAATGAGGAAAGTATAAAAGAAGAACGCTGATCACGGCAACAGAAGATGGCGATTGATGTTCCATTTAAATTTTTGAAAACCGCAGCTATCCGGCAAACGTTTAAGATGAAGGGGGTTCCACTGCTGGGAAGCACTAGAATAGAAACTGTTGGAGTAGAAGTGGCGATTGCATTTAACTATTTCAACAGTAAAATTGTGGGACTTAGATGAGAAGCGAGTAGCATGCTTAAAGTCATGTAGTCGTGGCATCAGGGAAGATAGGTCATCAGAAGAGGTGCCATGAAAATATTTGTATAAAAGACGGAGGAAAGCCACTTCTTGACGATGACAGAGTGACTGAAATCGAGATGATAAATCAGGACGGAGTACAATACGGATCCTTTTTTGCAATTTGACCTCGAGATGAAAAGCAAGGGCACGTTGTCGCGAAAGTATCCTTCTAGCGTTCTGTTCCAGAAAATGATGCCCTTTGGAAGAACGTATCCGAGTGAAATTTACTCCTTCCTACAGAAATACGAAAGGGATGAGGGTATTTCATCTCAATGTACGCACAGTGGTGGGGGGTCATATTTAGGAGGGTTACAGTCGGGAGAACTAAGAAATGTAGCTCGTTTGTACATTTCGCATGGAAACAGAGATAGCGGAAAATAATTTATCCCCCTCGAGGCCGCGTAGACGCTTTTGGGCTCCGTTAAGCCTGGAAAGTGAAGACTGGCAACACCATTCCAGATATGGCAGCAGAAATTCATTTTTAGACAGGTCTAGTTCTTGTAAATAGTAGGATAAATCTGGTACTTACTGAAGCGATACAAAGAACCAACTATTTTCGAAGCAGCATCTCTAGCGATGGGTAACATATACGAGTTCTACTTGATGTTTGAGTCCAGCTTGAGTCCCGATAGGTGTTCAAGTGAATGTGCCTTTTGTTGCGTAAATCAGAAAAAAAATACCGAGGAAATTTTTACTTGCATTATGTACATTATGCGGACTGTTATCCTCATCGTCATTTTTATATCAACAACGTTTCGACCGTTGTACGCTACGGCATTCTTCATTGGAATTTCAAACCCAACCCTTTATTTGGCCCACTTGGGCAGATTTTTCAAGACCCTCAGGGATACATGGCCCAGTAGATAAAGTCGTTGGTTAAATCCAGTGACGAGACTCAAATAGTTGTGAGTTCAATGCCAGGCCACAGCACATTATTTACATTATTCGGACTATTGTCCTCATCTTTGACGCCATATTTATTACAACGTTTCGGGCGTTGTATGCTCCGGACTTCTTCAGGTGGTTGGACTAAGAACTTCGATACAGTTCACAATAGAAAAAAAAGAGAGTAACAACACACCCATTCCTGGATGTTCTAATGTCTCGGACAGAGCATGAGTTCAAGACATCCGTATATCGTAAACAGACATTCACCGGACAGTACCTCAATTTCAACTTCCACCATCAATACAGCATAAAGAAAGGGATCGTCCGCTGCTTACAACACCGAGCAAAAGTCATAAGTGGCGACCCAGAGACATTAGATAAAGAATTGGTCAGTATAGGTAGTACCCTACAACGTAACAACTACCCTGGGTACATGGCAGCAGTCCCCCCTCCAAACTGGGATAGGCGGGTAAAGAGGAGGAGGACAATAACACTCAGAAAACAGTCTTCCTGCCTTATGTGAAGGTGTTATCAGAGAAAATACAAAGGTTCTGTGGTCAATATAACATTAGGACAACCTTCAAAAGCTGGACGACACTTCGCAGATATCTCTCCCGAGTAAGACCCCCATAGAGGAGAACGTGACTAAAGACTGTGTGCACACTATCCCGTGCAGCTGCGGAAAGAAATATAAGGGGGAGACAGGCCGCTCCCTTAAGGTAAGGCTTCAAGAACACCAGAAAGCTGTAACATGAGGGGAAGTGGAAAAAGCAGGCGTGGCTGACCACATATGGAGAGAGAAGGGAGGTCACCGCCCTCTGTGGGATCAGGTTGAGATCATAGACAAGGAACACCATTGGAAAATTCGTAAACTTAAGGAATCAGCACATATGCTAGGACACAAAAATATCCTGAGCCGACCAAGCATAGAAATAAATACATTATGGGAACCAGTAATAAGGATTGCCAGAGAAAAGCGATAATAACAACAAAGTTGCAATATGAGCTCTGGTAAATACATGCAATGATAACAGCAAAAATTGCAATATAAGCACTGGTAAAAATGATTGCTGACGACATTAGGTTTATAATACCCATAAATTCATACACAGGTGTCCTCAAGGACACATGGCGTAGTGGATAAAGGCGTTAGTTAGATCCAGTGACAGGACCCAAAGAGTGTGAGTTCGATATCTGGTTAAGGAAAAATTAACAGGTGATAACTGATAACTGACATGACACGTGGAACTAGAACAGTCTACCAGTGAGCGAAATTCCAACCACCTGAAAAAGGTCGGAGCGTACAACGGTCGAAACATTGTATTAAATATGGCGACAAAGATGAGGACAATAGTCCGAATAATATAAATAATGTACATAATATCTCATCTCAGAAATATAGACAGGCCACAGCAGTGGTGAACCAAAAATAATTTCAGTGTTGAGTTAAAGGGAAATAACTGAGACATCTGGAAGAGGCATAGCACGTGGAGCTAGAACACTCTACCCCGCTGGGAGAAATAAAGGGATCGCTTCGAAATCCCAATCAGCTGAAGAAATCCGGAGCGTACAACGGCCGAAACGTTGTGGATATGTCAATGAAGATGAGGATAATACAAATAATGTAAATAATACCTCGTCTTAGACATATAAACATATATCGAGGAGATTTTTGTCGTAATTTTTATTTTAAGATATCCGCTATGGATTATTTTGGGATCGTCTGTTTGATATCTGTAATTGAAATAATTCATTGCAATGTGTTTCCAATTGACTAAGGACTGATTTGAAATCACTCCTGAAAAATCAAGTATGCCTAATTGGACAATAAGAACTACGGAGATTTAAAACAATCCTAATTTTTATTTGTCACAACATTCACATAGCGAAAAATAAACATTTATTAAAACATTTCTTCTGAAATCTTTTCGTAGTAAAATACATTCGTAAGGGTAGGTTATCAAGAGACGTGTCGACTGGCACAAGTTTACGACTCAAACGTAGATTACAAAATATAGTCTAAATTCATTGGTTATCTCAGCCAGTTTAAACGTATAGGCATCCGGGAATTCTAATATCTGCAACAGCAAATGACTTTCATGGGAAAAAAAATAAAAAAAGGTTACATTTGTTACGTTTTAGAAAGAAACTTAAGGAAGGCGAGCAAAGATAATATAATTTCAATTAAAGCTACTACCGAAGTGAATATTTGTGTGATTTTTTTTGTTTTTTTCTCTCTCGCTTTTTCTTTTTTCTATCTGACTCTCTCTTCTTCTTTTCTCTCGCTCTTTTTTTTTTTTTCTCTCTCTTTTTCTCTCTCTCTTGTTTGTCTTTCTTTCACTTTTTTCTTTGTTTTCTCTCATTCTATTTCCTTTTCTTTTTTTTTCTCTTCCACTTGTCTTTTTCTCTCTCTTTTTCTTTATCTCACATTCTCTTTTTTCTTGTCTTATTTCATTTCTTTTTTCTTTTCTCTCTCTATTTTCTTTTTCGCTCTCTCTATTTCTTTTCCCTTCCACTTTTTCTTTTCTCTGTCTCTTTTCACTCTCCCTTGTTTTTCTTTCTCCCCTTCATTTTCCTTGTTTCTATCTCTTTTTTCCTTTTCTCTCTTTCTTTTTTTCTCTCTCTCTCTCTCTTGTCTTTTTTCTCTCACTCTTTTTCTTTATCTCGCTCTCTCCCTCGCTTTCTTCTTTCTCTCTCTTTTTTATTTTCTTTCTTCCTTTCTTTTTTATTTCTCTTTCTTTTTCCCCTCTCTTTTTCTTTTTCTCTCTCTCGTTTTTTTTACTTTTCTCTCTCTCTCTCTCTTTCTATCTCATTTTTCTTTTTCCCACTCGTTGTCAATTTCTTTTTCTCTCTTCTTTTCTCTCGCCTGCTTTTACTTTTTTTCACTATCTTCTTCCTTTTTTTATAAATTTTTTGTTCCGCTTTCTCTCTCTCTCTCTCTCTCTCTCTCTCGTGAAATATTTCTCCAATTCATCTAAATGTACAAGCTAAATCCAGTGATGAAACACGTCCTTGTCACACTCATATTTCTGGTTTTATATAATTACCCAACTCATTTTCTATCTGCTTGCAAGTTGTTTGTTCTCGATTCAGGTTACGAATAATCTTAATATATTTCCTGAGTATATTAAACTTTCCTCACGTTGCGAAGAGATCTTAGCATCTTACATTATGAAATGCGTTTCATAAACCTGGAATTCGATATTTGATGGCAGGCGCGAAATGAGAACAACTCAAGTAATAAAGCAAAACGGGTAGAGAGGATGAATTGCCAGATATCAAATCTATAGTCGGTACCAAGACGCACACCTAAAAATGCGATCTACGAATTGAAGACCGCATCATGAAGCAAACCAGCAAAGAAATTTAATTATTTAGGAAGTGTTCTAACAGGCAACAAACACTGTGACGCAGAGGCGATTTAAAAATATATTGAGAAACAGGAAAAATTCATTTGAAACAAATATTGGTGAACGTCTATGTGATATTAATCTGTATATATGACGATCAGGAAAAAAAATGAAATGCTATATGACCTACTGAAGGCAATAAAAGCCAAGAGAAACAACTAGTCAACTAGTATCCTAATTAACTAATCTATGTTCCTGTTTGTCTCTATCTCTCCCTCGCTATATATATATATATATATATATATATATATATATATATATATATATATATATATATATATACACACGAGGGTCATTCAATAAATAAGGTGAATTTTTCGGTATAAGGACTTCTAATACATATGGAAGCTTACTTTTTTTTTCAACGTAGTCTCCCAGCACTGTCACACACTTTTCCCATCTGTGCACAAGCTTCCATATTCCATCAGCGTAAAAATCTTTCGACTGATGTCTCAGCCAGTCGCTCACAACACTTTTGACTGCATCGTCACTTTTAAACTTCGTGCCTCTCGTGAACGCTTTCAACGGACCAAACAGGTGAAAGTCTGAAGGGGCAAGGTCTGGGCTGTAAGGGGGATGAGGGAGTAGTTCCCAGCCCAGCTAGTTGATGGACAGCAGCATTTGGGCTACTGTGTGAGGCCTTGCGTTGTCATGATGCAAGATGACTGCTTCTGACTGATGACCCCTGCGTTTGTCCCAACAGATAAGCTCAAACTCCTTGCAATGTCATCCACTGTCACCCTTCTGTCAGACTGAATGAGGTCATTGACTGATTCGATCACCTCAGAAGACCTCACTTCTGTAGGCCTCCCAGGCCTGCCTTCGTCCTCAACACTGCTCCGTCCTTCTTTAAACAATTTAGCCTACTTGTTGACATTTTTTTGGCTGAAACATGTGAAACCATACACAGTTGACATTCTCCTATGAATTTCAACTGGTTTGCACCCTTCAGCAACCAAAAACTTGATAACTGACGGCTGTTTAATCCTGGAGCATGCTTCTTGGTCGGCCATCTTTGTTAATCGCCCGGCCTTCTTCAGGTGCTTGGAATGTCGAACTGAACCCTTTATTTCGCTTATATCTAACCAACGCCTTTATCCACTGTGCCATGTGTCATTGAGGGCACCTGTGTTTGAATTTCTGGGTATTATAAACCTAATGTCTTCAGCAACCATTTTTACCAGTGCTCATATTGTAATTTTTTCTGTTGTCCTTGCAGTTTTTACCCGAGCTCATATTGAAACTTTGTTGTTATTATCGCTTTTCTCAGGCTCTCCCTATTAATGGTTCCCATAATGTATTCATTTCTATGCTTGGTCTGCTCAGGAGATTTTTGTGGATAAAGGCCTTGCTTAGATCCAGTGACTAGACCCAAAGAGTGTGAGTTCAATACCCGGTTAAGGCAGTGGAGAACTTTCAGGGGGAAAATTTAACAGGAGATAACTGGTAACTGATATCCATTAAACATGGCTCGTGTAACTAGAACAGTCTACCCCAGTGAGCGAAATAAAGGTTTCAGTTCGACATTCCAACCACCTGATGAAGGCCGGAGCGTACAACGGCCGAAACGTTGTAATAAATATGGCGACAAAGATGAGGACAATAGTCCGAATAATGTAAATAATATATATATATATATATATATATATATATATATATATATATATATATATATATATATATATATATATATATATATATATATATATATATACATATTAAGACATTTTTATATTTATACATTTTTTTATAGATGCAAATGCTCTGATTATAATAAACAGTATTAACAACAATTACCGGCCTGAATGTCCGAGAAATTTTCATAGAAAATATGCGTCCTCTGACAGGAATCGAACCTGTGATCCTATACGGAACCGTCATATAGCCTGACGTGCTTTTAACGATTTCGCCACATAGGAGTTTTCCGTTAGCAAGATCGATTTTACATGAGAGAATCATGGAAGATTGCAGTTTAAGAACAGGTAAACCGACCTTAAAAACCGAACGCTCGTTTGTGGCGAAATCGGTAAATGCACGTTAGGCTATATGACGGTTCCGTATAGGATCACAGGTTCGATTGCTGTCGGAGGGTGCATATTTACTATGACAATTTCTCGGACATTCAGGCTGGTAAATGTTGTTTAATACTGTTTATTATAAACAGAGGATTTACTTAAATATTTGTATCTATAAAAAGAAAAAAAAGAATGTATAAAAATAAAAATATTTAAAAAATAAAAATAATTACCGGACTTACTGTCCATTTCATAATACATATATATTTTTGTCATCCACAGACAGACTGTTTCGCAGCTCATCAGTGTGGCTAGACATCCGGTTGCCTCTAGCTAGGATCGAAATCCGACTGAATTTGCGTCAGTCCGAACTTCTCCCGCTAAACCGTCAGCGTACGGTACGGAATGAAGGTGAATTTTAGCGTGTTTATTTTTAGATTCGGATAAACACAGTGACTGAGAGTGACTCAATTTTGTCGAAGAGTATATATATATATATATATATATATATATATATATATATATATATATATATATATATATATATATATATATATATATATCAGATCATTATTTAAACATATATTATTAAATATAACAGACAATGAAGATGCATGTCTAATGATAAGTCGTTCGAATGTTTACTTTAATTTCTGGTGAATATAAAGACAAAAACACATTACATTGGATCTAGACATTTGTTCTGTTGCAATACGTCGGTCTATCACGTGGTATGACGTCATAGAATCGCATCTTGAAAGATCTGTGTCTTCTAATTCGCGACCGTTACTGTCGCATATCAATTTTCTATGTCAAAATAACAAAATGTCATCTTTGACGGTGGATATCTTTGTTTCATGTCTGTATATCCACTTTGAGGATGGGTCATATGAGCCGAATGCTTAGACACCAATATGTTTGTGTGTGTGTGTGTGTGTGTGTGTGTGTGTGTGTGTGTGTGTGTGTGTGTGTGTGTGTTTGCGTCAATGTGTCTTTGTAGTTTTCAGTTATGCTAGATTTATGGGTAAAATAGATAATATTAGATACAGTGCCTTTGAATATAAAAGTGAACACTGAGGTCAGCATCGAGTGGTGACTCTGTTTCACGCTTGAACGTAATCTTCAGGCCATGTGTGTTGCGTTGTGGCACGTCTGTTAAATTATGTTGGCCAATGGTTGATTATATGTAGCAAGGTCAGCTATCTCTGATTCATTGTATTATCCCAAGTTATTGGTAAGCAGCAACGTTCATAATTTAAATTATTCTGAAACTTATGAATAGAAATACTTGCATTGGACTTTGTTATCTTTTTAATTTTAACTTAGGCAACAACTCCAAACACAGTTATACCTAACTCCTTCTGCCAGCGTCTTACTTTACAAGATACAGATCAGACTAAAAATGAAATATTAATGCTATATCTGGGCTCGTCTTGCCCAAAATTCACTGTCCAAAATCGACATAGTTCAAAGGTGATTACCTGGTTTGGGAAGTAATGAATGATTCTTCACCCTGCGACCGTTATCACATAGATGAAAGGCTTGCCAGTCTCTCAATAATCACAGATGTTCGGACGAGTTCCATTCCTATACTGCGGCAGCTCAGACATCCACAACTAGAATCCGACATGCCATAGTGTCGATGGCGAACCAAGCCAATTCCTATCTTGTCCCTTCAATAAGGAGAACATTCCACTCAGACAGCTTCACTTCAGAACTCTTATTCTGTGTAAAAAAAAACTCCCGAGAAGATGCTGCCGTGGCAACAAGAATCTTGCTCTCTTTATCATCATCTTAACATGCATGTATTCTTCCACCTCATTTACATCAATCGAACTTGGTGGACCTCTTAAGCCTTTTATTGGATGAAGTAAGAGGAAAAAGAAGTATGATATGGACGTAAAAGTAGCTAGTCGGTGTATTATACTTGTATGTATAAAAACTTATTCCTTCCACCATTAAAAGATGAAACTCCTTTTTCGGGATTGCCATCAACTTTTTTTATCGCTTACTCCTTAGTTTCAAACATGACATTTTAACTGCTAATTATGTCTGAACTTATTATGCAAATCCCATCAAACTCAATAATTTGAATCTGCTTTGAACAAATTTTGTTAATATTTATACCATACATTTAGACGTCAAAACAAAAGTTGTGATAAAAATTTAGTTACAACTATTGTCCTCCTCTTTGTCGCCATATTTATTACAACGTTTCGACCGTTGTACGCTCCGGCCTTTTTCAGGTGGTTGGAATGTGGTACTGAACCCTTTATTTCGCTCACTGGGGTAGACTGTTCTAGTTCCACGTGCCATGTTTAATGGATGTCAATTATCAGTTATCTCCTGTTAATTTTTCCCTCTGAAATTTCTCCACTGCCTTAACCGGGTATTGAACTCACACTCTTTGGGTCTAGTCACTGGATCTAAGCAAGGCCTTTATCCACTGCCATGTGTCCTTGAGGAGCGTACAACGGCCGAATCGTTGTAATAAATATGGCAATAAAGATGAGGACAATAGTCCGAATAATGTAAATAATGTACATAATACCTCATCTTAGAAATATAGACAAAAGTTAGTTAGTTTCAACGTGTTAGTGGATTTATTATTTAAAAAAAACTGTAGTCTGAAGTTATTATGCCAAACAGGAGCAGTCACTTTTTATTTAATGACAAAATAATAAAATCATCAACAATTAACAAACACCTGTAATAGAATAATAACAATTACATTAGACGACTTAAAAAGGCTTTACATCTGTTGCGGGTCGGTGTATGGGTTGAGAGATAAACAAGTGTGTCTCTTGAAGTGAGTGACAGAACTAATTTCAACTCGGAACTAATTACAAGTCGATTTAAAAACCCTAACCCTAACCCTCAGTTCCGAGTTGAAATTAATTCTGCATCCCCCATCCCACTGAATTCCTCACAACAAACATGACTCAGGATGTGAGTCCACGTAAATAAATAAAAAAGAAACGACAAGAACCAATGTATATGTACAAATGAAAGATAATGTATT
This sequence comes from Acanthosepion esculentum, assembly GCA_964036315.1. NCBI lineage: Eukaryota > Metazoa > Mollusca > Cephalopoda > Sepiida > Sepiidae > Acanthosepion > Acanthosepion esculentum. The sequence continues at coordinate 11,229,246 of OZ038485.1, read as the reverse complement.
AACAACAACGGTATACAAACGACATAAACAGTAATGTGTGTAACAAATGGATGTGGATACTGCTTGGGTTCAAATTATGTGAAGTGGGTGAATGTGCGTACTTATGTGTATTGTGTGTGTTTGGTTTGTTTAAGCATATCCCAAAGGGAACGCGTTTTCCGCGAGAAGTTTACATGTTGACGAATAAGCGGTTAAAAAGAGAAGAGAACGTGAAAAAATATCGCCGAGTTTTTATAATCGGGAGAGCGTCCCCTAGTAGCCCGATACTGTTGGAGTTTTGGGGTACCCTGCTGTACTAGTGAGCCACCCAAAATGAGCTGACTCATTTTATAGTTCACCAATAGAAGTTCTAACCAATATGAAGGCTCAAAATATTCAGTGCGACGTGTATAAAGGCGGCCATGTTTTTCCCGAATATGCACTGCCAGCCTTTGATATCGAAGACTGAAGAAATACGGAAAAGTTGCTGGTGGTATTGGCGATATAGTCAGATTCAGTAGAGTGTCTGACTCGTGAGTGTTAATCTTTAACGTTGTTTCATTGAACAGATTACGTACTGCGCTGTATTCTATATTCATAGACGATGGTGAACAGGGTCAACAGATACATCTTAATATATTAACACTTCTCAATAACAGAAGGCAATCTATTGATTTTATTATTATTTTTGAATTTCAGCGTGTTCAATTTTTGACATTTTAATTTGTTTTCATAGGTCTGCTTTACTATCATATTGTTAGCCACCTTCATATAATTTCATTTTCACAATTGCACATAGATTTTCGATCGGATTCCGATCAAGACTCGATTGTGGTCATTCCATCATCTCTTGTTTAAAACGTTTATGCTGAAAACACATCATAGTTAACCTTAGATGCATGATAAGGTGCATTGTCATGTATAAATACATAATTGTCGATGAAAAGTTCAAGTAAGTCCCAAGTCCCAGCCTTGTAGTTTCAAAGTGAAATGTCTATTCAAATAAATTTAAGAACACGTATTGAATTAAATTCTTATCCATGTAATTAACAATAGTTGCTACTGTTCAGTTTAACTCATTCATCAAAATGGTTCAGTCATTGTTTTATCAAAGATTCCAACCCAAATCATCAAACTGTCGCCTTCGTCCTGCTTTCTTTCGGCAACTGACACATCGGATAAAATCCATCCTTTGACTCATCCATTAGGTTTATCCTGTGTTACCTGAGATTATATTAAAAACGCCAATTTTCTTGGCTCAATTTCGACGCTTTAAGATATGTTTTACTGACAGGTGTTTGCCTCGATTTCTTAAGAGATTTTAGTTTGCGAAGTATTCTACACACTTTGTCCTTCTTGACTCCCACAATTCCAGCCTGTTCAAACAGCTGAATACTGGTCAAAGTACTTGTTTCTTTATAACTCGTTTTAGTTTACGTTCCCCACGAAAAGATACGCTCTTAAAACAATTTCTTTTGCTTCGAGTCCTCAACATAGTTATATTTTCAACAGCAAACTTTATCGCTCGATGATCTATTTGAATCTCTTTTGATATATCCAATGTGGACATTTCCTCATTTAATAACTTTGTTATTTGCTTTTTACAGCATTTTTTAGATCTTTTCCATTACCCATGATTCAACATATTGAAGAAAAAAAAGAAGAAATAGATTTTATTAGATTTCAGAGGCCTTAAACTAATATTAGTTTAATCTGCTTAACTTCCGAGTGCAGTTTTTATAATAAATCCAATAACTTTTAATAAACATGTTGAAACCACATGAAAAGTTAGCTTTGTTTTGATGCATAAACTAATCGTTTAAAATTGAACAGTTTTCAATGCAAGATTTATTTGGATGTATGCAATTTGCATAATAACATCAGTCAGGCTGTAGTTTTACCTTTGGAAAAGCTAGCATTCGTTGGGAACTTAATGTAAACGGTTGAAATCTAAGACCTGAACGAGGAAGTTTGGTTTGATTAAGTTTGTTTTACGGCATTCTTATGGTTCACTTAATTCCGAAATTTAATTTTCTTGGGGGCATTATAATTTTATTTAAAAAAATCAAAAATTTAAAATTTTTCTATAATTTTATTTAAAAAATCTTTAAAAAATGTTGGTGATTTTTTCTTAACTCTATTAAGATTATAATGTGAAGATTGTGTAGCTCCAGTACTCCTTTTTGTTTTGACCTGTCTCTTGTAAATAGAGCATAGCAACTATATTCACATGTGGAACAGTGCAAGAAACCGACCATTTTTTACAGTATCTGTAGCTATTGATCGTTCCACTTGATGTCTGGAGTGAACTTGAGTCCTAAAAGGCGTTCTAGGCAAGGAGCGTTCCCGAAAGGAAAAAACATTCATCGTAAGTCTGCTCGTTTATGATGGAACATTACTGCTTTTTAACTTTCTCAAAAATGTGTAGCTGGTAATTTTTCAAAAATGTATTGCTGGTATTTTTACGATAAAAAAATTGTACTTTCATAGTTTCTTTTTTACCCCAGTTTAGGGGTTAACTATTTGTCTATAACTGGGACCCTAACAGGTGCTACCACCGTGGTTAATGATGGAACTAGGAACATCACCAATTAAGAGATGGTTCTACTCTCCTCAAAACTCCCCGATCAGAATCCCTTGCTGCCGGATGTAGTTTACCGTCATACCCCGTACTTGGAACAAGTTAGAAAGAATACATCGAAATGTCCCCTAACAATATTACAAATTCTAAGCCCATGTCATTTTGCTGTTGATTATTTGAACTCACTGAAGAGTGTTCACTCATACGAAGATAGGTCGATGTAATTGATGGTAACATTGCTTGAAGGATCTGCAACCGATATTCGAAATAGATGGATAAGTTACAGATTTCATATGTGGATGATCGTTCGTCCCGACTGTTGTTCGTTGAAACTGAAAGACGTATAGAGACTTGCATGTTCGCCTACGCGAGATTTATTTATAACTGGAAGCGATATTTAAATCGTGAATCAGAAAGCTAGGAAGTTGATCTGTTAGCGATTTTGTTTTATCATCGGAAACCAACCGGCTGTGTGGACAACAAGGTTGTCGTTATCTTAATAACAGCGTTCTTACGTTATCTGCTTTTGAAATAAAAGTGGCAGCCGGGGAAATCGGAAATAGTTCAGCGGGTATCACCCTCAGCTCAATACGCTCATTCTCGTTGAATAACGGTTGATTATCTGCACATCCCCATCATGGCCTGTCGACTGTTGCAGTTGGCGCTGAGCTACATCAAATTACATTTATCATGTCCATTCCAGTGGTTCTTTTAAATGATATTTTATAGGAGAACAGTTCCAAATCGTGCATGACTATCAGCTTCGGAGGTTTGAAGACAATGACAATAATTAAGTAACATCGACATTGAGCATTAGTTAGCACGTATGACTCGTACCCCATTAAAACTGGAATTGGTAAAAATTACCATTCGGTACGCACAGTGTTTGATTAAGCTAAATTCTAAGTATTTGCTACAAAACAGTATTAATAATCTGGGAAGACATTCCTACTTAAATTCCTACTTAATTTCAATTCTTACCGAGCACTTAACACTTTTGGTCGTGTACCAGATCAAGCGACGGAAAAAAAGTGACATCGAAATCCCAGGTGGCACTGAAATAGCGAAAGATGGTTCCCAAAGCTACGCAAAGCATTGAGACAGAAATATTTCGTTAGAACCGAATAAATGAGCGCTGAACTTATATGCAATATCGGTCCTTTTACTCTCTTGTGTAAATCAATTAAAACAACCTTTATTTCAACATAAAGTCAGTTTTAGAACCACTGGCGTGGCAGGGTGTAATCGATTTCTATTTTTTCTCAAATTAGGTCATTTGCAGTGGGGTGCCATAATATGAATTTATTTTCGGGGTGTATAATGAAATTTTTTTGTCATCAGATTTTCATCACGTCCAGACACTATTGTCTCGACTGTCGATTAGTTGTGTTACGGCCATATATATATATATATATATATATATATATATATATATATATATATATATATATATATGAAGAAATATAGTCTTAAGGTGTGCTATATTTATTGGATAAAGTGCGCAATTTCAGAGATAGAGCGTGTGTAAATATAAAAGTGAATATTGAAGTCATCACCCAGAGGCGACAGGCTGTTTCATGCTAGATGCAATCGTCAGGCCTGACGTTTCGTCTAGGATGAAACAGCCTGTCCCCTCTAAGTGTTGACTTCAATATATATATATATATATATATATATATATATATATATATATATATATATATATATGTCGGAGAGCCGAGTTAGAATTCCAGTCGAATGCATTGCATTCAATTACGTACTATTACCCTTAGGAAAGTTAAGAATCCTCTTGTTCACCCTCCAGCTATGGGTAATTAGTAGTACAGGCTGGGTTCTATAGCCTTGGATGGCAAATGGTCTAGGACATTCACATGCCTACGTGGGAATCACTTGTTATTTCATACCATATACTAATCGTAAACTGATGCTGTTGTCTAACCTGTATTGTATCATGGAGATTCCGATCCGCTCACAATATTTGTTCTGTAAATTTGTTATATCATCTCTTCCAAATATAAACAACGGATCGGGAATTTGTGCAATAAACCATCGATAAAATATTTCCCGTGCTGAGTGAACAGATAGCGAAAAACCCTGCACATGTTGCCTATAAATACGGATATAGGAGCGGCTCTTGAAGTTCCATCCCTGGGGTACTATGAAATGTACGACATGCTAGGGCCACTTGAACTGTGCGGATACTTGAACTTCTCCGACGGTCTGTAAAATGTTTTCTTCATGGTCAGTCGTACGGCCGGATCTCGGTCTTCCTCGGTCGATAGTTTGTGGTGCCACGGATCCTGTCTCAGCAACACGACAATAAACAACCGCAAAGGTTGGATAAGTCTAATGCCTTTGGTCTAGTTACGCCCGTGCAGCCTCATGTCCATTACCATTCGTGCGGTTGTATGTAAAGATCGTATCTGATGGTGTCTATATTAATATCCTGCTATTGTTAAACGGAATATTTCTCAGTTAACCCACTACTACACACATTAAACGATGAAAAAAGACTAGCCACAAATATACACGAATGAAAAATATAACCTAGTCTTGATTCAGCACACTGCCATCTGCTGTAAACTTTCATTAAAATTAATGAGTCTAAAACGATGGATGTCCAGGCATATATTTAACTATTTGTATTGTTCGGACTGCTTTCATCATCTTTGTTGCCCTATTCCCGACTTTTCGGCCGTTGTAGCCACGGCCTTCTTCAAGTGATTGTTATTTCGATGCGAATATTTTTTTCTTTCTCGGGGTCGATTCTTCTAGTTCCACGCGCTTATGAAGAGTGAGGCAGCTAGTTGTCACGCTTGATTGCACCCAGTAAGGGATCACTTTTTTTTCAGCTGGAAATTCTCTGAAACCAACCCGGATCAACAATCCTCTGATGAAGGCCATTTGGCACAACAACCCAAACGTTGTGATAATAACAATAAAGATGCAGTCTATTCTCCGAGTGTACATATTAATAACGCCTCACCCAGAAAATCAAATAGAAATCATTGCAAATAATCGGGAATGTGTAACTGAATAGAATGTAATCGTATCTTATTTCTTGATGAATAAAAACAGGTATTATTTAGGAGTCGGTAAAATATTTCTCTTTAAGTATTTTCTAAATAAAATTTGGTGAGATATTCTTAAGGATATCGAAGGATACATACATATATTCACTCACTCAGACTCAAGTTCGTAGTCCCCTCCCTGGGGCATATAATTTCAGCACGTTAGGTGTTGTGGGGGGGGGGGTTCCATAACAAGTAGTAGTTGCCGGCCCAATAAGCGACTGGCTTCTCCTCGACTGGTTACCAACCACGGATGAAAACCCAATCTACCTTACTATTTAACCCATAGTTGGAGAGATGACATGGATTCATAGGCAGATATTAGTAGTTGCTGGCCCTATTAGCGACTGGCTTCTCCTCGACTGGTTACCAACCACGGATAAAGACCCAATCTACCTTACTATTTAACCCATAGTTGGAGGGATGACATGGATTCATAGGCAGATATTAGTAGTTGCTGGCCCTATTAGCGACTGGCTTCTCCTCGACTGGTTACCAACCACGGATAAAGACCCAATCTACCTTACTATTTAACCCATAGTTGGAGGGATGACATGGATTCATAGGCAGATATTTTTTCGTGTAAGTGAATGCAATGACCGCGACTGGGATCCGAACGCGACTCTGCGATTTTGAAACTAAATTTCTATTTATTGCACCAATCGCACAACATTCACACATATATGCAAATGAAACAAATTCAATTGATTCAGAATTAAATATATGGTAATTTTTTTCTTTTAAATTAAAATTAAATAAATATTTATGTGTATTTACTAGATTTACGCAAGTTCATATATGTCGAAATAAATCAATTATTGTGTTGTCAATAAAAAAAATATGTACACTAAGCGATCGAATTTTTGAACAATGATTGTGTCGATTTTTTTTTTCATCTGCTGCATTAATTCGGTTTGGAATTTTCTGTTCAAACAACGTCGAACTTTTTTGCTACTTGTTTATTTCCAATATTTGAATAATAAGTGGCAGTAATTTTTAATAACTGAAAATGCATTCAAATTATTTTTTTTCCGATTTCAAATCGTCGACGCCGATTCACTGGCAATTATTGTGGCTAAGTCTAAACGATTTTTTCTTTCTTGATTGTATCGGAAAATGCATTTAAAAGGAAAATTACTTTTAAGTAAACAGCTTTATTAAGAAACCTCGTTATTATTATTTTTTTTAATTTTGTAAGTTATTTTATAATTTTTCTCTCATTTAAATAAAAAATCAATATTTTTTTACGTCGTTATTATTTTCTTCTTTTTTTGAAAAACCTTAATCCACTCCAAACCCAGGTTTTCTTTGAAATATATTCACTCTGGGTTGAAGCCTTCCTTGAGGTAAAAATAATTAATTTTATGATTAAATGAAATCTTATAAATTTCTGGGAAATAAAATTAGGTATATAGCGAGGAACAAGGCGAGTATCTTTCTTTTATGCAGGACCTATTTACTAACTCTCTGAGGGTTCTTGCGGATCAGTTGCCAACCGGTAGATAAGGATAGACAATTGGTGTTTATTTCAAGATCAAAAGGGACTGGGAAAGGAATTCCTACTTAGACCTGTCTGAATTTCAATGGGGTAACTAGCGGCGATAAGGCGAACGAACGCAAACCATGAGTCCTAATTGAAAAACATAAAATATATTACCAGGCCTAGTCATTTCCCCACCCCTATTACAAATAAGATCTTCACTATATTCGTCATTTCACATACCGCTTGCTTTTCTTTTTCATATGTGTTCTCAATTTTTCTGTATGTTACAAATTGTGTCGCATATGCATGCATTTATTTTTACTTTTATTGCAACACATATTTCTATATTCACGCTTGGGTGATCATTTCTCTGTCGATTCATGATTGACTAGTCAGAATGTTTTCCCTCAGTAGGTTGCCATTTCTTTGTGGGGTAGACCAGTTACCATCCAACGCTATTGAACCCATTCTACCTTACTATTTACTCCTAGCTGTAGTTGGTGGGGGGCGTAAAATAATTGGATTCATAACTTTCCCAAGGATATTAATACGTAAATGAATGTAATGGAATTTGACTGGAATTCGAACTCGCCTCACCGATTTCTCATTTCTAGCCACAATGTCCTATACCGTGTCTAATAATGTATATGAAATGTTTTCAGTGACAACCCGTTTATAGAATTCGTTCCTTTAAGGTATTCTAGTCCGACCCTCCTTTGTGTGAAGGAGGTATTATATGTTAATGTATACTAATGACTAATGTGGGCTTTGGAGAGTGGAGTAAATCAAGATTATTCTCTACTGTTTCAAAGCTTTCCTATTTTATGCGTAACCAACAGAAAGCGTAAATATTCTTTGAACAAAGTGTTCCCTAGATTGAACCAAAACCTCTGTTATACACACTGTAAAACCTTATCAACATAGAAGAATATCACTGACACCTCACTTCAGTATTCGATATCCGATGTAGATATAGAATATCCACTTACGGCTACCCACATTTACATACCTAAATTTAGTAACTCTTTACAATGAATGACTCGCCAGCCTTGGGATGGATAGGAAGATGCGAGGGTTTCCTGACTACTATCATGGATTAAGAAATATTTCTGCTTGAGTTGTGATATTTTGCATGAATTAAATTCAACTTGTCTTATTTCAAACTGTATTTATTTATTTTCAGTTAAGTGTACACATGACTGTTGAAAAAGACTTCAAATGTCATTTGTTGCGTCATCTCTTGAAAATGAAAAAAAAATTGGCATCTTGGTGTTATCTATTATCTGGAATAAAAAAGGTTTAGGAACCAATAAGATACATACTGATGTCTGTTACATTATGGGATGGCGCTGCTGCCTTAATAATAGTACAAAAATGGGCAGAGGTTAAAAGGTTAGGGTTAGGGGGTTAGGGTTAGGGGGTTAGGGGCCTGGGTTAGGGGGTTAGGGTTAGGGGGTTAGGGTTAAGGTTAGGGGATATTTTGAAGATAGCCCAAGGTCTGAACCAACTGCCATCACAAAGGAAAACATTGATAGTGTTCACCACATGATTTTTCAAGCAAATTCCGAAATGAATAACATATCATTGGAGACAAGAAATGATAAATTGATTCTCGATAGATGGTGCTATTTGTGCCATCAACAAGTATGTTACTAATAGTGTCTAGTATGTCCCCATGAGTATTCAAATGAGTCCTAACTTATCTACATGTAAAAAAGGCTAAAAATAATAGAAGGCTTATTAATAAAAACAAACAAACAAACAAAAATCTCTCAGTAATATCAACTATGAACATGGACACAATATCTTGACCGTGTTTTCAAAATTAGACATTAAATAAATACATAAATACAATAATTTATTTCTTGTTAACAGTTAATATATTTCAACATTGAAAATGCCTAAATGTATAGCCGAAAACGCTTGGAAAAAACATTTTGACAGTTTTTATATAATTTATCTGCTGAAAAGAAAAACATTGTAAGAACACATGAAAAATTAGATAAAAAAAATCATAATCAAAGTACCTTTTTCTGGCATATTTAATGAAACTTGCATGAATGAGGGACTGCTACCTAAACACACACACACACACACACTCTCTGTGTGTGTGTGTGTGTCTCTCTCTCTCTCTATATATATATATGTGTATATCTATCTATCTATCTATCTATCTATCTATCTATCATTATATATATATATATATATATATATATATATATATATATATATATATATATATATATATATATATATATACGTTCATAAAGAGCTTGAGAATGAAAGTAAGAGAGAAATGAAGAAATCGTGAATGAGAGAGATATCGAAGTATTTATGAGGTTCTATACCAGACATAGGGGGTGAATATTATCTATGTCTCCAAAACCTACTAAATAGTCTTCTCTTGAGGAAGAAGATAACAAAAAAATCTACCCGTAAATAAGCTTCGGTTGATACATCCCATTACATGGAACATCATTTTAAATTGCCTTTTTTCCTGCGTATTTGGTATTTTCTTTTTTTCGTTTCCGAGAATCCCCGTACATATTTTTTCGTCATTTTCCTTCCTCTAGATTATAGCCCGTGTTATTGTCTTTCTCGAAATCTTTATTATTTTTATGCCTCTATGAATCAGTTTTATTCACCGGAGTATTTTTTTCCTGATGATCATAGATGCAGCTACGATTTCAGCGGAGACTCTTCACTGAATGCGAATTCATCTTCTCTCTCTCCAAACATTGTTTTTTTTTTCATTTTCTTCTGCTGCCACCCATTTATATATTTATTAATGTTAAGTTAAAATGCTGCAATACATAAATGAAATAGAATATCTTTCAATAAGTAAAATTGTGACCGAAACAATTTAGTAGGCGAAAAAAGTGCAATTGCTTAAAAACCGTTACAGGAATATGTTTAAAATAACGATTGCAAACTTTAGGACTGTAGATATACAAAAAAAAACAGGGATATAACCGAACTTTACTAGGTGTAATATCTTCGGAAAATATTAACCTCCACAATTACTGAATATAGTTCTTTTATATATATATACAGATACATACATACGTATATATATGTATGCAAATGGACACTGTGGAGTAATGGTTAACGGCTTGGATTGACGAATTGGAGAGCCGAGTTCGGATTCCAGTCGAATCCATTACATTCACTTACGTGCTAACACCCTTGGAAAAGGTGTGAATCCTCATCTTCTCCCTCCAACTATGGGTAAATAGCAGGGCAGACTGGGTTCTATAGCCTTGGATGGCAACTGGTCTAGGAGAAGGACAACTCTGAATTCAAAACCTGCGTAGGGTCGTTTGGGGAACTTGTGGCATTCGTTGCACCAGGTCCCTGTATTCGTCCCTCCAAAAAGTGTGGATGGCCCTGCACAAAGCCTTCACCACTATAATCAAATCCTGTGTTGGTGTCGGGCTTTCAGTTTTTTGGGAACTGATCTGTCTGGCCCTCATACGTCGAGTTCGACGGGAGAGTCCATCATATATATATATATATATATATATATAAATAAATTGTGGGAGGTACAGAACCGAAATATAGCCAGGAAAACAAATAATTTTTTCCTAATAGGCATTATGAAAAATAAGAGACGAAAACACTAACAAGACAGACCAACCGGTTTCGTTCCCTAGCTTATCAACGTCAACGGGGAACATAATAATTTATTTTATAATAAATAGCTTTTACTCTCAGAGACAATCTTCATACAATTAAAACATTAAAAAAATGAAATGAATAATGGAAGGTGTTAGTATGACTGTCAGTCTGGTTTAGAGTGAACTACTATCGGCTCGCCTCGATTTGATATTTAACAGTCCGCCCAGGAGTAAAGTATGTGGCACAAGGCCGAGTTTAACGTGGGTTTCTCAGAGCCCGTAAACACAGCCAAAAATACTCCCTTAAGAAACCGTATAGACGGGTTCAGGGCTTGTCTACCTCGTCCTGATTCCTCTTTGCCAAAGCAGAGAGTTCGACAGGAGTCGGTCACAGTCAGAGACTGCGGCTCGACTCGATTCGATATTTAACAGTCCGCCCACGAGTAAAGTATGTGGCACAAGGCCGAGTTTAACGTGGGTTTCTCCGAGCCCGTAAGCTTGGCCAAAAATACTCACTTAACAACCCATATAAACGGGTTCAGGGCTTGTCTACCTCCCCGGACGAAACTTTGACCTTCGGCAAAGCCTCTTGCGGGTTCCTCTCTGCCAAAGCAGAGAGTTCGACTGCGGCTTGACTCGATTGAGAGGCGTAATATACATAGTGTTAGGAAGAGTTCACTCTGTAGTCATAGGTAAGGACCCATAAGAATATATATATATATATATATATATATATATATATATATATATATATATATATAAAATGGTGGTACTCGATTGGAAAAACCTTGGATAGTTCGACTTGTTGTAGAACAAATCGATACCCAAGTAAAAGTGAGGAATAAAAAAGAAAGAACCAAGAACATGAAACTAAGGCGAAAACAATCGTCCAGAGTTGAAGCTCAAAGTCCAAAGAAAAAAGCTTCCAAAACGAGTAAAAACCAACTACGTAAAGTGCTCAATACACGAAGTATAGCAAAACCTAAGATTATCCTAAGGAGCCATGCACATATACATAAGATAACCCTAAGGGCAATCCGTTTAGGTGAAACCTAGGTAGTTTTGACTAGCTCCTTAGGGTTAACTTATATATATATATATTTATATATATATAGTTATCCACAGAGAGACTGTTTCGCTGTATAACAGCTTCTCCATATGGCTAGACGTCCGATTGCTTCAAGCCGGGAATGTGTTTGTGTGTGTATTTACTTTAGCATATTACCCCGAAAACATGTAAAAATCGCTACACAATTGCAGTCGTGTTTTAATACATAATAATGCATCTCATAAGGCGATTGTAAATTAATTTACATCATGAAATACATTGATATGCATTGAAACACGACTACAATTGTGTAGCGATTTTTGTATGTTTTCGTTCTAATATCCTAAAATAATATAGCTCTTCTCTGTATTGAACCCTCTTTTAAATTAAATGGTACGTACGCTGGAATTGTACTCTATTCGGTCTCGTGGTACCTCTCTCTCTCTCTTTCTCTCTCTCTCTCTCTCTCTCTCTATAGATATATATATATATATATATATATATATATATATATATATCGCTTTTGTAGTGCGTATTCAATTTATGTAACGTAAATCATTCAAACGAAAAACAAATACTGAAGCTAATTATATGGCGAGAATCACTCTCACAAACAATATTTAATAATAAAACACAACCAACTTCGAATCTGTTAATGAATGGTGTGATCCTTGTTCATAAATTCCGGGTTTATCTGGTCTTATTTTTTTGTACGAGCCGGCTTTCAGTCGTTCCGAACGACCATCCTCAGGTAGACATATCAGTGTGTTTTTGTTAAATTCCGAATAGCAATGCGACATGGAAAGATATTGCGGTCCGAAAGAGTGCTTTTTTAGTAATGAGATATTGTTAAATGTAAGAATAATTTTGGAGCGCTGCAGACACAACGCTGAGGTTGAATTTTTTTTAATTTGAAAAATGTGCGTTCTTGTACTGGAGAAAAGTGGCATGAACTAAATTGTTCAATAATAATAGTATATGTCACAATTATTATCAGGAATTTCGTACTTAGGATCAGGTTATTTTAATATCGGTTTTGTAGTGCGTATTCAATTTAAACCGATATTAAAATAACCTGATCCTAAGTGCGAAATTCCTGATAATAATTTATGAACAAGGATCACACCATTCATTAACAGATTCGAAGTTGATTGTATTTTATTATTTAATATTGTTTGTGAGAGTGATTCTCGCCATATAATTAGCTTCAGTATTTGTTTTTCGTTTGAATGATTTACGTTATATATATATATATGTGTGTGTGTGTGTGTGTGTGTGTGTGTGTGTGTGTGTGTGCAGATATGTAGAAAAATATGGAAGAACACGTTAGGTAAATAATCCGAAGTTCTTTAGTATTTTTGTTTTTATTTTTGAAAAACAGTGCTCCATACAAAAGTAGAGCTTAAATTAAAAACTACAATCATTACTAAATTAAAAAGGGTAAACTTCCTCGACGAAACTCTAGACTTAATGAACAACATATAGAAAAACCTTATAGAAAAACCTAACACTAATCCCTTGTATGTACACCCTAAGTCAAACCACCCCCCATCTATAATTAAGCATATACCCACATCAATAGAGAAAAGAATTAGCATGAACTCCACCAATAAGCAAATATTCCAACAACACAGTAATTTTTATAACATAGCCCTAAAAAATAGCGGATACAAAAGCGCTAACATAAAGTATAGAAACAATAGTACAAACCAGAAGAAAAACAGAAAAGAAAAATCATTTGGTATACCCGTCCGTTCAACCAAATGGTTAGTATTAAGCTAGGACATGAGTAACTAGCTTTAACTGAAAAACACTTTCCTACTAATAGCAGGCTTAGCAAGATATTTAATAAAACACCTTAAAATTAAGTTACAGTTGCACTGAAAATCTAGAAAGAATCATAAAAAAACATAATAATAAAATCCTGGTAAAACATGCATGCCAAAACAGTATTAATAAAAATCCTAAATTAAAATTAGACAAAAATAATGAAAAATTATGTGATTGTAGAAAACCTGAAGACTGCCCGTTGGAAAATAAAGGCCGCACAAAATCTATGGTATATCAATGCACTATCTCATCCATTGAGAATCTTAACACTGATAGGATATACGTTGGTTCAACGAAGAATGAATTTAAAATTAGATGGTGACAACAGAAAAGCTCCTTCAATAATATTAGAAATAGAAATCAGACATCCCTATCCGGATATTTTTGGCATTTAAAAGAAAAGAATAATACATCAAAAGCTTAACCCAATCATAAGATAGAAAAACCCTTTATGAAGTCGTCAAAAAAACAGATTGTAGTTCAGTAATGTGTTTATATACGAAACAGCCATTTAGAAAAAAATTAATAAATAAAATAAAACAAAATTCTCTAGGCCCTTAACGACATATTATGGTGCCAACAGCTATCTTTCGCTGTGACTGGCCAGACGATGTGCGTACATGAATGCCATCATTCGCTTTGAAATAGACACCCCTGGCCTACCTCGGCTTAACCTCTTTTCGAAGCTGACTGATATGTGGATAAAAATTAATTCTTAGGCCCCTTATCAAAATGGTCGCTCCAGCCGTTTCCATAGTAACTAATTTTGCGAATGAACATGTTTATAAAGATGCGTAAATTTCAAGATTCGTTATTCCTAAATTTTCGCTTGAGGATTCAACAGACCTTGATACTTTAATTCAATTTAATTTTAATAATTATATTTAGGTTCTCGGCTCTCTTTTTTGAAACATGAGAACTCTTATGTAGCGAATGAATCATATTTTAAAAAAAATAATTATAATATATATATATATATATATATATATATATATATATATATATATATATATATATATATATATATATAAATAAAAAGGAAAGAACAGTAAGATATAAAATCCGGTGTTCTTATAGATATTTTTATTTTTACACAATAGTGCTCAATGTAAATTTAAATTTACAGAGCAAATTAAATTCAGGGGCTTTAGCTTCCATTTCTGAAACATGGTTATCACTGTGTAGCGGTAAAACCATATTTTAAATCTATTAATTTATAATATATATATATATATATATATATATATATATATATATATATATATATATAGAGAGAGAGAGAGAGAGAGAGAGAGAGAGAGAGAGAGACAGAAAGAGACAAAAGAGATAGATAGATGTACATATCTTGAAGCAATTGACGGTAATTTAAACGATGCCAAACGAGTTCAAACTGAAGCTATACAATAGAAGGACGCTCCGAAAGTAGTGCTTCTCATATATGTCGACGTCAACGGAAGAAAATACGGGGGACAAATTAACACGTGATATTTCGCATTTGTTCCTCTGCCCAAAAAAGTTGTACTCTAAACTGGTTATGCATTTTCGCCTTACTTTTTATTTCGCCAGTCTACTGTTGTGCAGATGTTTCGCGAGACGTGTCACTCCATACACGTCCTGTTGAACGCATTATTCACAGCTTCACTTTGCTTACATCCTCTGTTTGCTCTCCGATGAATCTCAGCAGTTGCTAATTCGTACACACGTAAGTATTTAGTGACAGACTTCGACTATTTTTTTCTAAAAAATGAGCTCACTAAATAATCGATAACTTTTCCTAAGGCATTTGTATAGTGAATGTAAACGCAACAGACAAAGCTAAGTTTTAAAATCATTCCGCCGATTCCACATCTATCGCTGATATAGATTAAACAATTTACTCGTATATTAAATGAACATTAAAAGTAGTTTCTTTTATGGTAAGAGGACAGAATACACAGTTGTTAGAAAAAGGTGCAAACGTGATAATAACAAATTGGGGACACTAAAATCAAACAAGTACAACAATTTTATTATTTAGGAAGCGTGTTAACAGAAGACGATGTGTGCGACACAAAGTATTAAAAAAACAGAAAAAGTAGTTGCATTCGGATAGTAAAAGATGCCTTCCAAAAGTTAAGTAATGTATTACAAAAAAGAAAAGAATCCTTAAGAATAAAGAAAAGAGTACTGAGATGTTACGTAATATCAGTCCTTCTATACGGCAAGGAATGCTTGCATATCTTCAAGATGATCTTAAAAAGAATTTATTTGGATTTTTCAAAGCAAATAAATAATCAATGCGGAGTTTGTCTGCAGTCTTTTCATCATAATATCAGGAATTGCTTGAAAGTGAGAAAAACTTGCTTTTTCCAGTGACAACGCCTAATATTTGTTTAATAAAATCCTTCCATGTTGCTTCTAATTTTGACCTCTGCGAATAGACAACCATTCCTTTCCTATCCAGATGTATCATCGAATAACTAAACTCCACGTATCTAAATTCCTGAGACTAGCATTTGTTAATATTCATAGTTCTGGAAATTTTATGCAATATAGGATAAATCATTAGAAGGTGTGTTAACTGTTTGTTTTTTACGGCTTATCAACCCTTTGCGGGTTATTTAAAGTCAGAAACTATTTTAGGTCGCAAGAAGATTGTTTTTAAGATAAAGTAATAGTTTAGTGATACAAGTCTTGCTAATTAACCCATAGTTTTGGGGAAGAATGCATATTAAATTCGTTCCCCAACGGTATTTGCGTGAAAGCGACCATAAGGAACCCAAGTGGGATTTGAACTCGGCTTTCCGATTAAAAATTCCGAGCCATTATCCATGACACCATCCGCACATCCAAGCTTACAGCACCTGGTATTCCTAAGCATTCACTACTGACCAGGCATGGCGTTGCTTAACTTCGGCCATCGTACAGGGACCGGTGTTTCAACGTGATATGGCCGTAATATGGAAGGCTGTAGAGAACAGCGGTTTAAATTTGTATACAAACAAGATAAGGAAAACTTAAAATAAGCCTATCATGAAAGATATCAAAGAGATCCTTTCAAAAGTAAATACTATATTTCTTTTCATACATACAGCGCCAGCAATTTGTCATGGTAAATTTAAGGAAAACTTGATAAAAACCTACTGACATTAATGCGTTCCTATCAAAGTTTATCATAAATTTGATGATAACAGTTATTTAATTATGGGGTGAGGTCGGTATTAGTGAAAAGATGCAATAAATATAAGCGTTTAATAGGTATTTTTGGTACTTTTTAAAGCCTAAAGGTCAATGTTACATATCACGCACGTGGACTAAATATTTATTCCCATATTTCAAATTTAATTTATGGAGTTCAAACAGCCTGTTCCTATCTATCTATCTATCTATCTATCTATCTATCTATCTATCTATCTATCTATCTATCTATCTAACTATCTATCACTATGTTTCTGTCAGTCTTTTCAAATCTATCTATATATCCGAGTTTTTTTCTATCTATCTAGCTATGCCAGTTTTTTTTTACTATCCATCTATCTATATCAGTCAGTTAATATCTATCTATCTATGCACGTTTTTCATACCCATCTCTCTATATCAGTCAGTTAATATCTATCTATCTATCTATCTATGCCATTTTTCCTATCCATCTATCTATATCAGTCAGTTAATATCTATCTATCTATCTATCTATCTATCTATCTATCTATCTATCTATCTATCTATCTATCTATCTATGCCAGTTTTCCTATCCATCTATCTATATCAGTCAGTTAATATCTATCTATCTATCTATCTATGCCAGTTTTCCTATCCATCTATCTATATCAGTCAGTTAATATCTATCTATCTATCTATCTATCTATCTATCTATCTATCTATCTATCTGTTATGGGAACTTACCTAAAACGACAGAGTGAACTCTTCCTGACACTATAAATGCTGTGCCTCTCAAGAGAGACGTGAACGTGATGAGACGGAATCGAGTTGAGCTAATAGTAGTTTCCTCCAAACCAGACTGACAGTCATACTAACACCTTCAAAATCTTGTATTATTATTCTGTGTATATATCTTTGTTATTTCTACTCTTGTGCTCGTGTTATTCTCCCTTAGTCCTATCCTTGGATCATAAGCCCAACTTTAGAATGTCTGAAACCCAACTTCTCGATAGCTCCTCTCTGCGGCTACTCGGTCTCACGCTGTCCGCTGACCTGAGATGGAACAAATACATCGAGTCAATTGCTTCATCCACCGCAAGGAAAGTTGGCTCCCTGTGCCGGGCTAGGAAATTTTTCTCCTCGTAATCGATCCTCCAAATCTATAAATCAACCATTCGCCCTTGCATGGAGTATTGCTGCCATATATGGTCTGGAGCCCCTGCTGTTTGCTTCAGGGTTCTTGATAAGATCCAGAGACGGATATGCAATGTAATTGGCCCTGATCTATCATCTCGTCTGCAGTCGCTCTCTCACAGACGCGCCGTTGCCTCGCTCTGTCTTTTTTACAAATACTTTCACGGTAATTGCCCCGATTAGCTGCTTTCACTGGTTCCCAGGCTTCATGAATTTAGGCGTCCTACGACGCTGGCATCCCGTTCCCACCCCTTCATCGTTGAAACTGTTAGATGTAGACGTCTCTTCTACTCCAATAGCTTCATGTCTCGCTCATCTCGCCTGTGGAACTCCCTTCCTTATTCTTGTTTCCCTGACGAGTATAATCTCCAACTATTTAAGTGTAACGTCAATCGATATCTCCAGTTGCCTTGATCTATCCACTTCCCTTCTCCACATCCTTTCCCCCTTTCATTCCTATCTGCTCTCGCTCCAAATCTTCTGTAACCCCCTTGCCTTGATCGATCCACTATCTTTCTCCACATCCTTTCATCTACCACTCCTATTTGCTCTCGCTCCAAATCTTCTGTAACCCCCTTGCCTTGATCGATCCACTATCTTTTTCCACATCCTTTCATCTACCACTCCTATCTGCTCGTCCTCCAAACCTTCTGTAACCCCTTGCGTGCTAGTGGCTTCCAGTCTTGCTTGGGGTGAAAAGCTTAAAAAAAAACAGTCGCGACGAGGATATTGAACCATAACACTATCTATCTATCTATCTATCTATCTATTTATTTATTTATTTATGTCGAAGCAGATGCTACGAATATGTCATTGAATAATATATTTCGTTATATATACGTGATTCCAGCAAGCTAATATGTATTTAAAAGATTAAAATCAAAGTGTTTTCATTCTGAAAGTTTTATCAACGTTGTTATCCATTGTTACTGATGGAAAGGTTCAAATCATGTGCTTGCTATTATTTAGTTAAACTCTTTGAGGATGTGCGCCTCACCTGATAGTTAGGAGCAACGAAAGTGAAACCAGCGAACCGAGTTCGAATTTCGGCCGATTTCCTTTCCTTCACACATAATAGAAATCTCCTTGGGGAAGGTATAATCCCATCTCCACCGCCCAACAGCTATGTGTTATATAGTATGGATGACGGGTGTATCTTATTTTGAGGTGGTAGTCAGTTTACGAATAGGGAAGCTATTAAGACGGATGAGCTTCATCAACCTATCTTGGCCTAGACAGGCTACTCAGGATTTTAAGCTCAGAAATGTTGTTCTACAGGAAGATGTTGAGGATTCCATGGACAGAGTATGTGCAAATGAATGGCGGAACAGTGTTTAGGAGAGATAAAAAAAAGAAATTGATTAAGAAATACAAAAGACAGGATATTGTGGAGAGCCATGATCGCCAACATCCTGAATGGATACGGTATATAGAAGAAGAAGAAGAAGAAGAAGAAGAAGAAGAAGAAGAAGAAGAAGAAGAAGAAGAAGAAGAAGAAGAAGAAGAAGAAGAAGTTTTAGTAGATGAATGGCGGAACAATATTTTATATAACAAAAAATCTATTAAGAACTGCTAAAGATAGGAACTTGTGGAGGGCCATAATCGTCTATGCCATGAAGGAAAGCGGCACATATAAAAAGTGCCTGTCTACAATGTCTGATGAAAGATTGTCATCTCATTGTTTTGAATCAGTAAATTTGCTTGGCATGTAATATGACATATTTAAATGTTGTAAACTTATTTCTTTCCATGTCTACTTATGAATACATTTCCTCTTTACAGAGTTATGTAGATATATATCTGTAACCATCAGTCATTCTGATTGGTGTAACATCTCCCTGAACATATCTGAGGATTTATATAATGCAATTACGACGCCAAGTTGTATTTTTCTTCCTCAAAACAGTTCAATAGAAATCTCATAGAATGCGCTGTCTAGTCATAGTGACGAAGAAAAGATTTCTTCCCCGATAAAATAACGTCGCTGTTCAAGGGAACTACAGCGCTTAATTGATGACAACTGAAATGGTGGAAAAAGAAAAGGATTCTGAAAGAGAAGTGAAAATAATTATGAAATATGAAGTCGTCAGATATGTCCATCATTACCTGCGCACTTGAGACAGTCCTGAAGAGTATTTTACAAAAATATTGGAAGAATTTGAAATCCAAGTAATGACCGAGAAGGATTCATCGGACAGCAATGAAGAAAAAATCTAGAATACTGAGGAAAGTCCTGGAATATTAAATCATCTTACTCTCACTTGATCCTAAGTATAGATCAGCAGTTATTACTATTTTGAACATTCTTATGATTATAAAATTTAAAACCTATCTTTTTTGTCTATTATCACGTAGATCCAATACAGCTCTATGGTAAATGCATTTTAATAATTTTAAATCTTACAAATGTTAGTGAAAGAAAGCGAGAAAAAAGGACTAAATATCAATTGACAGAAGAGAGAATACATAGTTGTTATCAAAAGGAACAGTCCAACATGCAAATTGGCGATATCAAAATGCAAGAATTTAATTTTCTGGGATATGTTTTAAGAGCGGGCAGAAAGTACGACATTTAAATTCGAAGGCGCACTGTGATAGCGAATGTTGTCTTCTAATAGCTAAAAAAATATTAAGAAACAGAAGAATTCCGTTAGAAACAAAGAAACGAGTACTGAACCGTTATGTAATATGATTCCTCCTATATGGCAATGAATGCTGGACAATTTCGGTACAAATGGAAAGTCTTTAGACAGCAGAAATATGGTGCTACAAAAGACTACTGAATATACCATGGAAAAATATGTGAGCAAAGATGAAATTTTAAAGAGAGTGGAAGCAAAATGGATACTTGTCTTTCAAATCAGAAACAGACAGGTGAATCTATTAGGGTATATATGATGGGTCAGGCTATCCATTTCCAATTAGAGAGGAATTTAAACCAGTTTCGCGGGTTTTTTAAAAATTTATTTATACTAATGTTCACACAGGAAAAGGTCCAAGAGCACCTCAGAGATTAACCTCTGTGGTGTTGTGTGAGCTTAAGATATAGACAAGAAGTGAAGGTCATGGAATTAACCAGAAATATAACGATTAACCATAGAGAGAAATAGGTCAAGATTGTAGTGATTAATTTTCAATCGCCTGATGAGATGCATTGATACACAATGAAACACGACAGCAGTTGTGTAGCGATTTTTACATGCTTTTGGTGTAATATACTAAAATAAATAATATTGCTCTATTATTTATTGAGACCTCTTTTAAATAAAATGTTACGAACGTTGCAATTTTACTCTCTTTGCTCTCAACGTTACTATATATATATATATATATATATATATATATATATATATATATATATATATATATATATATGGAGAGAGAGAGAGAGACTGACAGACAGACAGACAGAGGGATTGAGACGTACATATCTAAAGATATAACGATTAAACCTAGAGAGAAATAGGTCAAAATTTCTTGTGATTAGGAAAACATCATGCCTGGAATCTGTTCTCCAAAGCACCAGTTCTTGGAAAGATGATGTCCGAAAGAATTATATGAATACAAAGGAAATGGGGATGACTCACCCTTGTCTACGTGCCACAGTGGGTCCCAGTTTTAAAGGCGGTGGGACTAAAGTTTACTGATTGTCAGGCCATATGCAATGGAAGTAGCGATAGAGCATCGATAGGCTGGCAACGTTTCATTCGGAAAAGGGGCAGTAATGTGAAACACAGTTCATCAACCACAGGGCTGCTTTAACGCTTTTGAACTCTATAAAGACAGGCGATTAAGAACTGGCTAACTCCAGGCCATATATATCAGTAATATTCCCTTTTTGGTCATATCTGGTTATTGTAAAACCTGTTTATTATCATTTTATCGTAATATAATTTTTTACCCACCATTTTGATTAGATACAGTGATATCACTATTAAGTCGTTTCAAGTTAAATCATTTTCGAAGATAAGTCGGTTTTTCTTAAAAATTAACTGGAAAAATCAAACTTGTTTGTGGTCTTTTTACTCAAGTTTACGTCGGATGTTAAAAACATTAGACACGTCACTAAAAATAATAAACACATAAAATTATATTCAAATAAATTTATAAGTAATATTATGTATACCATATATACATACATACATATATATATATATATATATATATATATATATATATATATATATATATATATATATATATATATATATATATATATTTCTCCTGATGATGGCCATGTTGGCCGAAACTAGTCAAGGAATCTAAATGAAATAGTAATAATAAAAACGAAAGAATATTAATCTACAATCCAGTGTGTCTAAAGATTTCATTTTTTTACATAATTTTTATCGTTCAATACATACATTATATATATATATATATATATATATATATATATATATATATATATATATATATATATATATATATATATACATAATATTATTTACAAATTTATTATAGAATTATCAAAAACAAAACAATTAGTATAATAAAGTATGTTCCGCAGATATTCATATTTCAAATTCCTGCAGACATTCGTGTATTTTATCCGCTCCAACACCGATTGTGTATTCACATTTGTCTACATCTGTGCTCTGCCGTTGACGTTCTTTCAATTAAATTTCAGTTGTGATTTAGAATACAGTTTTGCCAATCGCTTTGAAGAAAAGGCCCAGTGCAAGTGCTAATGCTAAGCTAAGCATAAAGTTATAACGCTGGAAGATAAGGTGGAAATTAATTATTTTGTTCAGAATACTTTACTTACATACCATAAATACTGTAATAGGGAGTGCTTATTTGCGGTTAATACTGTGGTTATTTCAACTAAAGGCGTTTTTCGAAATATTTCGTGATCTCTAGAACCAATTACCGGCGTTGGGCGATGTATACCTGCATGTTCTGCATTTAATATTTCCGTTTTCATCACACTGATTAAATTTTCTGCCTTTGCAATATATATTTCAAAAATATATAATAATACCATACCAAGAAGAATATGGGACAATTGAGAAGGCGTGCTGCCACTTGATCCCCATTTAGAGCCGTCAGATGGAATTAATTCAGAAACCGAACGATGACAGAATAATAATAACGCTGCCGAAGTTCCAATTATGAAAGAAGAAAAACGATGTTTTCACATCGAATCTGCACTTTGCAAAATTACCTTTCTGAAAATACAGCGCTGTATATTTCTGCATATTATTTCTAAATTTCAATCATAAATCAATAATAAGGTAAATAGTTGATTTTTTCTTCAGCATTTGCATGTTGAAATTTGCTATTCACGTGTTTAGGATCCCAGGGGTAAACACAGAAGATTTGTGCAAACTAAGTTACCCGATTTATATGGGGAAATATTTACTGAATAAGAAAGAAAATAATCATGTAAAAGCTTCAACGGCAAATTAGCGAAGCAAAAGAAGAATCAAATCAGTGTTAAGAATAAATTGTCAGGTAAACGAACGACTTTTGCGATGAGGACAGGGTTTTTAACTGGCACTTCTCAAGTACATCGCCATACTGGAGGTCTTAGTTATGTGCCTTCCAACATTTTTTAAAAATTCTAGAAAGCTAAAAATATCAATATACCCTGAAAAAAAATCTAATATGGTCAAATATTAAATATATATTGTATTCATCGTCGACTGATCTATCGCGTTAATAAGATCAAATATTTATATCTGAAGGATAAAACAAATTGATTCGTTTTCTACGGATTATCAACCATTTACAGGTTACTTAAAGCTAGAAAATATGTTTTGATTGTAAGAATCTCTTTCAAGAAAATAAGGTTTTTCGTGATAACAATCGTACTAATTAACCTATAGCTGTGGAGAAAAAGTCTATTCATACCTTTTCCAATGTTTTTTTTACGCATAAGTGATTATAACGTAGGCAACTGGAATTGGAACTCTCCGATTAACAAGAGCCCATCCAAGCTTAGGGCTCCTGGTATTCCCAAACTGTCACCTGTTTAGTTACTGACCAAGCTTGACGTTGCTTAACATCTGTGATCATACAGGAACTGGTGTTTCAACATGATATCGCCTTAATGAAGTATAAAACAAAGACATTTTTATTATTATTATTCAAAATAAGATTTTTCCGATATATATGAAATTTGTGAATTTAAATGTTTTTTGGTTATCAGTATATTTTTTTACAATAATGCTAATCCTTTACAAAATCCAAGAGACATTCAAAGTAGATGGTTAGAGGTTAAGTGTCACAGTTTATAGCGTTACCTGGGGGGGGGGATAACGGTTAACCCTGGACTTGACCAGAAATATAACGTTTAGACCCGAGGTTTGAAGAAATTAAATTGTAGTGATCCTATTAGATGCCTGTTCCACAAATCAACAGTTCGAGGGAAGAATTTTCTCGAATGGAATTGCCAATTCACCAATGGAATATGAAGGGAATCAGGGCGGTTCGCTACAAGGGGTGTTGATGGGTGGTCTTAGCTTAGAAGGCTAGAACTAAATAATGGAGTTCGTCTGAGTACTTTGGAGGCACAGTAGAGTAATGGATAGCGGCTAGGGTTGAGGAATTGAGGAGCCGAGTTCGAATTCTAGTCGAATCTATTATATTAACTTACGTGCTAATACTCTTGGGAAAGGTGTGAATCCTTCCCTTGCACCCCCAAGTATGGCAGAAGAGACCGGGTTATATAGCATTGAATGGCACCTGGTCTACCGCAGAAAGAAATGGCAACCTACTGCGGGAAAAATCTGCCGAAAGATACATGATCGCCTAAGCATTTCCACAGAAATAGCTATTGAGCAGCGAGAGGCTTGCGACATTTCGAAAGCGAGAAATATTCCATTAATTTTCCCAATATTTCTGTTAATATATTTTTTAATTTGTTTTAATTTTATACTAAGAAATTTGTTTACAAATGAGATATGTGCATTCTTGCAGATACGTTTTTTCAATATATTATTTTTGGCATTCGTTACCAAGTAAATATACTTTTGGCATCTCTCTAGTAATTCGTCAAAGGCGTATGTATTTTTATTTAACATCATCAGATGCCACTTGCAGTGCCTGTCTGAGAGCACATAGAGTACTGTTCGATAAAAGTGACTCACCTGATTTGTTTAGTTAAAAAAATTTCGCCTCTTCCCGACCACCTAGTAAAAAAGTTTACTCACCCTAAGGTATTCTATTGATAATTATTATAATTTTGGATATAAATGAGATTTAGGGAAAAACTAAAAAGTGACTTACTTATTTCCTGCAACTAGTAATCAATAGAAACATAACCGAACAGCTTTAAATAAAGAATAATAGAGGTATAATTTATTTATAATAGGTAATATAGTTCGAAATATTTAATAATCTATGGGTCCTCCTTTATTTTGAATAACCTTTTCAAACTTTTTGGCATTGATTTGATTACGTTCTGGCAAATCTCATCTCCAAGCATTGAATTCCATTCGGATATGAAATTCACAATCAAATCCACTTTGTTGCTCAATTGCTTTCTCGAGAGCCTGTACTTTATAATGCTCCATAAGTTTTCTATGGGGTTGAGGTCAGGAGATTGGGGTGACCATGTCATAACACTCACCTGCTTCTCATCAAAGTATTCCTTCATCAATTTTGATTTGTGACAGGGAGCATTATCCTTCATAAAAATAAGCTTGGTGGGGTCGATTTGCATCGTTTCAGCAGAAGGGAGCAGACAAGACTCTAACATTCTCTTGTACTGCTCGCTTCTGAGGGTGTTTTCAATAGGTTTTAAGAAATCAGTTACATGAAAAGAAAATCATCCCCAGAACATTATACTGAACGGATGCTTGACAGTACTTACTGCTAAATTCAAAGAGCTTTCAAAGCTTCTTCTTCGGATTTTAGATCGCTTATCCTTTGAATTTAGCTCAACTTTCGTTTCATCGGAGAAGAGAACATTTAGTGAAAAAATCAGGTGAGTCACTTTTATCGAACAGCACTGTATAATCAGACATTTTGAACAAGGCTAATCTATTCAAGAAGTGGAGACAGAAAACGATTTCGAACGATCTGGAAAGAATGTAAACACAGAGATGATTAGAAACGGGGTTAGTGTTCGGATTGTTCTGGTTAGAGATATGTAAGTGGCGAGCAGACCTTGAACAGAATGACAGCTAGTATTTGTGGCAGAATAGTCATTACTTTGGACATGGTGTACAAACTGAAGGTTTAAGGTTTTTACCCGGAACTTTAGAAGAGGTCCCCTGGTAAATTAGGGGGGGGGGGTGCGTAAAATGGTCTAAATTCTGTGACAGCAACAGCTATTGCCATCAGTAGGAAATCCGATATCTATCCATCTCTCTCTCACTCTCTCTCACTATATATATATATATATATATATTTATATTTATATATATATATATATATATATACATACACACACATATATATATATATATATATATATATATATATATATATATATATATATATATGTGTGTGTGTATATATATATATATATCAGTTCATCTCATAATTTCTGTCTGAATTTTGAATAAAGAAAACAAGTGACCAAATGTTACATTTAATTACAGATTCAATCAACAATGTATTTTCCCTGATTATGTATGACTTCCTTCCATCTATTAACAAGCTTACTAAGTCTATTACTGTAAAATCCTTTTTGTTTTGATTCGAAGAACTCACAAATGCCAGTTTTAACCTCTTCCTGTGTTACAAAAGCTGTTTTTTCCAAATGATTCTGTAAGCTACGAAACAAATGGCAGTCTGAAGGAGCAAGGGCGGGAGAATAAGGTGGATGAGGAATTTTCTCCGAACCAAGTTCTTCGATCTTTTGTGACGTGATTCTTGCTGTGCGTGGTCGCGCATTGTCCTGATGAAACATCACCCGTTTTCGATTCACTAGAGCGGGTCTTTTTTCCTCTAAGCTTGGTTCAAACGCTCAAATTGCTGACAATATATTTGAGCATTAATTGTTGCATTAGGTGGTAAGAATTCAAAGTAGATTATTCATTGGCAATCCCACCAGATTGAAAGAAGAACCTTTTGCCCATGAAGTTCCCTACTCGGATGTGGCTGGGGTCCTTCTCCTTTACCAAGCCATTGTCTACGACGCTTAAAATTTCGATAAAAGATCCATTTTTCGTCGCCAGTCACAAGTCTATCCAGAAAAAGTGAAACAAGTTGGCGAGAATGGAGAGAAGAGCAAATGTCAACTCGGGATTTGAGGTTGTTTTCAGACAATTCATGAGGCAGCCGTTTTCCAAGTTTAGGAACTTTTCAAAGTTGTTGAAGATGACGATGAACAGTTATATGGTTTGAACTGAGAACCACTGCCAATTCCTCAACTGATAAAGCAGGATTTACTTCAAGGGCTGCTTCAAGAAGCTTTTCATCAAACTCAACTGGACCTCCGGTTCGATCTTCATACATTCCTCTCAATAAACTGAGTGAATGTTTCTAGCCGCTTCGGCTGCTGAATTTTTTTTCTTGAACTCATAAAGGATTATGAGCCTTAAATGATTCTTGGGTACTTCCATGTTAGCAGGGATTTAATCAAACAAAATTTAATTTTATTGTTCTCTGAAATAAAATTTGATCAGTTTAAATGCATCTAAACATAAAAATAATGTTCAGCTCCATTAGACATTATAAAATACTCTTTAAATTTCGTTCATTTTAACGAAAAGTTAAAATTCGGACAGAACTTATGGGATGACCTAAAATATATATATACACATATATATATATTATAAATAAGAGGGAAACCGCAAATGTTTTTGGTTATAATGTGATTTTAAAAAAATATATATATTATAGTTTATTTTGCATATTTTTTGCTACACCAGTTTCTGGTTTCGCGACCTTTATCAGGCAAAGAGTGGATATTTCTCCATATTATTAAAATGAATTAATTTTCATCATATTTTTCGATGTTTAACAGTTAGAAATGATAAAATATATAATTTTAATGTATGCTATATCTATGATGATAGGTATTCGATTCTGGGGATAGGGCATATGTAAAGATTCTCGCCGCTGGATGTTGACTCCAATGCCCACTTTTATATTATATATATATATATATATATATGTGTGTGTGTGTGTGTGTGTGTGTGTGCATTTATTTATATATATATGTGTGTGTGCGTGTGTGTGGGGGTGTGTAAGAGTGTGTGATGTATAACAAATTTGAAAAAAAATTCCTGTGATGCGTTTCGTCCTTCGTCCGATGTATTTCTGACCGTCTAAACGCGTCACAAGAAAACTTTTTTCAACAGTCATATACATACGCATCAGTTTATATGTCTCAATGAAAAGGTGTGAAAGCAAGCTATTGATATAAGTAAAGTAACAGAAACAGACAGTAAATGAAGCATTTCAACTAATAATTCGAGACTAATGCAGCTTTTTTAATGCATCTTATGATTCTACAGAGCAATATGCAAATTTGAAAAGTGAAAATTTGTGGAATAGATATGAAATGTTCCGTATATGAACATGAACATAACCCTATCAGAAAGAAACACCCACCTGACCCGACACTAAAACTATTAAAAACTGACGCCCACTTATACTACCCAAACCGTAACTTGATGCCCACATGACACGACCCTAAAGTTATTACCGTTCAGTTTTAACAGATATTTTACTATTTGTGTTACTCTGGTATATATATATATCTATCTATATATATGTATATATCTACGTACGTACATTACATATATATATATATATATATATATATATATATATATATATATATATATGATTTAAATAAACAAAATTTTATGTTAATTTTTTTTAAATATCCGAACCTAGGCTGCCTTTCGGCCAACGCATCATCAGGGACAAATCGTTGGCAACTTTTAACTCATTTGGATTGATTAGAGATAGGACTGGGACACGCTTAAAATTACGAATGTTGTAAATACGTAAAATTGAGAAAAAACAAACAAATAAATTTACGATTAAAATACGTAAATAAATAAAGAAATTCATCCAGTGGAGCATAAACATGAAAAAATAAAACTCACAGATCTATATATATATATATATATATATATATATATACTATTTAAGCAGAAAGAGAATTTTGTAAGATCCTTAAAT
Organism: Acanthosepion esculentum; assembly: GCA_964036315.1. Classification (NCBI taxonomy): domain Eukaryota; kingdom Metazoa; phylum Mollusca; class Cephalopoda; order Sepiida; family Sepiidae; genus Acanthosepion; species Acanthosepion esculentum. The sequence continues at coordinate 11,200,214 of OZ038485.1, read as the reverse complement.
TTATTCGGAGATCTGTGAGCTTTATTTTTATAATATATATAATATATATATATATATATATATATATAATATATATTTATAGATGTATATATAGTTATATTAATAATATTATAATAATATATATATTTATATTAAGATATATATAAGTATATATATATATATATAAATATATATATATATATATAGAGAGAGAGAGAGAGATAGATAGATAGATAGATAGATAGATAGATAGATAGATAGATAGATAGATAGATAGATATAGACAGATAAAATAGATATAGTGACAGATTGATCTATAGACAGATATGGACACAGATGATAGATACATTCTCATATTAAGATAGATTGTCATATTATGATAGATAGATAGATAGATAGATAGATAGAGAGAGGTCGATTGTCATATTAATATAGATAGATTGATAGATAGATATATTGTCATTATGATAATCAAAATATCATATAGCATATATATATATATATATATATATATATATATATATATATATATATATATATATATATAGATAGATAGATAGATAGATAGATACGGAGGAGACAGTTCGTTTAATAGAAAGATTGCTATCTTATTATTCATTTTGGAAATAAATCAAGAATAACAGACGGCGATCACAACTCAATTATTTAAATCCAAACAGATCTATTCTCATGAATCTTTCTGTCGACATATGTCCAAAAAATAATGCAGCCATAAATATTTTGGTCAAAATATAACCATCTAATAACTGCCAAATATCACACAAAAATAGCTAAACTTTATGATACACTAAAGAAAAATACTAAAGACTTGGACGACCAATTAATGAAAAGAGCCGAGAGTTATCGTGCAAAAAAACAGTTGAACATCGAGTTGTTTTGTCTGGCAAAGAACAGAAATAAATCCAATAGAAGGAGTAAACAAAAATCTACAAACGAATCTGAATAAAGAAACGATTTGAAAGTGAACAACAAAGGGAAATAATCCCGTTTAAATAATTTAAGAAAAAGTAACAGGTATAAGTCAAAAGTTGGAAACATTATTTGGGGAACCTTGAGCGCAGTAGTTGAAATGTATGGATCAAAACCTACAAGATAAGGATAATCCAATATCGTGGCGTGTTGCCTAGCGGTTAAAATGAACAGTTCATTTATCCATGCCAAATTGATACGGGTAATTTTTAACAAAAAAGATAGGGAATTTATTCACGTATTTGCACGCTTAATGTAGTGACAGAAACTCGTTTCAGGAAAATAAATCACAATTCTTAAAGTCCGTAGTTTTAACGAATCGTCATGAATAGGAAATGTTCATACAACAGATTAAATGATCTGAACCAAAATAATATTCTAAAATGTTTAAGACAAAATTAAGTGAGTTCGCTACTCACCGAAGGGTTATATCATTATTACTGTTATGAATAATCAAGAGTGGTCTTTCTTGTTTGGTTACTCTCCTCTTTCTGTTTACTGGGACTATAAAAGGACACGCTAACCTTGTATTCTCAGGTGAATAAAGCCTTCTTAAAACCTACACCTGTGTACTTGTGTCATTACACATACATTCAAAAATAGATGAAGAGAGATAGAGAGACAGAGAGTTTGGGATCATTTCTTTATGGGTAAATTCTTAGAGCCACAAGGAATATTTTGAAATAAATTTGAAAGGAATAAAAAATATAAATTAATAAAAAAAATCCCTTGCTCTTTCGTCTTAATGATAACACGTATTTGCTTTTATTAAATTTTGGGGTATTTTTTCATCATGCTCAGATTTAAGTGAATCTTTGGCGGTACCTACAACAGTCAACACGATCAAAATTTGAGTCATCAGATCAGTCAGGGGGAACTGAATCAAAATAATGAAGAAAGAAAAATACGTTACTTTAATCAACTATTAATGGAATTAGTCATTTATTTGTAGAATTAGTTTACTAGCAACAAAATCAGATATATAATATTTCTTGGTGGAGAAAGTGACGTGTTGCTTAGGGTTAAAATACTTTCCTTGGAATGTTGAGAGAAAATTCTTTTAAGTTAATTAATTTTTATACGGATGTACTTTATAAAAAGCCTTCTTATTTGAAGAAATGTCATACATTTTCAGATCAGAATAGTTAAAGAAAAGATCTCATTGTTTGCATTTAAATATTTTATGACGTCAAGCAGGTAAGAAAATATAAAATAAAAGAAAGGGAGTAAGAAGGATATTTTGACTACTTTTAATTAATTTCAATTCTATACTTTTAATGTCGTATAAGTATAAAAGATTTGTAACGACCCCTTCTTGAGAAAATAAACAAAGTGGCCAATCCAGAGGTCACATTAACAGCATTGCTGTAACCAGCTGATAACGAGTTCTCTGTTTGGTCAATACATGAGAAAAGGCCAGCCCTACCTCGATTCCACCTTCGCAGAAAATTTAGAAACCCTCACCTTTTTTTGACGACTGACGCCCGAGAAGGGAATTAAAATATACCGAGGTGGCTTCTGACAGACAATCACGTGGAAACGTCAACATGCACGTACCATTTGAATAAATTTATGTTTAATTATTACACACACACACACACACACACACACACACACACACACACACACACACACACATATATATATATATATATATATATATATATATATATATATATATATATATATATATATTTGATATTTCATGTTATTTTTTTTTTTACTTTTTCTTATGGCGTGTTACTATTTGCCTATGTCCATGGCCACTCTCGCGTTGGATTAAGGATCCACCCACACTGCGTCTTTACTGCCATGATGGACGGATTTCCGAACACTTTCGGCTGTGCTTTTAGCCATTATCAAGGCTGATATTATTTTTACTTTTTAACTGAATGTATGGGTTGTGTGTATGTGTCTAGATTTATAGGGATGTTGCATTTTCCAAACAAGGTCATCACATTGTGACCGTGTTCCTAGTTAATTTTGTTTTTTTTATTCTTTGTTATTAGGGCTTCCATTATTTTTAAAACTTTTTTACATATGGATGAGGTTATTATGTTTGTATTTTCTAATAGAATGTTTCAGATAGAGTCTGGTATGTTTTTGCGTGTGTTTAAATGAATTCTAATGGAGCTGTGGTCGGATATGCGAAACGTAATCGTCTGGATAGGCATGTAGTAGTGTTACCGATATAATTATTTATGTTTTTTTTTCTAATAGTATTATTCGGATGAAATGTTTTAGGTTTGCATGTCCATTTAAATGAGTTCTAATGGAGCTCTGGTGGGATAGACAAATTCTTTATATATGAATGACAAAGTAAAACAAAATTATTTTTTTAAAAAAAGGATACTGAGGTCATTCTGCTTCTTAATTAAAGGAGTTGTTATTGATTTGCAAGATGTAAATCTGGGCTGTTATGATTGTCATGAAAGTAAGAAAAATTGTAAGAACTCTTTAAATGTTTTATTAATATTTTTAGAAAAGATATAAGGTTTTCTTAGACAATACCTAGTTTGTAGGAATAATGAATGATGCCTTATTAAAAGACATCCAGTAATTTCCCCTGGTCCGTATGTGCGCATCCGATCGCGTTTACCCGTCCGTGTGTTACGTCCAGGTAGCGTGTGGTGGTAGGTAAATAGTTACCGCAAATTACTGTGATTCTCGATAGACATTTTGATTCATAAATAAATTCCCCATTGTTTATAAAATAATAATAATTTCCTCGTCTATGAAATTCAAACAACACGGGAATATATTCAAACGCTAACCCCAAAAGAATTAAGAGCAACAAATATGAACACTATATACATTATTCGGATAATTGTCCTCATGTTTGTCGCCATACTTATTACAACGTTTCGCCCGTAGTACGCTCCGATTTTCTTCAGGTTGTTGGAATGTCGAATTGATCCCTTTATTTCGCTTACTGTGGTTGACTGTTCTAGCTCCACGTGTCATGTTTAATGGATTCCAGTAATCAGTTATCTCCTGTTAATTCCCCTCTACAAGTTCTCCACAGCCTTAACCGGGTATTGAACTCACACTCTTTGGATCTTGTCACTGGATCTAAGCAACGCCTTTATTCACTGTGCCATGTGTCCTTGAATCAACAGGAGATAATTGATAACTGATATCCATTAAACATGGCATGTGGAACTAGAACAGTCTATCCCAGTGAGTGAAATAAAGGGTTCAGTTCGATATTCCAACCACCTGAAAAAGGCCGGAGCGTACAACAGCCAAAACATTGTAATAAATATGGCGACAAAGATGATGACAATAGTCCCAATAATGTAAATAATGTACATAATACCTCATCTCAGAAATATAGACAGATACTGAAGGGCCAAAACGTTGTAATAAACATGGCGACAAAGATGAGGACAATAGTCCGAATAATGTAAATAGTGTACATAATACCTCATCTCAGAAATATAGAGAGATACTGAAAGGCCGAAACTTTGTAATAAATATGGCGACAAAGATGAGGACAATAGTCCGAATAATGTGAATAATGTACATAATACCTCATCTCAGAAATATAGACAGATACTGAAGGGCCGAAACCTTGTAATAAATATGGCGACAAATATGAGGACAATAGTCCGAATAATGTAAATAGTTTACATAATACCTCATCTCAGAAATATAGACAGATACTGAAGAGCCGAAACGCTGTAATAAATATGCCGACAAAGATGAGGACAATAGTCCGAATAATGTGAATAATGTACATAATACCTCATCTCAGAAAATTAGAGAGATACTGAACAAAAATAGATAATGAAACTTGAAAATGTTTTGATATATCTTTATTCTTCTGGGAACTTTGTATGTGAAACATTTTAACTGAAGTGATGCAACTATATTTTTGTTCTTTGAAGAATACTAAACATATTTCGATTAAAATCCCTTGTTTTTGTTCAAGCAGTTGGCTCTTATAGATCTCTAAATTTTTTTTTTGCGTATATTTTATGAGATTTAAAAAGGACTAAGCCGAGTTCTGCTTTTAGAATTTTTTTTAGAATAATAAATCCTGTATTCTATTTCAACAATGTCGTCTTTCATAAGAAAATAGAAATTATAGACTGCAAATTAATTCCCGCCCAAAGAAGAACTTTCGGTGTATTGTTGCATAAAAAAAGCTGGGCTGAACTTTTTTTTTCCGCGCTTCTCAATAAATAGATATGTATCATGTATAAAAACCGAGAAAGGTATTATTTTTAAATTCAATCTTAAAGAAGAAGCTTAGGTTTTGAACACAAAAAAAGAGGGAGTGACGATGTTAGGATAAAAATATTATGCATTGAGTCCTGTGTGAAATATTCGTATAACTGTCAACAATTCCCCCATGAAACGCAGCCAAGTCGCTATTGAACATACAAAAGGTGTCATCAACTCAAGGCACATCGCATTTTCGCATGAGCAAAGGGTTTTTGCTCATAAAACGTCAAGCTCTTAAAAGGATATCCATTGATACCACTTCAATCTGTCTGTGCATTTGAGTGATGAAACTAAATTCCACAAATATTGGCTTATTAATAAGCACCAGAACGCCATTTTAGGGAATGATTGGTGAAAATGGACTACGGTACAGAGCGTATCAGATACAAAAGAACACATTTGTATTTGGCTAGATAGCTGTCTACGCTATTATTTAACAATAGCTAAATGGTGAAGAGAAGAAATTATGCCAAGGCTGTAATTTGAACCCGCATCGCCGATACTACTTCCCGCGTTGCTAAGTGTTAGGCAGCCCGCACATGTTATTCATGCAATTCATCTAATTGGAATAACCATACAGGGTCTCCCTCAAAATGTGACACCAATTTAAAACCAATTATCTTCAAAGCTACTAAGTCTAGCTCAATGAAATTGAACAGTTTAAGTGTTCAATATTATAATTTTATTATGGGACTGATTACATAGGTGCTGTGATACGGCACGCGTCAAGTCGGTTCTTAAGTTCTTGACAAACACGCTGTAGCATGTCTCCGGTAACATTATCCAGTGTAGAAGTGATTCTCTGCTTGATTTCATCAATGCTAGCAGGAATAGGGGAGACATAGACCAGTCCCTTCAAATATCCCCATAAAAGGAAATCACACGGGGACAGGTCCGGTGACGGCGGCGGCTATTTCAATTCATCTCCACCATACTTGATCAATCTCTCTAGTAGATTTTCATTGATATAAGCACGTACTGTCCTCTTCTTTAAATATAAAACCTTGATCTCTTTCTATATATTCTGTGAAAATTTGAGTTTATTTCTACAAAAATTGCCAAAATTATTGGCTTGCTAAACGATGGCAAATATTTTTGGACACCCTGTATATATATATATATATATATATATATATATATATATATATATATATATATATATATATATATATATATATGTATATATATATACGTATATATATATATATATATATATATATGTATATATATATATATATGTATATATATATATGTATATATATATGTATGTATATATATATATGTATGTATATATATATATATATGTATATATATATGTATGTATATATATATATATGTATATATGTATATATAAATATATGTATATATATATATATATGTATATATATATATATATATATGTATATATATATATGTATATATATATATATATGTATATATATATATATATATATATGTGTGTGTGTGAGTGCGTGTGTGTGTGTAGAAATATAGTCTGAAGGTGTGCTATATTTATTGGATAAAGTGCTCAATATCAGAGATAGAGCGTGTGTAAATATAAAAGTGAACATAGAAGTCAACACTTAGAGGTGACAGACTGATTCATGCTAGACGCAATCGTCAGGCCTTTACATATATATATATTTAAAGACATTTATATTATGTTTAACGTTCTTTTTATAGATACAAGTATTTAAGCAAATGCTCTGTTTTATAATAAACAGTATTAAATAACATTTACCGGCCTGAATGTCCGAGAAATTTTCATAGAAATAAATAAATTGTCGGACAATGTCCAATTCTAAAATATATATATATATATATATATATATATATATATATATTTATACATACAATGTAACCTGGATATAAGAGACCCGGATATAAGAGAAACCCGGATATAAGAGAGGTTTTCTCTGGTCCCAAATTACAGCCTGTGTTAATGTATATATAATAGACCAAACCCGGATATAAGAGAAACCCGGATATAAGATACTTCGTATCCGGCCCGACAACTCTCTTATATCCGGGTTACACTATATATATATATATATATATATATATATATATATATAGAGAGAGAGAGAGAGAGAGAGAGAGAGAGAGAGAGAGAGAGAGAATATGCCAGAGTAACACAATTAGTAAAATATTTGTTAAAACTGAACGTATTAAAGTACTCAATACAAAGTTGGGAGACCAGAGTTGCAGAGCTGTTTAATATTTTAAAAGGATGAAAGCTGTCCAGAGCGTACTACTACGGTTTCGATCCCTATGGTCACCTCAGGTGATTTGTTCAGCAAATCAACTACACGGAGCTCAACAACTTTCTAAACCGGAAGTAATCGGGGGAGAAGAAAAAGTCAGTAATTCTGTAGAAACCATCAAATAAGTCGTCCAGTTTCTGGACACAGAGTTGTCCCTGTCAAAACGGAACCATCTGACCTTTTATGAAACCGAATGCGACTCTATATCAATACGGCGTCTAACCATCCGACGAACATAATTAAACAAATGCTGTTAGGAGTGCAATGTAGGCTGTCACAAAATTGTTCTACTGGAGATATATTTAACGAAATAAAGAAGACTTTAATATCGGCATCAAGAGAAGAAGGACATAACAGTAACCTGCAATTCAAAGAACAGACGAGCCCGAAAAATGATATTATTAATCATAAAAGAAAGAGAAACATAATCTGGTTCAACTCGCCTTTCAACACTAATGTAATAACAAACATTGGGAAGATATATTTGATACGAACTTCCCTAATACGTCCGGATGACATAAGCTATTGAACAGAAAGACGGTAAAAGTAGGTTATAGCGTCCCAATCAGTATGCGCAACATCATAAACGTGAAAGGCGAGAATACAACCTCATGCACTTGCAGGAGAAAAAATAACTCTCCTTTAAATGGATTATGTCGTAGTGAACGGGTTGTGTATTGCGCCAAGATGGAAGGTGAAAATGGTACCACAAAAAATAAATCTGGTGTACTGAGGGCCAGTTCAAGAGGCGGTTGGTGAATCACACATCATCTTTTAGAATTCCGGAGCATAGGTACAGCACGAAACAAGCAAGCTACTATTGGAAGTTTAGGGAGAAATACAGGAAAAGTCCAAGGATTAAATGGAGCATTTTAAGGAATTTAAAAGACTAACATAATAGCCCAAAATACATGTAGGCTATGCCAAGAAGAGAGACTGGCTATAGCAACATATAAAAATAGCAATGAATTGCTGAACAGGAGGTCAGAGATCAAGTCCAGCTTGGGGTTATTTGAACCCGGTTAAAGTTAGAATATTTTCTCCCCACCACTACTTCCGGTTTCGAAAATGCTTAAATTGTTGAGTTCCGTGTAGTTGATTTGCTGAACGATTCACCTGAGGAAACCGTAGACCATTATTTGGGCCCGTTACTATCATCCCCACCCATATTTTACTACATTTTCTCGTGGCAACGACTAATGACTAATTCTGCACTTCCAAGCCGAATCTAGTTGCTAACGTTCAAGATACGTAGTCACTACTCAAAAAGAAATTGATGCAACACAATCTTCTTTCAACCAATTTGACTCCAAGAGAATTAAAGAGATTGATTGAGTTGATTTTACGGTTTATCAACCCTTTGTCGGTTTTTTAAAGTCACAAATATTTTGGATTGTAACAATCTGCGATTTAATATTCAGTTAACTATAATTTTGGAATAACAATGCTTTTTCCTCGTAGAATTCCTAATATTTAACCCATATCTGGGAAACGAGATTGATTTATTTTTTCCCAAGAGTAATTGCGCGTAAGTGAATGCAATGGGATTCGAACTCGACTCTCTGATTTCTCATTGAGAGCCGCTATCGATTACACAACCCACCGATCTACCAAAATGAGGAGAGCCGCTGTAAATATTTACTGATTGAATTTGTTGGCTTTCAAGGCGTATCGATTTTCCCTAACGTTAAGTTTGACGCTTCTTACTGTGATGTCGTATCTATCACACTCTAGCTAATGGCAGAGAAGACTTTTCACTTAGCGTCGTTTAGTGGAGCCAGATGAAAGGTTGTCCTGGAAGATGACCTCCAAGCCCCTAAATGCCGATTCGCGTAATCGGCCCAGTTGTGTTTAACATGCGCTCGCATAAGGAAAACTGTATGACATGTAAATAGATAAACACCGACCTGAGAGGACTTAAGGATAGACTGTGGCGAAGGCTAATTGACAAAATCCGGAGTTGTATAAATATTACGTATTAGAGAAACAGTCTAATGTTTTTATTAGATGGTAACATTGCAGCTATATGTCTGAGATTGGTTTATATCCTAGTAGATGGTAAACTTTGATCTTTTGGTCGGAATTTAATCGGAATACTAATACAAGTTTAGTATAGTGCCTCATCTTTGTCTCAGGTCAAATCAAATTTACTTTTAATATTTCGTGTTTGAAATATCAGTCTTTCGAAAGGGATAGAATTTGATGTGTTTCGAAGAAAGTAGCAGGTTCATTTTTATTTCCGAATTGTACTAAATTGTTGGCTCTAATGACAGGAGGGCTATTCCCACCTGGAAGCCTGTTGCAGTTTAAACGTTTTTGATTCTGCTCTAGTTTAATGGAATTGTAACCAAGATATACAACGTGGGCATTTTTTGATCGAACTACCTGTATGTAAAAGGGGCTTTCAATTGTTTGTTTTCAAGGTATATCATCTTAACTCACCAGAAAGAACGCTGTTCCTTGCCGAATTCGATTTATTGCCTGATATAACTATTTAAATTGTTGTTTTATAAAGCAAAGAATGCCTGCAAGTTATGCTTCCTCTTTTTTTTAATACTCGTGCAACACAACTTATCTATTATTTGTCCTTGTGCTATAGGATTATAAGTTTAGAAAAAGTCGCGTTCCTTGGCTTTTCTTATCGTTAAAGAAACATACTTTAAAAAAAACAATTTGAAAATAAAAAAAATAACAAATTATTTTTCCTTCGTCATATTTTTAAAATATATATATATATATTTTGGGGGAAAAATAACTCAATAATAAATGCCGTGCAGATTAACTTTGTCGTTGCTCACCTGACTGTAATTTCCAAACGTTCAATAATAATAATAAAAAAAAAACAAGAAAATAATTAAAGATATGGAAACGAGTTGTACTTTAATCGATATCTCATTACAAAATCTGCCTCGTACAATTTTGATGGAAAGAAAAAATAAGCAAGGGATTATATGAAGTAAACAAAATTATACTTCCCAATAAATTTTGTATTACGCATTCTTCGCCATTGGCACACTGCGCAATTCAATCGACCGAAGACGATCAGTCAACATGCGTTCACATGGGCCAGTGCATGCTTACGACTATTGGGAGATGGTTAATTTTGCTGTCAGCATCTCTAGAATAATTATCTATAGAACCCAGTCTGAACTGGTATTTAACCCTTACATCGGCTGAAGAGATTGGTTCATACTTTACCTAAGGGTATATTTGCGTAAGTGAATATAACGAACTTATTTTAAGTGCCGTGTCCCTTCAGTACGTAAACGATCATAGCCCTCTACTTTTTCTTGACCATTTCAAATCTTAAGTTTTGCTTTTGGTTATTTCTACCAAACCCTGTTCTAAGATCCATGTACTCAAGCTCATCAAATATGTTTCGCGCTGCTTTGCTCTGATGTTCTTTCCCTCAATCTGTCCTGTGAGTATCAGATTTTCCAAGCCCTCCTTCCTCATTACGCGTCTCAGAAATTTCAACTGTATCTTTCTGATGTTAAGTATAAGGCTCCTTTTTGTCTCCATTTTCTATAAAACCTCGTCGTTGTTTGGTCTATGGTATCCTCAGCGATTTTCTGCAGAACCACCTTTCCGTTGCTTCAAGTCTCTTTTTCATCTATAACATTGGCTGCCATGCAGGAGGACAGATAACACGTGACATTTCAGTACTCTTTTCTTTGTTTCTAGCGAAGTTTCTTCTGTTTCTTAATACAGCTTTTGGAAGGCATCTTTGGCCATCAATTGTCTTCGGATTTCAGTGTCGCACTTTCCGGCCTCTGTTAGAACACTTCCCAGATATTTAAATTCTGTACTTGTTTGATATTAATATCCCCGTCATGTAATTTTCAATTTGGGCTGTGTCCCTTTTGCTAATAACCATGCATTCTGCCTTTTTTACTTTATACTTTGTCCTTTCTTGTCGCTTTCCATTGCTACGTTCTATAAGAGCTTTTGTAGTTACATTCCTATTGCTCATATCATCAATTGTGTGATTTGCATATATTTTTAAGATTGTGGCCGCCAATAATTAATCCTGGTAGGACTTCTAATTCTCTCATAATTTCCTCGCTGTGTAGGTTGAATATATCCGATGAGAAGACGCATCCTTGTCTTACACACCTTTCTATTTTTGTGTAGCTGGTAAAATCAATTTCTACCCGAATACAGGCGGTTCAGTGACAGTATAGGCTCTTGATTATTCCTATGACTTTTCCGAATATGTCAAAGTTGCTAAGAAATGGACATAAAAAAGGTCTTAAAAACATAAAAAATATCTTAAAAAATAATTGTTGAACTTTGTCCACTTCATGTGTGACGTAATTTGTTTAGATTTGGATACGCATTGAGCAGAAATGAATGTATTGAGAGAAAATCACGGAAAATTGATTTAAAAACAGTAAAATCGACCTTGCTAACCGAGCGCTCCTCTGTGGCCCAATCGGTTAAGGCACGTCAGGCTATATGACAGTTCCGTATAGGATACAGGTTCGATTCCTTTCGGAGGACGCATATTTTCTATGAAAATTTCTCGGACATTCAGGCCGGTAAATGTTGTTGATACTGTTTATTATAAACAGAGCATTTACTTAAATATGTGTATCTATAAAAAGATCGTATAGACATAAAAAATGTCTTAAATATATATATATATATCCTAATAATGAATCTCATCTGTAATCATTTCAAATTATTCCTTTAGTTTAAATTTGTATTTTAACACAGATATTGAACATCGAGTTTTATACAACGCATCAGAACAAAGCTACTTTTGCGTTGAGCAGCGTTTTTTTTCCAGAGGGGCATTTGTCGTCTTGTTATGCCTGTGATACCTGTCACAAGAATATACAAAGAAAAAAAAACACTCCGCCAGGCCGTCTACACTGAGGAGACCCAACCTCATTCTCTTCGTATTTTATGGGCGAGAAATAAATACCACGAGTACAGCTTCTTCCCACGAAACGCATTTTCTTTGTGGAACAGACTCCTCAGAGGATACTTTCCCGACCACTACAATAAAAGTCTGTTCTAGTCTAGGGTTAACCGTTTTTCTTTCTACAGCAGATATCCTCATTAACGGCACCTCTTACTATTACCGTTCATACAACAAACTCCTTCAGTAACCTTCTACCATGAGTGGCTCTTGTCACTTGTATTGAGTTAACCCTAGTATGAAAAAAGCCTAAAGAAAAGGCAATCATTTTAATGCCTTAAGAAAACCCTACTCAGAAATCAGAGCATCAAAACCACGCGGACATCTATCAGGTTAACCAGATGAACACACAAAAATCATCCAGTTGTGTTATAAGTCAACGGCAAACTGTGGCTCGCGGTCCACGTACGGCCTGCTTGGACTTTTCATGCTTAATTTCATAAATAAAATAACGTTTCATACTTTTTTTGCTTCGTTCTCACTTGTTCACTCACACTCTCTCTCATACATAACTAGATATATAAATAATTAAGTTTAATGTTCCTTGAATTTTGTAAACTTTCGCCGAACTAACATTGTCAGTATTTTAAATCATTGGCAATTTTCACTAAGGGAGATCATACGTGTAAATATCTTTTGCTTTTGAATCTGGTTTCCTTTTTCTTCGAAAGAAGTTGTTCATAGGATTTTTTCTCTAAAGTAGAACAGTTTACATTTTCAAATGAATAAAGAACAAATAAATCCCATGAAGTGACATGTGTTAATCACAATAACATCAGTGATAATATTATACCAAGACTTCAATTTTTTAATTATAAAAAAAAAACTTTTCTAAAAAATATAACTTTCTTAACATTTCTAAGCTATATTCTTACGCATATGGTTTTCTGAGGTGAAAATAGCTGAGGTACCTACGACGAAAAATTACCTTGAATCTTTTTAGTAGTGCTGCCCGCCTTGTGATGGAGCATAGATCATGCGGCCCACTCCACGAAAAAGTTTGCCCATCCCTGGTTTATAGGAATGTTTATTGCAAAAACATTGATTCATAAAATAAAAGCTGACACATTGCATGAACGATTCAGTTTTGTTAAGGCGTTACTATCTCAGGGTTAATATACGAGTATCTCTAGACTCTGACAAGGAAAACTCTGAATTTAAAATAGGTTCCGTTGGAGGCAACAACTCCACTCCATAAAACCTTCTAAAGAAATACAGTAGTAACAACTATAGTGACATATACTCCAAATATGTCTTAACGTAAAGTAAGACAACAGAGAAAGTATTCACATAGGAGCCTATTTGACAATTCTAAGCAGATATTTCCAATTCTACTTCTTTTTATAATACCTATCATCCCATCACTATATATTATATTTCCCGCGTAATGGTAGAAAGATTTATTATCCCATTTTTATTTCCCCTATTATGGGCATTATTATATCCGGGAAATAATAATACGATATTTGACGGACGTGGCGGAATGGCTTGAAGGAAAAAGCATAGTAAACATACTTTATTCACATAATTTTATGACTCATAAAGAGTCTTATAATGCTACGTCGTACACGAAATTAGATATACATATTTACACGTGTACCACGGAGATAAATTATAAGACATATACAGCAACAAACAGTGTGTAAAAAACGGGAAAATTACTTGTAATATTTCCCGAAGGGATAATTGGAGTTATAGAGTTTTATATTCCCTGTTAGATCGACCGCTGTGAACTAGGGACGTCCTTCTTCTGAAGGCTCTACATCACAAATAACCTTCGTCACTGTCCCATGACGTTACTCACTGACCATCACGTAACCCTCGTAACTATCGCAATGAAAGGAAGACTATCGCCTTCTGCATCCATACACTGTTATATAACGCCACGAGTCAACATTTGGCCACGGAAACCAATTATAACATGATGTGCTAATCCTGGTCACCAACAACCAACTCTTAACACGCACACTTCGGTCGATAATGTGCCAACCTGAGTTGACAGGACGCTGGTCAGTATCATCATTCGGTCAACTGATTGTTGGTCGTTGGCCGATTCGATTCACACTGTCTCTATCCTCATTGCGTTCCTCGATCTCACAGCAGTGAAGGTCGAATGTCGGAGCGCAATTTCGAGCCACGACGAAACTGTATTATAAAAGAAATAAAAATGTTCTTGCAGACGAAATAAAAACGGAGGTTTCATCCTGTAAATTGGTTTGTATAGTTCTTGGTACAAAAGTCAACATTTCCCTATATCAATTCCTATAGTGATACTTTGCTTTAAATCTTGGAACGGAGTTCAAATTCGGGAATTTTCCAGGCAACAGGTCACGCGGGGTTTTGGTAGCAGATCGTCCACTATTACTGTCTCTCTCGAAATCTCTGTAAACTTTTTTCTGGTTAAGTCGCCAACACGATCTGCTTATATTGAATCCGGCCCAACACTGGCGCGAATTCAGACTGGTTTGGGAGTTTCGATAATCACCCATCTTTCGGATTTAGTTACGGGTATAGCCCTGCCTTTACAACTCATACTTTCACTTATTTATCTCCCGCACCGTTACTTACAGATGGGCGGAAGCAATTTTTTTACTTTTTGTATTCCTCTCTGGGTATTCCATCTGAGAAATCTTCACGTGGAAGTTTTGACTGTCTTTTTGCCAATTCTAATTTTAAGCCGAGTGGGTGAAGAGTCGGTTTAATTTTAATCAATGATTTTCTATAAGAAATATTAATTCTAGCCTTTGGTCTGCTTTTTTCTAGTGCACCCCCAACCAATAATCTTGCATCCACAGCACTGGGATTACCATGCATGTTCGCTTCTCATTTTAATTTCTAATTCGGGTGACAGATTAAGCTTTGTTTTCCCAAGTTATTTTGTTGGCGGCCATAAAATAAATATTATTTACCAATTCTGTTTTTAAATACCACGGTTAGCGAATAACAAGGAATATATCGTAGCGATTTTAGCTTACACTTTTACATTACCCCCTTTAATTCCACCAGTGTCACTGTCACGAAAGACATGACTTACCTCAGAATTCGAAACGAGCGCGAACGCGTCTTGCCTACAAAGTGATGGTAAAAAGAAATATTTCCGCTATTGAAGAAGCAATTTATGCGCGTCTATCTCGTCCAAAACGAGACGATATTTGCACACATGCAAATTTTGGCCGTAGCATAAAAAGCGTGGTGCTAGCAGCATGGGTGAATGGAAGTCATTCGGCGGACAGCGTGCAAAAGAGTTGGACGTACGGATTGACAATCGGACAAAGAGGAAGTCGAAGTAGGCATTGCACGTTTTGACCCCAATCTTATCACCATTTTTTTGTCTACAGTCACATAGTGTCACAGCTATATAACTAAAAATATTTCAAACAGATATTTAAGAAAATGAAGCAGTTGTAACTGTAATACCTATATAGATATTATATTTTTAAATTATTTGTTATGATATTTTATTAATATATTAGCGATAATTTCTATATTTCTTTGGTAATCCGGGTAGCAGCGTCACACATTTTCTAAGCGTAGTTTAGAGGTGGCACAAGGCTGAAAGTATGGGGCTCCAAGTCAGACAGTACGGCAAATACGACTATTGTGCTATTTAGGTCGTATTCTTACGGATATATTTTAGGGGTATTAAAAGGAAACCGAAATATTAGCAGAAAATTTTGTATCCGACTGGATGGCATCTTCGGATTCTATCGTTGGTAAGCCGAGTACAACGTGACTAGTGTTTATATGCTTGTAATCTACGAAACCGTAAGCATTGTTAGACAACAGATAATTTTTACAGAGCGAAAACTTGGCTGTACACACGCGCGAGCCCTCACACACACACACACACATACACACATACACACACATATATATATATTAAAATATAGTTTGATTTAATTATGGGTAAAAGTGCTCAATATATAGATAAATTATATCGATGAAACAGGTACGAAATTCCGCCTGTGGTTTGCTCATTAAACCGCAAATGGAATTCCGTACCTATTTCATCGAAAACTGCCAAAGACAACGACATGAGTTCAACTGCACCTATAAATTTCAACCAATCAGACGATAGTATTGTTAACATTAGATGAGGCCTTTTGCAACCTTCATTTAAATTCTCAAAAGGCCTATTAATTTACAATACATATTATTAGTGTTATTACCAAACACACACACGCATGTATATATATATATATATATACATATATATATATATATATATATATATATATATATATATATATATATATATATGTACTATTTACATTATTCGGACTAATGTGCTTATTCATTACAACGTTTCGGCCGTTGTGCGCTCCGGCCTTCTTCATGTGGTTGGAATGTCGAACTGGGCCCTTTATTTCACTCACTGTGGTAGACTGTTCTATTTCCAAGTGCCATGTTTAATGGATGTCATTTATCAGTTATCTCCTGTTAATTCCCCTCTGAAAATTCTCCACTGCATTAACCGGATATTGAACTCACACTCTTTGTGTCCTGTCACTGGATCTAACCAACGCCTCTATCCACTGTGCCATGTGTCCTTGAGGACAATAGTCCGAATAATGTAAATAGTGTACATAATACCTCATCTCCGAAATATAGACACATACTGAAAGGCCGAAACGCTGTAATAAATATGGCGACAAAGATGAGGACAATAGTCCGAATAATGTAAATAGTGTACATAATATCTCAGAAAAATATACGCTAGATTTAGTTGTGTAACTCTACCGAATGAAAATAGCTCTGGCTGACACCAAATTAGTTGTGTTTCAACCCTGCCTTGAAGCATTCGGAAGTCTTGTCGCACTGAGGAGCTGTGATACAGCGAAACAGTACTGTCTCTGAATGACATAATTTAGCTCTTGAAAATACATTTCAATTGAGCACTGTTGAGTGATAAACTAATTCTATAAACAACACCCACCTACACAAATGCAAAGCTCTTCAGTAAAATGAATGGAGCACTTTGGCTGATTGGCATTTGTTTACATTTGTAAAAACAATACGCTAGATTTAGTTGTGTAACTTTACCGAGTGACGATAGCTCTGGCTGACACCAAATTAGTTGTATTTCAATCCTGGCTTAAGGCATTCGGAAGTCTTGTCGCACTGAGGAGCTGTGATACAGCGAAACAGTACTGTCTGTGAATGACATATATATATATATATATATATATATATATATATGACTGTGCCTGCATGTGTGTGTTTATGTGTGTGGTGTGTGTTTGTGTCTGTGTACAAAGGATATATTATACGAGGCACTATGGTTGTTTTTGTGCTTTATGGCTCGCGATAATGCTAATAAAGTAACTGATGAATAATTGAAAAAAACTGAATTGCAAATGTCAACAGACCAGACATAGTATTCTTCTCGTAGTAGCCTCATTTTAACATTCACGGTTGTGACTGAGGCAGTGGCAGTATAGTCCTAACGCGTGTACGCGATGTCCATCGGCGGAGTCTATCGCCAGTCGCGTGTCGCGATATATAGATGGGCAGAAAGTTGATAGGCGTCAGTCAGATTTTTGGCTGATTGAATGGAAAATGATCTGTTAGTCGTGACGTTAATTTTCACCTTTCGTTTTCTTGTGAGAGTACAGCTTCAAAAGCTTTGCTGCACACGAGAATAGAAAAACAGCTTGCCGTTTCATTGTCCGTTCGGCGAAAAGCTAAGAGAGGACCCGGATGTAGGGTTACACAATTAATACAAATATAAAAACGTATCTCCTCATCATTAACAGCACATCTAAAAAATAAAAATAAAATTAAAAAATAACATATCTTGCGAAAGAGTAATATACATTTCTTTTAAAATTCTGGGAGACTGTTTTTACGTGAATAATTTCAAAGCATCTACTTACAGAACAAGTCAGATTATTTCTCTGGAAAATTATGACGTATCATTTCTTCAAACTAAGTACCATATATAAAAAGATAATACACATCTTCGGTGCCAATTCTAAAAAGCTGTCTAATGATCGATGTCAATACAAAAGTATTGCCAAAGCCAATGGCAAGAATCTGTAAAAAAAGAATTTAGCGAGATGGTGAACTATGCTTGAAAATTATTAAGTTTAATGTTTCTTGAATTCTGTAAACATTCGGAGAACTAACTTTATCAGTATTTTAAATCATTGGCAATTTTTACTAAGGGAGATCATAAGTGTAAATATCTTTTGCTTTTGAAACAGGTTTCCTTCTGTTTCGAATGAAGTTGTTCATCATAGGATTTTTTTTCTCCAAAGGAGAACTGTTTTCATTTTCACATTCATAAAGCACAAATGAATCACACACAGTGACATGTGTTAATCACAATAACATCAGTGTTAATATTATAAAAAGAATTCGATTTTTTATTTATATAAAATATATTTTCTAAAAAATATAACTTTCTTGCCATTTCTAAGGTATATGCTTATGCATATGGTTTTCTGAGGTGAATATAGCTGAGGTACCTACGACGAAAAACTACCTTGAATTTTTTTTAGTAGTGCGGTCCGCCTCATGATGGACCATAGATCATGCGATTCACTCCTCGAAAAAGGCTGCCTATCCCTGATTTATCGGAAAAAAAGTGAGTGTTCTCCTTTGAATTGTAAGATATTTTAGGCTTGTGAAGTTAACATCTAGTCACCAAAACAACAAATGAATCCTTATTGCTTCCATATCTTGAACGAAGCTATCTAGTTACCACTTCCGATTATTAATTGAATTCAAAAGCGTTTACGTAGTTTTGATGTGATATAATAGTTTTCACCGTATGTTTCAGAGGAAACGCTTCTTACTTCTCGATACTCTAGCGTTAATGTCATAACAAAAATTTAGTAGAGGAGCTACATTCATTAGTAGCACCAGTTCAGACTATCGTATCAACATCAAGTCGTCCACGTATACAGGGTCGTGTCGTCCCAAATCCCTTGGGATTCCACTTTTAAGAATGAAGTTTCACCCAGAGAGTTATTAGCAAGAAATTTATTAGTCGAGGTTCAACAATTAACTATCCAACATATAATAAACACGGTTGAATCCCGTGACACTTTTTCAACAACCTAATTCAGCAACCTTCTGCCTTGAGTCTCTCTTGGACTTTGTATTGGGTGAAAAATAGAATTAAAAAAAGGCGTGCTCTTTTCAAATCCCAGACTGTTAACAAAAGCAGCACGGTCTATCTCTCGAGGCCTACCTACTTTTCTTGAAGTTAGGGAAAGATGGTCGAAATAGATCGAAACATGATACACAATTTCGGCAAGTTCAGTTACATGTTTCTAAAATTAAATAAATCAAGGATTGTCTAACCAATGGCCTTAACCGTATTTCTTGTCAGTTCTATTTAATAAGTAGACATTGAAGTCAACATCGATAGGCGACAGTCTGTTTCAAGCTCAAGTACTTTATCCCTGATATTGAGCATTCTAACCTATAAATATATCATACAGTTATAATTATATATATGAGTGTCTGTGTGTGCATAATATATATATATATATATATATCAATTATTTATAAAAGGAGATAAATCCTGAAATATCTATAAAATGCAAACGAATAGCTACAATAAACGAGTCGACAAAGAATCACTAAATTTTATAAAAGCACTAATATCAAAACACAACGTGATATAAAAATATGCTAAAAACATAGCCACTGAACGAAAGTTAGACAAATAGGATAAAGCAATTAGTAAAAGTAGAAGCGTTTATTACATTAAAAAAATCATATGGAAAACTTCATGACCAAACCCACATGTAGATTACTAAGCCACACATAAAGCAATGTTGGGAAAATAAGCAAAAACATATTAGTAAAAATAAGCTCAAATCTAAGAATACTAAACATAAACCAATGGAAAAACGCTAAAGCAACAATCAATTGGTTTATTAAGATTAGTAGCAAAGAAAACTCTTCCTTTATACAATTAGACATAAAAGAATTTTATTCATCAATTAATGAATACACAATAAACAATGCAATAACTTAGCAAAGCCATACTTTAATATTCCCAATGCGGACACAAATATAATTAAACACTTCGGAAATTCAATAAAAAATATGACAGAATTTTTTATTGAGTTCGTCAAATGCGGATAATTACCAATCCCATAGACACCGATTTCTTCTTGCGAAGCAAATTGATTAAAGCCCTGGTGAAGCGTTGAGGTATAGATACCCTGCTTCATCCAGTTTTTGTAAATCAGTGCCAGCAAGGAGACAAAGCCGGACGACTCCCTCAAGTACATTTAATAAAGAATACCATCTAATGCCGGAATCTTATCCAGGCCAACCTGCTTCAGATCATCCCAGATCTCAGATTCTGTAATGGGAACCTCACTGAGGGGGAATTTTTTGCCAGAAGATAAGTGAGAGGAATAAAGCTTCTGTGATACAGAGGAGGGTGGTGTAGAGAGAAAGGAGTAGTCTGACTTTTTTCCAGTTGAATGTTTTGAGTCAGCTTCTAGTTTAGCATTGAGAAGCTATGTCTTTTCATTCTTTTCATACCTGGGATCATATTTTTTAAATCATTCAAAGAGGTTGGTCTTCGCCATAAACGCTGCTAGGGGGAGTGGCTCTGTCCGAACCTTTAGTGCTGGGGGCTTCAGGGCTGACAGATTGACCCACCGATCCCGGAATCTGGCATGCTCATAGCATTTTTGTCGGTCAAATTTTTGCCATTATTGTTCTCCACAGAATCAGTTTTTCCGATTACACTTTGGTGGGAACTTTTTTAATTCCTGTTACTTCCCAGTGTTATGTGAAACACCTTTAAAGATTGATACGAAAAAATTCTCATCGGATCGACCGACATTGGTCGGCCATGGTGTTCTCTTAAAAAGGTAAGGCAAGCAGAATTTTTTCAACGTGGTAAATTATAAACAAATAAGCGGTGGGGTGTGAGAAAAAATGTAGCCAGAAATATGAACTAAAAAAAAATGAAGAAAAAAAAATTTAGAAAAAACAATAGAAAATTAACAATACAAAAATTTAAATCTATAAGAAAAACTGGTTTAACCAGAAAAGCAATAAGTTGTTTAAAAAATAAATTAAAAAAAACTTACCGCGAAGGTAAGAAAATAAAGAAAAAATCACACAATACAATCAAGAATCTGAGTTGACCAAGAAATGGAAGTTGTGATTAAATTTACTGAAAACTACCAAGAATTCTCCCCGAAAATAATTAAAAAAAATACAAACTCTAAAAAAAAAAAAAAACAGGTTTTACCAGGAAAAAAAAGTGATTGGGCTTAAAATAAAAGTAAAAGTTCGTAAAAGAAAAATAAAGTTAGGTGAAAAGTACTAAGAAATTCCCCGAAGGGTTTAAGTAAAAATAAAATTCGCCCAAAGACGGAAAATTAATAAGAGTAAAAAATAGTAACGGAATGACACAAAACAGTAGCCTAGAGAAAAATAGAAATGAAAAAGCCTAAGTGATGAGGAGACAAATAAGACGGCTGACAAGGAAAAATTAAAAAGTCGAAAGAAAACAAACATATCTTAGTCGAGATAAAGGCCTTTTAGTTTCTAACTAAAAACACAAATAATATATAAATTAACTAAGAATGAAATAAAACAATAAACAACGAACTGGTGAAGCTGTGTAACGCCAGAAAGATAAAATTAAAAATGGCGGCTTAAAGCCGACAAGGCAAAAAATAAAAATTGAACGAAAAAGAAAACGACAAAGAAAAAACGTAATCAATTCAATACAAATAATAAAAGAAAATTAATATCAAAATCAACTCAACTAAATGAATTTGGTTTCAAATGTTCTTAATGGATTTCAAAAAAGAATATGTCAGCTGACAATTTCTTCTGGGTTTCTCAAAAATAAAGAAAACTCGTCACAATCACGTCCAAAACGAGACAATGGCTGGATACGTTTGGTTTCAAGTAGGTTGCTTTTTATTTTTATAGATAATAGTTTTGTTTATTCAGGCCGTGTTGTTTGATTAGTCCATTAGTAGTTCTGAGTGGGTTTGTATTTATTACTTGGGGATAAGTTATTAGATATGTTTAAGATATTTCTGTCGGTATTAAATCCTATTTTCTTTATGTGGGGTTTTTGATTTTTAATTGTGATGGCTTCGCGGATTTGTAAGCGTTTTTTTTTTTGCAATTGTTTTTGTACAGGATTTTGGTATTGTTGGGTAGGATTTTTCTTATTTCGGAGGATTTTGATCTGTTATTAGTGGTACAGTGTGTTGTTATGAGTAGATTTTTATGCCGCTGGTCTTATTAAGACCCTATGTAAGATGACGGGAGAGGGTTGTAGTTGTGTGTCCTATGTATGTGCTAGGGTTATTCTGCGAGAAGCACTGGCCAAACGGGTATGAAAACCTGTACACTACATTGGTTTTATTGAAGAACGGTTCAGGGGAGAAGTATTATTTCGGATAAATAGGTTCAAGGTTTCAAATTTGGTATAGTATATTATTAATTTTATTTGTTTGTGTTGTTGGACGGGTTTAGTGTATCTGTGGATGGTGTTATTTTTTGTTAGTTTATCAAGTGTTTAGTTGCTGTGTATTTGAATCTTATAGAAAATATTAATAGTGTTATTTTTGTCTGTCTTTTTCTTTGTTATTATTATGTATATTTGAAAGCTAGTGTTTTATATGTTGGTCAGCTAATTGATTCGGGAAATTGTTGTTTATGAGATTCTGTTTTATATTAGTAAGTTCTTTGTAAAATATTGTTCTGGATGAGGAAGTGTGAAAAGCTCTATTGATTAAGATTTTGATTAGAGTTATTTTATATTTATCTGGAAATTTTCTATGGAAGTTAAGCAGGCGAGGATTTTTACTTGTTGGCTTTTTAAACATTGATGTAATAAATGTATTTTGGTTGTTGGAGTCTATGAGTCGAGAAATTGTAGTTTGTTTTGATATTTAGTTCGAATGTGAATTTAAAAATGGAGTTTTCCCCCAAAGGTTTGTTTAAGTTTATTAATTGTGTCGTGTTTTGTGTTGTTATAAAGATCTCGTCGACGTATCTGGTATAAATGGTGGTTATTTTGGTTATATGGATATTAAATATGGTGTTTTCGATAGGAGACATATAAGATTCAGCGAATGTAGGACCTAGAGAAGAACCCATAGATATACCGTCGATTTGGGTATATATTTTCATAGTGGGTCGTAGAAGAGAACTTTTGTGGTGCATGTTCGTAATGGTTTCCTTAGAATTGTAGGTTTTGTGGCAGGAGGCTGACTTGGAGGAAGGTTATAAACATTTTTAGTAATTATTGTGGAGTGGGACGTTAATGAAAATGTATTAAACATGAAGGAATGCAGTTATGCAGATATTAGGGGTATTAACGACAGAAATTGAGGAATCAAAGAGCAGATTTCGAATTCCAATCGAATCCCTTACTTACTTGGGAAAGCTATGAATCCTCCTCTTCTCCCCCAGCTATGGATAAATAGCGGAACAGACCGGGTTCTATAGCCTTGGATGGCAACTGGTCTAACGCAGAAAGAAATGGTAAACTATTGGGGGGAAAAATCTTCCTCGTCAGTTAAGTATAAAAAAATACATGATCGCCTAAGGGTGTATCCCTCATGGCACATAACTGACTGGAGTTTAACATTTGTATAAAATCGTTAATCCATTTGATGTTGTATTTGTTAGGTATGTATGGTTGGACTATATTATTAATATCTTTGGCTATATGGTATACAGGCGGAGAAATTTGTGAGCTGATGTGTGGGAGGGGTTTTCTGTTTTATGGGGTTTTATTTTCCCCTAGAAGAAACCGACCCAAATAAATAAATAAACAAATAAACGACTTCCGGTAAAATAACCGCCAAAATAGGTTACCCACAATAAGTTATATAAACAAATTTTTACTACGTTAATAAAAACACCGATCAAAATAAAAAAATAAATAAATATATAAGATAAAAAATAAAAATAAATAAAAACAGGCAAAATAATTGAACACAAATAAATAAATAAACAAATAAACGACTTCCGGTAAAATAACAGCCAAAATAGATTACCCACAATGCACCACTGTCCCGTATATATAAATAGCCGAGAAAAATAACAGCACTGATGGCCTGATGATTGCATCTAGCATGAAACAGGCTGTCGTCTCTAAGTGTTGACCTCTATTTTCATATATATATATATATATATATATATATATATATATATATATATATATATATATATATACTGTCTAACCATTAATACCAATTATTTTCATAAAAACGTAAATAAACGAAACATCATGCTTATCAAAAATAAATAAATAAATAAATAAAATGTCCGTAAATAAAAATAAATAAATAAAAACAGCTTATATGCCTAGAGCCGGATCAAAACGAGACTGTTATAAAAGAAAGATAAGATATAAGATAAAGAAAAAGAAGAAAAGGACAAAATTATCGCGCCGCCAATCCGTGTAGACTGGCGCACTTGCGCGAATGGACACGGACAATACAGACAAAAATTTACACCAGTGATAAGTGTGTAGAAAAAGAAAAAATCGATAAAAATAGCAGTAAATTGGTAATAGGGAACGAACAAGTCCTCTACAAAATATTGAGTCGGGATGCAGAAGGTAACATCAATCAGCTAAGTGAGAAATTTTACTCGCTTTAATCTTATCTATCTATCTATTTATCTATCTATCTATTTATCTATCTATCTCTCTCTCTCTCTCTCTCTCTCTCTCTATATATATATATATATATATATATATATATATATATATATATATATATATATATATATATATATACGTGTGTGTGTGTGTGTGGTAATGATACAATATGTTAATCCGTATGGAATTTCCAGGAGGATATAGATTCAGAGAGAGCTCTTTGTCAAAAGTCAGATCAAAATTATTATTAATTAAAGAATATCAAACACTTAAAATCTCATAGGTAATAATTTTGATTTCATGAGAGCTCTAAAAAATAGCATCTCTCAATCTTCAAGACATGCAAACAAATGACAAATGAAATGGAAAAAATATTCCCGGTTAAAAACAAGTGGGGGAAAGCAGAGAATATTGACCTATTTTAACATACTGACCTCAGTTTGTCATAAAGTGTGAATCTGAAAAATTCCCGTCTGTTTCTGTCAACGGGCCAAACATTCAATTCTGACATATTTCATTCAACAAATTATTTGTAAATAATATTAAAACAGAACATTTTTAAAGATTTCAAAATTAGCAAAAAAGGTTTCATAAGGTTTTTATATAATTAACCAAAGAAATTTAAGTTAAAATATTATATTCAGAGAAACATATTTATATCTAGAGTATCTTAGATTTATTTATTAATATTTAACAGGATATGAATGTACTTTAAACTAAGGAAAATTTAATCGGGGTTAATTCTCTATATTTCATTTAATATACATATATAATTCATAATTCAAAAATACGCTTTTAAGTTGGCGCCCGAGAGGGTCGTCAGTGATGTTTTGACTTGGTTCATCAGGGAGTTTCGGGTCTTTCAACATCATACTCCCCATCACCAAATCGACCCAATCAGGGGAGATCTAACTGATTCCCCCTCACTTTTAAAACGCTAACAGTTACTCTGGCCTTTTTAAAGAATTCTACGAAGAAAGACCACGTATTCCGCACATTCCGATCAGTGGGGACTAGCTTTTTTTTTTCTTTGGTGGATAGCAGCTTCAATGGATAACCGAGGAGGTAATCTTAATATTCCTAAGTTTAATCCCTTCCCTAAGTCTTGCATCGTTTAAATATTGCCGGTTGTATTTTATTTGTTTTTTTTTGGGGGGGGGGGATTAAACTCAACCCTACTATTACATTTATCGTTTAGCCCGATTCTTAAAATTTGTTACAGGTTAACTTTAACTGGATTGGTTTTATTCGCTATATTTAAATAATTGTCCATGAACATAGTCTATTTCTTTACACTCAATAATAAAATTAGAAAGAAAATCGATAAAGTAAAGTAAGCAACATAATATTCCTTACCATTAAACTATTTACAAATTTAAGGTCGTTTAAATACAGTAGACTACGAAATGCTCCTGGAATATAATAATTATTATACTTCACATTATAAAACTACACACACACACACACACACATTATAAATACACACACACACACACACATGTATACATATATGAATCGCTTAAAAGTAAACCCAATAAACTAATAATATAGAATAGAAATAATATACAGACGATTTAAAACAAAATTCGAGAGAAAAAACTCTATAAATACATTATGTACGTGTTATAATTCCGATTAAAAAAAAACAAAAAAAATCGCTTAAGGTAAATAGTAATTTAAACTACCGCGTATAA
The DNA here is from genome assembly GCA_964036315.1 of Acanthosepion esculentum. NCBI lineage: Eukaryota > Metazoa > Mollusca > Cephalopoda > Sepiida > Sepiidae > Acanthosepion > Acanthosepion esculentum. The sequence goes on along the minus strand of OZ038485.1, from coordinate 11,173,511 downwards.
AAAGGGTTTAACATAAAAATATATTTACAAATAACACAATTTACCAATTGACATATGTTCGTTGACTGTACCTGTACAAATAAAGTCATGTATTTAAATACACACACACATATATATATATATATATATATATATATATATATATATATATATATATATATATATATATATATATATATATATATATATATATACATACATACACATATACATATATGAAAACGCTGTCAATATTATATTACCATTATATAATAATTATTATTTACAGATTTAACTGGCTTAATAATTTTACTTTGTAGTCCAAGAGCTATCACGCTTAATCCATAACCATTTTGCTGTCCTTTCTGCTGTATTAGTTATGGTCCGAATGGCCTTTCTTTTGTTAGCACCTGCTGAGCCAATATCAGTTAGGGCTTTGCAAAGCGACCTTGCAGCAAAACCCCTTACACCCACCTCGATTGGTAAACAGCTTGATTTCCATCCATTGTTTTTACAACTCGTTTTTAATTCGTCGTATTTTAACATCTTCCGTTCGTGGGCTTCTTCTGCATGCTCTTCCCATGGCACTGTCAGTTCCCACATTATTACTTTCTTAATATTATTAGAGAAAAATACTAAATCTGGACGTAAAGATGTTTGCACGATGTGGTCGGGGAATTTTAATCTTTTCCCTAAGTCGACCCTTAATTCCCAGTCCGTTGCTGGTGACAGGATATTTGCTATGTTCTTGTTCTTTTTGGGGGTTTTCTCACCAGCTCTATGAAACTCTATGGCTCTTTTATCTAGGTTTAAGGTATTATTGCTGATGGCCGTACTAACTATCTTTGCTATATCCTTTAATATTTCGTCATGCCTCCATCTATACCGGCCTTCCGTTAGGGCTGTCTTACAGCTACTTAGAATATGCTTTAGAGTTCCATGACGCGAACATAATTGGCATAGTGGCGATTCTGTTTCATACCATAGGTGGAGGTTGGTAGGACTGGGAAGGATGTCATATACAGTCTTAATAAGGAATTTTATGTTGATATCATTATTCCATATGTCCGACCATTTTATTTTCCTGTAAATAATAGATTCCCAATTAGTCCACGCACCTTGTTGCCTTAGTGCTACCATCTTTGCTACCCTTTTCTCCTCCTCACCTTTGCGTACTTCTTCTTGTATTAAAAGGTTCTTTTCTTTACCTTTAGCTCTGTCCACCCGAATGGTAGGAAAAAACCCTAAGCCTGCTCGTCCCGTAGCCACAGCGCCTAATATGGCCTTTTCGCGGAGCCTTTCTTTCGCGACACGCAATTCGTTCTCTACTCTCCATTTCCTTCCTGAGTGGATTTCAATGCCTGCTCCAGCCACCTTTGGGTCTTTGGATAACTTGTACTGCATTATTGTTCTGATTTTGGTGACTTTGAACTCCTCTACTAGACTTCTGAAAGGAAGTTGCAGAGCATTGGTATTACCGTATAGGGCAGCACTAGTTAAACTCTTCGGTAAACCTAACCATCTTCGGAGTCGCATGTTAATCCTTTTTTCTAACTGTTCTATATGAGATGTTGTAAACTCATAGATAGACAATGGCCATAGGATTTTGGGAAGAATGGCATGCTGATAAATCCAAGCTTTAAATCGGCCTGGTAAACCGGACTTATCAACAATATATATATATATATATATATATATATATATATATATATATATATATATATATTCAGACTGAGACACAAACACACACAAAAATATATATATATATATATATATATATATATATATATATATATATATATATATATATATATAGCTCTTGGGAATATATTTTGAATTGAGCACTATTGAATGACAGACTGAGTCTAAAAACAACGGTCACCTGCGTAAATGCGAAGCTCTTCAGTAAAATGAATGGAGCACTATGGCTGTTTGGCGTGTCTTCACGTTTGTAAAAACAATACGCTGTATTTGTCTGTCTAGTGCAGATGGCTCAGTGGTAGAAGTTCTGACTGACACCAAACTGGTTTGGTTTCGATGCGGACTTGAGGCATTAGATTGTCTTGTTGCACTTAGGAGCTGGGAAACAGTACTCTCTGCGAATGATATATATATATATGTAACTTCGAACAAAAGGGTCCAATAGATAAGTAAAGAAATTGTCTCCACTGCCTCACCGACACAAGATATTTACATCTAAATAATAGCCAAGACCAGATATACGAGAAATCATTGGAAATCCTTATCAGATCACATAAATACTCTCCTCGGAATATATAATGAACAAAAATGGACTATTGGAACTGCTCAATCCTCACCTTTATGCCTTGGGACAGTTCGGAATTATTTTCGAGTGCTCCTAGGGAATGACATATTTTCCAATCCCCATCGTCTTTCTGAAATGACGCAACGTTACAGGTCTTTCACTACTCTAAACTTTCATGGCAAAAGATGTATAGTGTAATTGTTTCTGTTGCACGTTAGTCTTAATTGGACTGCGACTTACTCAAATGCTATCTCTAACATACGTGATAAAATGAATTCTTCATATCCTACCCTTGAAAAGTAAATGAGATAAACATATATCCAGAATAAGTTCTCGCCACTTTATCATGTCCCATTCGCCGAAAATGATACATTTCATAGTATATCTGTCTATATTTCTGAGATGAGGTATTATGCACATTATTTACATTATTCGGACTATTGTCCTCAACTTTGTCGCCATATTTATTACAACGTTTAGGGCGTTGTACGCTCCGGCCTTCGTCAGGTGGTTGGAATGTTGAACTGAACTCTTTTGGTCCTGTCACTGGATCTAACTAATGCCTTTATCCACTGTGCCATGTGTCCTTGAGGAGTGTGAGTTCAATAACTGGTTAAGTCAGTGGAGAACTGGTCACAGGGGAATTAACAGGAGATAACTGATGACTGACATCCATTAAACATGGCACGTGGAACTAGAAGAGTCTACCCCAGTGAGAGAAATAAAGGATTCAGATCGACATTCCAACCACCTGAAGAAGGCCGGAGCGTACAACGACCGAAACGTTGTATAAATATGGCGACAAAGATGAGGAAAATGGTCCGAATAATGTAAATAATGTTCATATTATATGTTTGCTTGGTAATGGTTAGTAAAATATTACTTCTTGTAAGAAACGATAGTTACTAAAATGATATTACCTGTTGTAAGAAACAACAAATAACCACATTACGCTTTTGTATATTCCTTGTTTGTTCAATATATTCTCAGATTTGTTACTTATAATTTAAATTTAAAATACCTTTACATTATGATGGCCTGTTGACTCGTTTCAATTTTGTGTTTAGATTTCTACTCGAATTATATTATTACTTTTTCATTTTTTGTCTCTGCAAAAATGTATCTTCCTTTCCTCTGCTTTTATGGTCACAAGAATTGTTTCAATTCTTTTTCAATAAAATAAATAATCATCGAAAATATTAAAAAAAAAAAATGAATACATATATATGATAGAAATTGTGAGGAGGATTTGATAAGTAATTCACTGAGTCTGAAAGAAACCTCAACAGAATGCAGAAAGCACCTGACGGCCGTTTCGTCCTATATTTGGGACTCATCAGCAATGCGCATCCACTATCGAGAATTGAAACCCTGACACTGGAGTTATCAAGCAAACGTCATACCAACTGTTCTAACGGGCCTCGATAACGAAGAGGTGGCAAATCAGACTCAATATAGCGTTGCTCGCTCACATATTCCGTGGTGGAACTGAAATTCTCTGTAACCATAGGAATGTGCTCCCGGGAGCCACAACTACTATCACCAAGCCGCTCAGACTGAAGCATTAGAAGCTGGATCAAGCAATGATATACATATGATAGAAATTGTTAGGAGGATTTGATAATTATACTTAAGTAATTCATTGAGTTTGAAAGAAACCTCAACAGAATATATATATATATATATATATAGGGATATGTGTGTGTGTGTGTGTGTGTGTGTGTGTGTGTGTGTGTGTGTGTGTGTGTGTGTGTGTGTGTGTGTGTGTGTGTGTGTGTGTGTGAAGTTGAAATACACAACCTTTGCTGATATTTAATCCAGACCTGGGGGAAGTTGCCTCAAAGAGAATTCACGCAAAGTGAAGGATTGATTCGTTTTTTACGGCTTATAAACCCATTATAATCATATGTCGCACTGTAGGAGTAGATATCTTCACCAATCTCCTGGTTCCTACCCCTTCCTCATTAATTGAACAATAGCAGATGCTTGCTCTTCGTTTCTTCTTTAGGATTGGGTTTCCGTTTCATCCAAAGTCTTCTCATTCTCTTTCACACCCATTATCCCCTTGCGTATTAGTTCCATTATCGCCTTGTTTGGTGTGAAATGATTAAAAAAGGGGGAGAAATGAGTTTACTTTCATCACCCTGTATTCCCAAGCAATACACTCATCTCTGTACTGACCTGACTAGGCGTTGCTTAACTTTGTTGAAGTGAAGAACACAGAATCGACCGTAATTTGAATTGTCTCGGCTGTTTCATTTTTTCACGTCGATAACCATTAAACCATCCGTGCATTTCATTGAATCCTGAACGTAAATCGCTGAAAATCTGTGAGTCAAATGAAAAAAATACAAACCAATGTTGAATGTGTGAGAACAAGAAAAAGAAATTACGGCAGATATTCTCACTAAAAGAAGTTCAACAAACGAATCATTTTCCTCGAAAATTTTATCATCTAGTGCGGTATCCATAGCAACACTGGAATCCGACGTTTTCTGGAACAATTAAAATCAAACTATATTCCTGAGGCTTTGGAACAATTTTCCAACTGCAGAGTTGTAATTACGCACATGCCTGTAATAATCATCCGTCTAATTAAATGTGTTTTGTCGATCAATTCTGAACACTTCAAAGAAAATCGCACGATTGAAAGAATGTACGCCGATGAACGTCCGTTTTGGCTGAAATTTTAATGGAACGAATGACAGTAGGGTAAATTCTTTGCCAAAGAGGGAAACCTCAGGCCATTCGTCCATGGCTCGTTTCCATGAATTCTATACCTAGAATAAATGGATGCTGCCTGTCCGTTCACATTTATCAAATGAAAACATCACCAATGCATTTCAGAACTAAAATTATTGAATAATTATTTTGTTTTTTACAGACTATCAATATTTTCCAAGTTATTTAATGTCAGAAAATGTGTTCAGATTGTAAGAATTTTCGGAGAGATAACACTGATTTGCTGACATAAGTCTTACGAATCAATCCATAGCTAGAGGTAGAAGAGGTTGCTTGGCTCCATAATTTTTCAAATGTTATTTTCGCTAAGTGTATATAACGAACCCGGGGTACCTCGACGTGGTGTAATGGTTAGAAAGCTTGTCTTGCTAGATCAATTACGACTGAGTAGTGAGTTCGATCCTCACTGGGTGCCCCATACTTTCAGCCTTTTGCAACATCTAGAAAATCAGTATAACGAACCCGACTAGAATTAGAACGTGGCTCGCCGATTAAGTATTCCCAGCTGTTATACATCACACATACCGCGGATCCAAGTTCACAGCACATGGTATTGCAAAGCTGTTACCCATTTAGGTACTGACCAGGTTCGAGGTTGCTTAAATGAGATGTACATTAATCGGTGTTTCAATGTGAAGGATAAAAGAAAGAGATTTTATGACACCTATGATCTCTGCTGCAGTATGAGTCTGCTGGCGCCGGAAACGTATAGTCTTGCAGGAAGTATTCTTCATTTTTTGTGCCGTGTTCTTTCAGGACGTAGGTGATCATGGCTCTCCAGAACTTCTTGTCCTTTGCAGTTTTTAATATTTTTTCTTTCTGTTATCTCACCTAAACCCTTTTCCACCGTCCATTTACTCAAGCTCGCTACGAATGTCTCTTGCGTTCAAACTTTACTCTGATTATCAAATTTTCTGAACCCTCTTTCCACATTATGTATCCTCAACTGTCTCTCCCTGATTTTCTTTCGGGTTGCCGGGATGCTTTAGTAGTGATGTTTATTCTATAAGTGTCATTGAGGGTTTGGGGCCTATGGAAACGTCAAATGCCTTTTCTAATTGAATAATTCTAAAAGCATTTGATTATTTGTATTGATATAATTTAATATATAGATCACCCCTAAATACTTTTGCAATTCTACTATCGATTCTGTCAGTATTACTGGCCCATTTCGTTTCTTTATTTAGTTCAAACTCACGAGCATACCTTTGAAATTCACACGACATTCAGACCCATTTATCGTGCGGCCACAGACGACACTCTATTCAATAACATATTGTTGTAACCTAGGGAAGCTTACTGAATAGAATAGTCAAAAGAATGTTGGTAATGAAGGATAATACTTAGGGCAAGAACAACACATATAAGATTTGCCAGCGGCGCGTAGAAGAACTAGTCAAGAGATAGACGTGAGTCAGGTGAATTCGACAATGAATCTTTAAGTGCAGGATATCTGCCCCACGCGGTCAGACTTAGCACAAGGCCGAATTTAATTTAAAAGGCTCGGCCAAAAATTCCCCGAAGACCCCGTATGAAACAGAGTCGGGTAGCGGTTTCCCGGGAAAATAATTTTCTCTTCGACATAGCCTCGTCTGGGGATCATCTCTGTCCGGAGTCAGAGAGTTTAACCAGCACAGCTGGAGACAAATCTCCAAGTACAGACCAACATACAGTATTTACTACTCTATTTATGTGAATGGCGACATGCACATTGTCTTCCGTAGGTAGCCTACAGCACATGAAATATATTTATAAAAGTCGTGGATGTTTTGATACGATCGATGACTATTAAGAAGATAAGAGTTGGATCACTATATTATTATATAATTCCAACTTAATAAAAAGGATTGTTGACAATTTTACAGCTAATAATAAGGGAGCAATAAGCTTTTAATGCCAAAATGAAAAATGCGATGGTAAAAAATGCTAGTTTTAATTTGATTGAGTGCAAAGTCAGAATTTATTGTGCGTTAAGGTTGCGTCCAAACGAGTGTAACTGGAATAGAAGTAAACGGATGATGAATTCGAATGTTACCTTTCGTCTGCAGACTTCTGGTAATCTACTGATTGTCACCGATGAACGGTTATTTTTATTTACTTGTCTTAGTGGTGCGTTCAAAAGGGTTTTTTTGGAAGCAGAAGTAATGGGGTGATGAATTCGAATGGTACATTTCGTCTGGAATCTTCTGGTAATCTACTGATTGTCACCGATGAAAGGTTATTTTTATTTACTTAGTGTTGCGTTCAAACGGGTTTTGTTGGAAGCTGAATAAAAGGGATGGTGAATTCGAATCTTACCGTTCATCTGCAGTAATCTGGTAATCTACTGAATGTTACCGATGAACGGTGGTTTTTATTTTTGTCTTAGTGTTGCGTTCAAACGGGTTATGTTGAAAGCAGAATTAAACGGATGATGAATTCGAATCTTACCGTTCATCTCAAGTCTTCTGGTAATCTACTGATTGTCACCGATGAACTTTTTTTGTATTTAATTGTCTTAGTTTTGCATTCAAACGGGTTTTTTGGGGGGAGCAGAAGTAAATGGATGATGAATTCGAATCTAACCTTTCGTCTGTAATCTTCTGGTTTATCTATTGATTGTCACCGATGAACGGTTATTTCTATTTACTTGTCTTAGTGTTGCGTTCAATGGGTTTTTGTTTGAAGCAGAAGTAAACGGATGATGAATTCGAATCTTACCTTTCGGCTGCAGTCTTCTGGTTTATCTATTGATTGTCACCGATGAACGGTTATTTCTATTTACTTGTCTTAGTGTTGCGTTCAATGGGTTTTTGTTTGAAGCAGAAGTAAACGGATGATGAATTCGAATCTTACCTTTCGGCTGCAGTCTTCTGGTTTATCTATTGATTGTCACCGATGAACGGTTATTTCTATTTACTTGTCTTAGTGTTGCGTTCAATGGGTTTTTGTTTGAAGCAGAAGTAAACGGATGATGAATTCGAATCTTACCTTTCGGCTGCAGTCTTCTGGTTTATCTATTGATTGTCACCGATGAACGGTTATTT
>OZ038485.1:11135498-11160498 GCA_964036315.1 Acanthosepion esculentum | reverse complement strand
ACAGAGCATAAATATTATAAAATAAACTTAATAATATATAGTTTCTCATGTATGCAGAAACTACATGTTACTAAGTTTATAAAAAATTAAAATTTACTAAATCAGAGAAATGAAATAGCTATTTTTTGTCGTCATTGTCAAAAATTTTCCTTAAATAATGTTTAAAAACAAAATTAAAAAAATGCGAGCTCGTAATATACATACTTAAAAGTTAATAAAAATGAACACGCTACCACCCCTTGTTTGGATAAGTGAAATTCTCTGTATCCTTGGAAACAGTGAATAATGAATTTTTGTTGCCGTGCCTTTAAAACCGAGTAAATTTTAAAATAAGTTACTCCAAAATTCGCTTGAGGATGAAATGGAACCAATGTTTTTAATTTAATTACAAATTTAAATTTGAAGTTTTTAGCTTCCATTTTTGAAACATGGTTATTACTGTGTAGCGAAAAAACATATTTTAAATTAGTTAATTTATAATATACATATATATATATATATATATATATATATATATATATATATATATATTTGAAATAAGCCTATTCCCCATATGAGGTGATTTGGGATTTTATTGTGTATTAATTTTTGATCTGTATAATAAATACATTGATCCCTTTTTGTGGATCAGTTTAAATTTTCTCATATTCTTAGGATCCTCTTCGATTATATATTAACGGATTTGTTATATTTACCACACACGTACATAAGATTTCATAGAGAAATATAGACAGCATATCCTTCGATGCGAGCCTGTGTGTTCTCTATATATATGTAAATATATTTATATATATAATATTATATATGTATAATATATATAACGTTACATATGTATAATATTCTTGTATAATATATATATATATATAACGTTACTTATGTATAATATATATATATATATATATATATACATGATAGAAATTGTTACGAGGATTTGATAATTATAATTAAGTAATTCATTGAGTTGTGAAAAAGACCTCAACAGAATGCAGGAAGCACTGGACGGCCGTTTCGTCCTATATTGGAGACTCATCAGCAGTGCGCATCCACTACCGAGAATTGAAATACTGACAGTTGAGTTATCAAGGAAACGTCATACCAACTGCTCCAAAACGGCCTCGCTGAGGAAGAGGTAGCAAATCAGATTCAGTATAGCGCCGTTCGATAGTGAGATTGAAGAAACGTTGCTGCGGAAACAAGAGAAGACTCAAGGAGAAAGATGACTACCATTGAGTTTCTATGTAAATTTGTGTAGATCGCAGTTGTCAGGAAAGCAAGAAGCCGAAAGAGATTTTCACTGGTGAGACGTGAAAGAAAAGACACCTTTGATATAGAACAAACTGTTAAACTCGGCAATTCCAATAATAAACTGATGGGACCTAACTGTTAGTCTAGTACTATGTTTAAATTATCAAATAGGATGTTTCATCTCAACAGAACAATTGCCATGAAAATATTTCTAGAAAAGGCACATGGAATATTACGATGGTGTGTGATTATAGCCGAGATACCATTTCTTTTATGTTGTTTCAAATGTTCAACTTACAATATTGAGATGCCTATTGTGTTCCTTAGTCTACAGAGCTTAATTTTATCTATGAATTTTCATTATTTTTTATCTTTGAGAGATAATGGCACTCTTGGCCTTTTCCTCGGCCTCGTGCAGTAAACTTATCCTACTGATCGCTTTAAAGTTTAGTTTTGTCTGTTGGGAGATGGGCAAAAGATTAATTTCTGTCAGGTGGCACCGTATTAGCATCCATTGTATATAAAATCTGGCATGAATGGGTTGGCCATTATCTTCACTGGAAAATCTGTAATTTCTATGAAAAGGAAACGGTAAGAAATTGGTATGACAATCACACAGACCCGGTTACAGACATAGGGTCTGTAGCAATTTTATGGGACTTCAAAATAAACGCAGATGAAATAATGAAATCTAAAATCTAACCGCTCAAAGATACTGATCAAACTCCTCCAAAATAAAATAATGGTTTCTTATTGATATGACAATTTCTGTAGATTTTCTTAAATATATTTAAAAAATATATATCAAAATACAAGGATCTGGAAGAGGACATTGAAAAAAAAATGTGGTACATGTAGATATCTATAATTTTACTTATGGTTGGAACTCTGGGATTGATTGGAAAACGTTCTGGTACGCTCACTGACATCCCGTCAACCCACACTGTAAAGAAATACAAAATGTATCCTCATAAGCACAGCTGACATGCTACAACGATTTTTATCTATGTAAAATGAGTATGTGTATGTGGGCTGTTTTTGTACGAACGGCACTGTAAGAAATGTCCTAATTCCTGGCCTTAGGTATCTGGTTGGGATCAAGAAGGAAACGAGTACACAAGCAATACTAATAATAAGAACACAATAAACGTTTACTAAAATACATATACGCACCTTCAAAAGATCCAAGAGAACGCATTCGCTATCTAAAATACAAAATATTGTGTTCATGAGAAAATCGAATACGTTTACTAAAATCCTAAAGAATAACACACATTACCTCATGACTTACGGCAACATCATGTTGAAACACCGGTTCCCTTACGATCACCGAAGTTAAACAACGTCGAACCTGGTCAGTACCTCAATGGGTTACCGCTTGGGAATACCAGGTGCTGTAAGCTTGGATGTGCGGGTGGTGCAATGGATAATGGCTCGGAAATGTTAATCCGAGAGTCGAGTTCCCGTACGATCAGCGAAGTTAAGCAACGTCGAGCCTGGTCAGTACATAGATGGGTAACCGTTTGGTAATACTAGGTGCTGTAAGCTTGGATGTGCGGGTGGTGTAATGGATAATGGCTCGGAAATGTTAATCCGAGAGTCGAGTTCCCGTAAAATCACCTAAGTTAAGCAACGTCGAGCCTGATCAGAACCTAGATGGGTAACCGCTTGGGAATACCAGGAGCTGTAAGCTTGGATGTGCGGGTGGTGAAATGGATAATGGCTCGGAATTGTTAATCAGAGAGTCGAGTTCCCGTCCGATCACCGATGTTAAGCAACGTCGAGCCTGATCAGTTACCTAGATGGGTAACCACTTGAGAATACCAGGTGCTGTAAGCTTGGATGTGCGGGTGGTGTAATGAATAATGGCTCGTAATTGATAATCGGAGAGTCAAGTTCTATTTCCCGTTAGGTTCGATATAATCACTTACGCATAAATAACCATGGGGAAGATATGAATTCATCTTTTCCCTCCTCCCAGCTAGGGGTTAATAAGTAAGTCGTGTACCAGTAAAAGTCATTATTATCTATAAAAATTTTACAATCTACAAATGTTTTCTTGCTTTAAATAACCTGTAAGAGTTTGATAACCCTTGGAATACCAATCAATCAATCAACACTTTACTTCAGATCCCAGGTCAGAACTTCATAAAGCACTGTATCAAACTCTAAAAATCAGACAAAAACTAACAACAACAATAATAATAATAACAATAATAATAATAATAATAATAATAATAATAATAGAAACGCTATGCCGCTGTGGAAGATCAATGCTTTTAGCCGGAACCGTCCATCATTTGCTGTACTAACTGTACGTGTCGTTTGTACGTTTTTGTCTAATGTGTCCAAAAAGGCAAGCGTATACTGTGACAACGATTGAGACATAACGTGACCCAGTTAAAGTCGACATAAGTTGTGAGTTTATACGACGTTCCCAGCGGGACACACAGAGGACTGACAGTGTTAGCAGGAGCAGCTGGCAGGAACCTTTTAAAATACGTTTCCGAAAGGAACCTCTTTCTTTGCGTCTTTAACAGAATCCAACAGAGAAACGCCCCGCTCCAACCAGTCAGTAATTGTTTCTGGGATATATATATATATTTGGACATGGACACTGTTGTCAACGAAAAGCAGGCACTTTACACAGTTAGGATTTTATTATTTTCGGTTTATGTAAAAATAACTATTCAAAAATGTGTCTTTCTTTTCGTTCTATATCGTTTTGGCGTTGAGGATATAGATAACTATTCCGTAGATATCAAAAGAAATATCACTAGGTAGTAAGAAAAAATGATTTTAAGCTTACCAATCAGAGACAAAATTCATGACGCATCGGTTGCTATTGCCATAGCAAATATTAGGACAAATGCAGTCTTAAATACCAAATATTTAGACCTTTACAGATAACACAGGCCATGTTCTGTTGACGGATTCGAACTGGCGCCGTATTCCAGTTGTATGAGAACGTTCCACTTAGTTTTTCCTGAGAGCCGTTGTTTTGTGGAAAAGATTCCGGCGTGTACGCTTCCACAAACGATACAATTTTTTAATCTCATCATGTCCAGGGACAGTTCTACATTACTTCCAACAAAATGTTAGGAAGGAAAACCGCATCAGTCCTGGAAAGAACAATAACAGTTAGTGGAAATGGGAAACATATTTTCCTGAAGAAGTGTTTCAAGAAAAAGATTTATAAATTTCAACTAAGCATAGTAATATTGACTCGGTCAATGACTGACGAATGTTTCTTTATAAAGAAACGGATAACATTACCATTATCATTAAGAAAAAGGCGTGCTAGACTTTAAAGGTAGCTCATGTTTGGGCTTTTGAGTACCCATATATACTAGTGAGCCAGCCAAAATGAGCTGACTCATTTTAAAGTTCACCAATAGAAGAGTTAACCAATCAGAAGGCTCAAAATATTCAAAACGACGTGTATAAAGGTGGCCCTGTTTTTTCCGGAATATTCACTGCCAGCCTTTGATATCGAAGACTGAAGAATTACGGAACAGCTGCTGGTGGTGGTATTGGCGATATAGTCAGAACATGGACAACAGCTCAGTGTCTAATGGGCAAGGAAAAGCGCACCGAATAAAGGAATAGGCACCAGATCGGTTAATAGATGTCGAACGTTTCATTATATAGTAACGGATTATATTACCATTATTATTAGAAATGAGGAGAAAAGATGTGATCCTTTGTAATCAGACCATTGGCTAACGAGAAAAGAAAAACGGAGCATTATATTAGCCCTGTATCCTCGGTAATGACTGGCGTGTGTTTCCTTATAAGGAAACTGCGAATATTCCAACTATTCTTTGTAACAAAACGGATTATCAATGTTTGCATTACTCAGAGAAGAACCATACCGATTATATTTGAGCTGGAGCATACCTAACTCGAGGCTTTCAAATTCAATGACATCTTCATCAAAAGAAAAACATATCAAACAAATAATTTGTACATACCTGGAGTGTTAGATATGATGTATACATTCAAGTATTTAATTAATGAAACATCAAGCATGAACCCTGACGATAACAGCTTTATAATATGGAAGGAATGAACTTAAGACAATAACCGAAGCATTCCCGAAAAAAAAGGTGTTTGAAAATATAAGAATGGAAGTGTTGTAGCATAAAAGACTTACAGGTACAGAAAAAAAGATCGAATGCATATGTGGACAATAGCGGATAACAAAGAAGTGTTCCGAGATAAGCTCAAGTGAAAGACTTGCAGGAAATGCATAGATGCAAATGTCATCTCGCATAGATGAAGTGGATCAAAAGATTTGAAGGGCGCAAAAATGGATTAGCGTTAGAATGCTGCGTAGGTATCAGGATCATTGACAGGATTAACAATGATCAGAAGGAGAGGGAGGATTTCTAGGACAGTCATTATGGATTTATGAAAAAATAATCAAAATATAGAACATTGAGTGAAACTGCAAAGGTCAAATTTTATGAACACAAAAGACAGGAAACCTTTAACAGAAATAAATATGAATGATAAAAAAAAACATAGAGCAATCGGAAATTTTGCTGCACATCATATTATTAACATGAGCCGACTGAATTGAATTAAATTACATATGACCCAGCAACATATATATAGATACAAATATTCAAATTTGAGAAGAGTTGCGTTGGATGAACGGATTCCTGAATTATGGTAAGCGGTGAAGAGTCTTACACCAATCGTGGCTATAATCATGTCAAACTATCTATTCTAAAGAGTGGTCCGAAAGTCTTGTCTTCTCTATATAATATAATTTTCTATTTCAGATGACTGACACTAGATCCTACAGTTTGGAAAAGAGGCTGCTTACAAGCGTATAGACATATTATCGTGTGCATTCTGGCAAGAGCATGGAGGATTTACGATATGACTTCACTGCAAGATTCGGCAAACTAGCTCCTCCGAAGAGGACGATACTGCGATCGAACCATAATCTCAAGGGATCAATTAAGGACAAACCGAGAAGAGGACGGCCCTCAACGCAAAGAGACACACGTGTTCTATTGTTCTCATTAGTTTTGGTAGGGGGTGAGAAGACAATTTGCCCACCCTGTAGATCATCTTGCTAGCGAATAGTGAACATTTTACTTTTTACTACTGTCACTGTTTTCAAAGGACCACTTGGTTGGAATAGACCAGGCAGCAGCATTATACAACCAATCGTAAAACAATGTAAATAAAAAACATACTCGATGAGCAGGGGCGTCCAAAAGTCTTATCACCCTTACATAATATAATTTTCTATTTCAGATGGGTGACACGAATTTCTAAAGAGTGGCCGCTTGAAAGTGTTCGGATACATGGTCATGTGCAATATGACAAGAGCAAGGAGGGTGTGCGGCATGACTTCACTGCAAGGTTCGGCAAACCAGTTACTCCGAAAAGGACAACATTGCAATGAGACGATAAAACTGTTTCCTCACAGTATCAATTAAGGTCAAACCGACGATGTGACGACCATCAACGAGAAGGGACGCGTGTGCAAATGTGGAGTCCTCTGTGCTGTGATCACCCAAGAAGTCACTACGAAAATGGTCTTCCGAGCTAGAAATTACCAAAACCACAAGGTTTAAATACAAATCTGTACACCTCGACGACGTATAAACTCCAGGGTGTTCTATTTCAGATGGCTGACACGAGCCCCCGCAGTTTGGAAGAGAGGCTGCTTGTGAAGTGACGCGTTTGCAGAGATGGAGGCATATGTGCTACGATTACACATGAAGTCACAACTAAAAGTCCTCATTACTTTTTGTTAGGGGTGACAAGACTTTCAGACAACCCTGTAGTTCAATAACAAAGAAAACTACTTCAGAATATTTTTTTATTTTATTTTATATTATACAATGTTGACTTTCCTATGTTGAACTCAGCCATTAGTTACAATGAACTTTCACCAGTGTCTAGTCTGTTTGAAATTTCCACTTTTTGCGATAACTCCAAAGTTGTTCTTTTCCTCTTATTCCAATCATATTTTGCACCAATACAATCCATTAGGGTGAAATAAGCATAAGCAATTATCCAAAGTAAATTTACTGAACAACAGAAATTTCAAGTCAGTTACATATCACCCAAATTGTTCAAATATACACACCAAAATCATGTCCGGATATGCGGGTTTCCGGATATGACGCACTCCGGATATGAGGGATTCTGGATAAAAGGTATATATATATATATATATATATATATATATATATATATATATGTCGTGCGGGTTCAATTTATATTACGCGAATCATTCATACGAAAAGCAGATAATGAAGTTAATGATATGGCAAGAATCACTCTCGCAAACAATTTTTAATAATAAAATACATTAACCTCGAATCCGTTAAAGAATGGTATGGACCTTGTTTATAAATTCCGGTTTTATCAGGTCTATTTTTACTACTAGCTTTCAATCGTTTCATACGATCATCTTCAGGTAGGGAAATAGGTATGTTTTTTACATCCAAGTAATGACAGGACATACATTTATAAATAATACCTGGATATAAAAAACATACCTATTTCCCTACCTGAGGATGATCGTATGAAAGGATTGAAAGCTAGTAGTAAAAAAAGACCTTATAAAACCGGATTTTATAAACAAGGATCATACCATTCATTAACGGATTCGAAGTTAATGTATTTTATTATTAAAAATTGTTTGCTAGAGTGATTCTTGCCATATCATTAACTTCATTATCTGCTTTTCGTATGAATGATTCCCGTAATATATATATATATATATATATATATATATATATATATATATATATATATATATATATATATATATATATATATATATATACTGTATCTTAACTGCAAAATCCAGCAATAGACATCTCAATCAATCGGCACTAAATTAATTGTTATAGGAATCGTGTTGGTAATTAAGTATTTCAAAGATAATACTAAATCCCTATTAAAAGGATCATTGTAGGCAAGGATTTTTTTTAATTAACGTGGCTTTCATTATTATATTAGTTGATTCTACTTGCAAATTCTTAGACTGTTATTAATTTCTCACAGGATTAAGGAGAAACCGAGGAGGGGATGATCCTCAACGCGAAGGGTCGCACGTGCAGACGTGGAGGCATGTGTGTTGCGATCACTCAAGCTGTCATCACTACTCGATCAGATTATTTTGGGACCAACCTGTAGATCATGTTGCTAGCGAATAAAAAACAGTTTATTCTTTACCGCTGCCATTCACATAGATGAAGCAGATGAAAAGAACTGTGCTACGATCACCCGAGAAGTCACTACGAAAACCGGTCTTCTTAGTTAGGAAGTCCCAAAACCACAATGCCAACACACATGTCAAAGGATCTTGATTTGAAATCGTTTATGCGATCTCAACGAACTAAGCGATAACGACATGGACAAAAGACATGTAGCATTTGGACCGTTACTTGATTTATCTCCGCCACACGGGCAAAAGACATGTAGTATTCGGACCGTTACTTGATTTATCTCCGCCACATGGACAAAAGACATGTAGTATTCGGACCGTTACTTGATTTATCTCCGCCACATGGACAAAAGACATGTAGTATTCGGACCGTTACTTGATTTATCTCCGCCACATGGACAAAAGACATGTAGCATTCGGACCGTTACTTGATTTATTTCCGCCACATGGTCATAAGGCATGTAGCATTCGGACCGTTACTTGATTTATTTCCGCCACATGCACAAAAGACATGTAGCATTCGGACCGTTACTTGATTTATTTCCGCCAATGTCAAAATGTGGAAAGGTGTTTTTCTCCATCAGAAATTGAAAATTATATTATGATGGTTTGATAAGACTTTCGGACCACCCTGTACATATCCTCCTGATGTGAACCTCTTGCTTCTACTGTGTAGGACTTCACAACAACCTCATTTAGAAACTTTCTATCTTGCGTGGCTCTTGTACTGAGTGAAGAATACTTTAAAAAAAACTATTATAGTAAAAAGCAAAAATTGGAATAAAAAAAATGCTTTTATAAATATCAGTTCAGGATTACCTTAGAGGATGGAACAATTTTAATATTATAGAAAGCAACAAAGCAAAGAATAAAAACAAATATATGGAGAGAGGATCTCAGAAGAAGACCCCCTCCAAGAAAGTTGAACTCTCAAAGAATACGAAGATATGGAAAGATGACGTCATTCTTAAAGTGTTGTAAGCCAGTGAGAGGTTACTGAATAGAATAATCAAACGAAGTTTATAAATGAACGATAATATTTAGGACAATAACAACATATATAAGACTGTTCCCGTTTCGCTGCCCTCGTTTGGGGAATATCTCGTCTCGTTTTTATTTAAGATTGTTTATTCTTTGTTCAGCCTGTTTCCACTGATGCTATGTCTCTGTTACACAATACAACGATTGAACTCACAGTTATTAGGTTACCAATTTCACAAACCAACAATTTTATAAATTAGAGCGCTACTCTCTTTACGACGTGCTTATGCCGGGAATTCAAGTTAAGATATTGTCCGATTAATATCTGTCTATAATTCTGAGATGTGGTATTATTGACATTATTTACATTATTCGGACTATTGTTCACATCCTTGTCGCCATATTTATTACAACGTTTCGGCTGGAGCGTACAACGGCCGAAACGTTGTAATCACAATCGATTGAAAAGATAATTCTAGCAAGATATTAATATTTATGTAAAGAGGCGTTATCATTATTTTGATTCAGACTAATATCCTCATCTTTCTTGACCAAGTTTCCACATCGGTACACTGCAGATTTCTTCAGGCGTTAATCACGCCGGATAATTTTCAAGGAATTCTGAATTGAGCCTTTTATTTACTATACAAGTTTACATTATTCTCCTTATATCTTGGGGCATCTTGTCTTGTTTAGTACTACTCAGTTATTCCTCATCCAGTTTCCGCTGAGTGTATACCTGTAGTATCCAATTATACCTGTACTATCCAGCAGTAGAAATTGAGCCCGTAATACCATGACCCAGCCCCGTTAATCTATTGCATTATTATAGTTCGATTCTCAGTATTAAGCATTAAATATTATAAGCAATAGATTTATGTCTATAATTCTGAGACGAGATATTATGAACACTATTTACATTGCTGGGACTAGCATCCTCATCTTTATTGCCATATTTATCACGATGTTTTGGCTATTGTACGCTCCGGCCTTCTTCAGGTGGTCTGAATGTCGAACTGAACCCTTTATTTTGCTCACTGGTGTAGACTGTTCTAGTTCCACGTGCCATGTCTAATGTATGTCAATTATCAGTTAATTCCCTTCTCCAACTTCTCCACCGTCTTAAAACCATGTAACTCACACTCTTTGGGTGCTGTCACTTTATCCACTGTGCCATGTGTTCCTGAGGATATATATAAGGCATATTAAGGCGGTGGAGAACTGATAACTGACATCCATTAGACATGGCACGTGGAACTACCCCAGCGAGCGAAATATAGGGTTCAGTTCGACATTCCAACCATCTGAAGAAGGCCGGAGCGTACGATGGCCGAAACGTTGTGATAAATATGGCAACAAGTATGAGGATGATAGTCCGAGCAAATAGTGTAGTTTTATGTCGTTGAGTTTTTGTACTATTCAGATAAAATGGCGAAACCTCAAAAAGGAATATTTTTCGAATGATTTGTTATTCTTCTGCAGGCATATTGTCTCCGAGGTAGGTTTTCCTCCCATTTTATATATCGTAGTAAAGAAAGTCCTTTTTATGAGCAGGATAATATCCTGAAGTGTTTTGTACTGTCGATTTATTCCCACCCTTCTAGCAGAATGGTGGAAATTCAGAAAATAACGTCGTTGGAATGTTTTTATTATTTTGTTTTTATATTGCCTCGAATATAATTCTCTATTTTCTTTAGTATATATATTTTAAAGAGAATTTTTCTACCTCAACATCATATTAAGAAATGAATTATTCAGATGCCTGTAATGAAGTCCCCAGGCTGTGTGGACTGCGTTCTCCTTTGGGAAAATTACTGTTCGTTTACACTGGTTGAATGTGGCGCATGCTTGAGATAACTTTGCGTATCCACGTTAGTACAAATGGTCCAATTGCCCGTCTGTGTGTCCACACTCACGTTTGCATCAGTATCCACTGTACCTCCCTCGAAGATGTTGCTGCAAAAGGTTAGAATCTCCCCGAAAACACATCCGAATTTAAAAACACGGCACAGGTTTATATTTCCAAAATTATATTTTCAGATCACTAATCCTAGGTTTAATCGAACAACACAAAAAGTCTAGGTCTAGAAAAATCTAGACGTTGACAGCTGATCTCTCCTCTGACCTCGCTTGCACAGCTCAGAGAGGGAGGAACTGGGTTGTAACATTCAATACTTGTATAAATCAAGCTGATAACGTTTCATCGTTACAGAGAAATCATTTTGCTATTGCCACCATGAACAGTTGTACTTTCAATAAAGTCCCCTGTCGGGGAAATCTACTGGGACTCACATTCGCATCAGATCTCAGGTGGAACTCGTTTCTACGATCCTTAGCTAAAGATGCTGGAAAAATTGCCGCCGCTCTGTACCGTGCATCCCCGAGCTTTGAAAGAGACATTTTAAATATGAAATGGAATATCGCTGAATTAATTATCACTTTCCAGGCTCGACAAAGTTCAAAAGCGTTTGCACAGCCTTGTGGGAGATGAATTATTTTCTACCCTTCAACCCCTTTACCATCGATGAAGTTTTGCTAGCTTCTTACAGCCCGACCCCTATATTTATGGGAGATGACCAGGCGAACTATTTTCCTTCATTTCTCCAGTCCAGTCCAGTCCAGTCCAGTCCCTAACAACTAGAACCCACCATGCCACATACTGATCTTCCTATCCATTCATATTCCATTTGTAACGTGTAAGTTCTATTCAGACAATTTCACCCCTAGGACTGTTACATTATGGGACTTAATCCTGAATGCATACTTCCTCGGTCACTGCAGTCTTAACATCTTCAAGTCTATGCTCAACCTTTTTCTATCCTACATATCCTAACAATATGCAACCCTCCATTGCTAAAATATTCCCATTCACTAACCCTCTACCTTGAGAGATATGTATGCGTTGTATTTGGTGAATAATGCTAAAATAATAACTGGAAGAATCAAATTCAGTGTTTAGCGCAAGCCTCACATTAAGAAACTGCCCAGATCTGCTGCTGAAATCGTAAAGAAAAAAAGTAAGCTTTCGCACAAAACAGTCAGCAATGTACCAACTCCTTTTTTGTCTCTAATGTCATAAATCATTGATGATTTGAAGCAGAGTCTTACACATGATTTCGTAGTTGATTTATTGTTCGCTACTTGATGAGAGAAACACATGTGCAGAGAAACTGTCGCCCAACTAAAGACGCGTATGATTAATGAGTCCAATAAATTGCCGATCTCACTCGGACACCAGTGAGCACGTTCACTTAGATGAAGTCAACATTTGTTTGAATATACATGAAAAATGGAAACTGGTAAGAATGAAATTGATTTTTAGATTCAGCCAGCAGTGTTACCCGGTGTTCTATGGGCAAAGTCCTCGTCTTTATCTCAACGGTAGGATACACACGATTTTTGTTTTATATCCTGTTAATAGGTTTTGGCTAAGTTATTGTAATTAAAATAGATCGATAGATTAAATCATTTTGGCATTCTTTTAATTAATTCCGTTTTATATAATATAATAATTATGATCATATGTTATTAAATACTATACATATTGTTTTTTCCTTTTATATAATAAAAGATGGAGTATGGCATCCGAGCTGGAATAGATCAATCCGAACTTTCCAGTCTCGACAGAACCCAAAAGCGACCTTGTGGGTGGGAATAGTTTTCCAATCTACTGGCCTTCCCCATAGACAAAATGATTCTACTTTCTCGCTAACCTTCGCTAAACTTTGGAGCAGATGTTCGGGCAAAGAACACACCTTCATTCCACTATGTCAGACATTCATAACTAGGATACATCAGGCTTGACGCATACTCATTCCCTTTATATTCCATTAGTAAGGAGGAAGTTCCACTCAGACACCTTGTTCCACAGAAGTAATCCCACATGGTACGGATTCCAGAAATGATACTTCCTCCATCACAACAATCACAACATTTTCATGTCGAGAGACAAATGTTATTTATCCTCGATATCAAAATAAGTACCTCTTGCTATCCCTTCTGTAGGCCATTAGCACAATCTTACTTAACAACCCCCTCACTCGGTAAAATTTGGGTGTTGTATTTGCTTAACAATTGTAGTAATTTAAAAAGAAACAGTGCTTATTTCCTTTTACTTTTCAGCAGTTATCTAAATACTTAGGTAGTTACCACTTTTAATGCATAGAATTGACTTTTTAAAAATAAGTAACTAATTATACAACCTATGTACAAAACAATTACTAATTTATAAATTCCCCCCCCCCAAACGATCTCAAATGAATGAGAAAACACAATTACTGGATAAAAAATTGGTTCTGCAAGTTAGTATACATATTAATTAGCTCCATTGTGCAAAAACTCCTAAGTTGGACAGGATATAAGACACATGCTGTTAAATGATTGATTTCACGTCTGTTTTACGACATTAGACACACTAACTGCAACCAAATAAAGATATATTTATTTTTCTTCAGAGCTCCAAAGTTTTGTAGATTAAATAAAGAAAAACCATTGTGTGATTATATTTCCTAAATTTATTTTACTATTTCATGTTCAAAAATGATTGAAGAAATAATCGCCGGAAGCATCAGCCCCTTACTGTATATGGTCGTAGGGTCGCTTGGGAGCGGTCACGTGACTTCTTCCAAATGTCTCGGTTTGGGATAATGTCGGAGTTTCTGTGAATGGTCAACCTTCTAATCAGCAACGTTGTAAGACTATTTTACATCTACCTCTTCTTTTTTTTAGCTAACGCGAGCTTGTAGGATGGCGGAGGAAAGATTGCTCTCTCTTATTACTTGGACATGAAATTTCAGCTTCCTCTTCTATGATGTTACTTTTCTTCTGGTGTTTCAAACTGCGCCATTTGTGAGGAGGTCCTCATCCGTTGCGTAAAATGGTTGCGTAGCTTCTCATTTCTAATGCTTGGATTATTCTGTTTTTAGAGTCCAAGAGTCATAGTTACCATCTTTATTTATTTATTTAGTAATTTTTTTTTTTTTTACAACGGACTTGAAGATCATTTGTCTCCTTTTTACTTCCTGTTTATGTTTAACTAAAGTTATATTTATCAACGTTGCATTTTATACTCTTTTCCATTTTTATCAAATGATGGTTTAGGTTTTAGTATTGTCAAAAAGGCAGCATAAATATTTTTGTTGCATGCTAAATAATGCCGTCATAATCTCCAAGTATTTCATGCTTACACAGATTTCTGCTATTTTATGCTTTTCTAAAATGGACACTTTTCGATATTTACTTATGTACATTTTTGTCATTTTTTTGCTTTTCACCTGTTTTTGTTTGCTAAACGTTTTAGATATTAAAAAAAAACGTTATTTTCGTGCAGCTTGTAAAACTCGTAATATGTATATTTATATACGTACATTATATATGTTCAAAAGGTTGTCATAACCAGGAGAGAAAGTGGGGAGAATTTCTCACTGTCTATAAAATGCTTCAGAGAATGCGTTTCAAATTACCTATGTAAACTAAGTCCATCTCCAAGTTGCAGAGTGGGCAAAGGCGGAAAACTGGCAACTCATAACGAGTAGCTAAGGTTGGATAGAGCTTGACAGTTCAGGGATGCATTCCATCTAGAGGAAGAAAACCCCATTTTAAACCTCCGTCGCCTTGTTGTCATATACAAACATGCAAATGGCTATGGAAGCAAATCCAGGCAGAAAACCCGGTGGAAACCCGAAGGCGATTGGCTGTCAATACTGACAACTTCTCGCAGCTAAACCGTTCACAAATATAATGCACTCTATTTCTTTTGATTTTGTCGTTTTGGCCGAGAGTGTGTCCTGTAGACTTGGCAGAGCACAGACTCCATATACGATCGTCCAAGACTGCGGCCTGGACTTCAAAGAACTGAATTCTGAACAATCAGAAAGCGAACGTGATTCTTCGGCAGAATCGAGTCACTGGTAGTCACTGTGTGTTTATCTAAATCTAAAAATAAACACGCTAAAATTCACCTTCATCCCTGCCGTGCGTCGATGGCTTAGCGGGAGAAGTTCCGACTGCCGCAAATTCATCCGGTTTTCGATCCTAGCTAGAGGCAACCGGACGTCTAGCCACACTAATGAACAGTGAAACAGTCTGTCTGTGGATGACAATATATATATATATATATATACATATACACACAGACATATATGGTATCAGTGGCAAAAAACTGAAAATAAATTTTAATAATGAGTATTTGGCCTCGTAGTAATAACATTGCTGTATTTTGTATATGTAGAGTATACAAATAAATACTAAGCACCCCATAGCTGCATGATATTAAAAATTTTGATTGCTTTGTTGTTTTACTAATAGGTAAAATTTAATATATATATTTCGAGTCTGGTCCGTTACTGAATAAGTAATTTGATTATTTCCACTGTGTGCTGAATAAACCTATCTTATCCGGCACTTTAATTCGGTATAATCTTTCTTCCTATACGGGACTGACCTCCGTAGATTGTTTACATATATTTTGCATGCAATTTGTATTTTCTTTTAAAATCGCCATTTTTCATGATGCCTTCACAGAAAATCACTCTTAAAAGACATTTTATGGAATCCGAACTATGTAATATTTCGAATACGTCACAGTACGCTTTGTAGAAAAAGAAAAAAAAATGAGCAACATACCGTGCCCCGCTTAAGTGTTTATTACGTTTTAATTAGCGAAATTAAAGTTGAACCTTTAATAATGATTCTTTTAACCTTTCGTTTTGTTCGATATATAAATTTAATTTTAAATGTGTTATTTATCTAATTTTTAAACGCGTGTAGCTACAACTCGAAAAACGAACGGACGTATACGTGGACATGTTTTTTTAGGTAAGTACTGATACTTCTTAAAAAAGGTAGAATTAGAATACTATCCACAAAGTAAAATGGACATAAGTAAAGCACATTTTAGATTTCATCTAAAAAGAAAAGGATTCCATCATTTGGAAGAAATTCTTTAAGAAATAATTGTCATTGATTTAATCTCTTACTTGACAAGCTTCCATGATGATTTTATAAAGTAAACTGCTTTCTTCTAAAATAATTAACACTTCATCTGAGTAAGAGAATTTGATTTCAGAATATTGGGACAAGGTTGTCGCCAATAAGGCAAGAAAACGACTAGGAATTGTTTGGAAGGGGTACTCCTCCAAGGTACGCTATTTTGAGATCGCGTGTTTTTCGTATTGACAATTCTGTAGAATAATTTTCAAGGCAGATGTTTAATCGACCTATATTCTTTAGTCCTACTAATCCAGAACTTCACAGCAATGATACGTCATGCCACAAACAGAGTCGTCTAATCATCATTCATTTCTTATTCCATTGGTAAGGAGGAAGTTCCACTCAGATATATTATTCTTCAGAAGTGTAACTTTGTGGAATTAACTCCTGTAAGGATACTTCCCAGATCACTATAATCTTAACACCTTAAAGATTAAGGTCAACCCTTATCTGCCGTATATATACCCATCATATGCATTTTACCTCTCTCTTTTAGGCCCTTATAAAAATCCCATTCGGTAGATCTGTACATTGAGGGGCTCTTGGATATCGTATTGGCTGCAAAATAGTAAAAAAAAAAAAAATAATAATATGAATGCAATATTAATAATGTGCCATTGGTTTTCCAAAACGTTCAAAGATTTGTTCACACCACCATTTTCTAACTTATATTCGCGCTTATAGAATGAGAAATGTCTTAGCACTCATACAATACACGAGCAATATAACACCAGAAGGAAGATTTATTATGTCAATAACTAAACAAGTGAAGAAACACGAAGTTTTAGTCAAAATGGAAACAAAAGGGACACTTTTATTTAACATTAGAAAGCGACAGTTAACGTAATAAGAAAAAAGGGCTTGGAAAATTCGACACTCACATGGTATGTTAAAGGCAATAGGCAGAGAAAATAAAAAGCGATAAAAAAATCTATAACATACCCAACGACCATGTGTAAATTTTTGTCAGAACAGACATTAGTAGAGATAGAAAAAGAGAACATTTACTAAGAGCTATAAAAGATAGGAAAGTGTGGAGAACTATAATGGCCAACGGTCACGAGCCATACAAGAATAAGTAGGACGCAATGCAATCAACAGACGATGAAAAATTTGAAATTGACAATTTATACACATGCGCAGTAGTTCTGGATAATTTCCGTCACAATTTATGTTTGTCCCGAAATTGAAAGAGGTTTTGAAGGGTTAACGTTTTTCAGCCGATGCCAAAGTTCAAGCCGTTGCGTGAGATTGGATCAAAAGCGGAGACCGAAAA
This sequence comes from Acanthosepion esculentum, assembly GCA_964036315.1. Taxonomy (NCBI): domain Eukaryota; kingdom Metazoa; phylum Mollusca; class Cephalopoda; order Sepiida; family Sepiidae; genus Acanthosepion; species Acanthosepion esculentum. Next base: position 11,142,802 of record OZ038485.1, on the reverse strand, counting down.
CATTCTTTATGGACGAAAGGCAAAAAAAAAAAAAAAAGTGAACAGAATGTTTATAAAATGTAACATGTAGAGAAAAATGGTGACGACTGCGAAAAGCAATAGATTAATTCAAAAGTGAAAATTCCTTTTTCAGACAAGTTTCGTTAATGTGCATTTGCACTATATGTCTCTAGACATTTTTAATCAATCCTTTTGATGAGAAATAACATTTAATTCATTATTCGATCTGGACATTATTTTTATAGAATTAGAAACAGTATTTAACAATCAGACTTCGTAAAAGTACACGCGCACTCAAACACACACTTGCAAACACAGACACTCACACACGCACACACGCATATATATATATATGTGTGTGTGTGTGTGTGTGGGCATGTGTGTGTGTATTTTGAAATAGCGATTCTGTTGAGGTAAATTTGAATTTCTATTTAAGGTAACTTATATGCTCTGTTATAATAAATAAATTGAGCTCTTTTTGTGGATCAGTTTTCATATTTTATATTATTAGGATTCACTTCGATTATATACAAACGGATTTTTGCCTCTGTCTCTTTTTTTTTCTCTCTCTCTCTCTTTATATATATATATATATATATATATATATATATATATATATATATATATATATATGTGACACCCGTCGTCCTGGTCAGGGCACCATTTGTGACACCCAACTTCTTTTTCAGTCACGACGCCAATGTATAACGTCGGTCCTTTGTGACGGGCTAACCCTGGGACATCTTGTTGGGTTCTAGTACCAACTTGTCGTACTCGGCTCGCTTCCAACGCCTGGTCACCGAAGCAACTGCTTTGATCTCGATACAACCTACCCACGTTGTGATTTGATCTTTGGTTGACGAGATCAATCAAACGTCGGGCCGTAGTGCCAGCCGAATCCGGGTCAAGGTGATACTGCACAATAAATGTAGACAAAAAAACAAAAGCACAAACAACAACTTCAAGGCGAGCGACTGGTTAGGAATAGTGATTAATTTTATGTCGGTTTGTTGAGTTACAGGAGTGCGTCTCTCTCTTTCTCTCCCAGCCCGAAGAAAAAAAATGTGGATTGTAACACTTTTGCGTTCCTTAACTAGTTCTGGATATCTGGATGGAGAATATAAGTCAGACTTCTATAATTTGTTCTTGGTTAGAAGTCTAAGTCGGATACTTGTTTTGGTGGGAAATCTAAAGTCGGTCTTCAACAAATCTGTTCTTGGTTAGAAGTCTAAGTCGGAAACCATGGAATCGTGCGGTCACATGTGCGAGGCGCGTCTCTCTGCGAACTGCACTGCACTACACTGCTCTCTCTTGCTGTACTGGCTGTACTCTTCTCACTGACTGGACTGGACTAAAACACCCGAAGACGTTTGTTTATATGGACGCCGATCAAAACCTGGCGTGGGGTCGGACGTGGTGTGGCCACCACGTTGATTTCAAATCCCCAATAAGGATTTTCTTTGTTTTCGGCCAAAAATAATTATCATTTTCCATATTTGGAAATCTTATTCCACTCCCACCCTCTTCTGCTCTCATATACAATATATATATATATAATATGCATATAATATATATAGTATATATATATAATCACATATATATATAATATATATATAATATATATAATACATATATAATATATATATAATATATATATATATATAATATATAATATGTATATAATATATATAATATATATATATAATATATATTTAATATATATATATAATATATATATATAATATAATATATATATAATATTAATTGATTATCACATATTTATATATATAATATATATATATAATATATATAATATATATAATATATATATAATATATACATAATATATATATATATATAATATATATAATATGTATATAATATATATAATATATATATAATATATATATTTAATATATATAATGTATATATATAATATAATATATAATATATATATAACATATATATAATATATATATAATATATATATATAATATATATATAATATATAATATATATATATAATATACATATATAATATATATATATATAATATGCATATAATATATATAATATATATATAATATATATATTATAAATTAATAGATTTAAAATATGGTTTTACCGCTACACAGTGATGACCATGTTTCAGAAATGGAAGCTAAAGCCCCTGAATTTAATTTTGTTATTAAACCAAAGACATTAGTTCCATTTCCTCATCAAGCGAATTTTGGAGTAACTTACTTTTTAAAATTTACGGTTGTTAACGGCACAGGAAAGATTCATAGTTTGAGGGTTTCCAAAGTTACCGATAAATCCATTCATCTAGACAAGGGGTGGTAGAGGGTTCAATTTTTAATTTTCGTTGTCTCAGTTAATAGTTACATTTGAAAGCGGGGTTATGTTTAGGGATGGGTAAGGATGTATCTTTTAACAAATTCTGACATCCGCTAAATTCATGTCATCTGGGTTTATTTCTAACGGCAAAAATTCTTATGGTATTATTTCTATTTGTATATTTAAAGATTTTGAGGGACTGTTTAGGTTAGAATATGTTTTATCCACCTTTCTAAAAAGTTATTTTTAATATTTAATATACTATACTCCTAGTTAAAAACCAAGTAAATGTATTAGGATTACTTACAGTATTTAAAATTATTTATTCTTATCGAGTATAAGTAAATATTATTTTATTTTATTTTATTTTATGTAAACTTTATGACAATGACGGCAAAGGTGGTTAAATTATTTCACTAATTCAATAAACTTAGTATTATAAATGTATATATGTATGTATAAAGGACATTTAATGTTCAATATTATATTCTAACTTATTAATTTCACATGACTTTCGGTGTTCACTTGGATTCTTTCCAGTGTTTGAATTGCTTTGAGAGAGGTGTTATGGTTAGAGTACGTTTTATTTAATTACAATTTTAAAAGATATTTAGGTTAGAATCTGTTTTATTTAATTTCAATTTTAAAACATTTTTAAAAATTCTACTTTCAAATTTAACTTTTTAATTTTAATCGGCTATATTTCTTTATAAACCAAGTAAATGTAATATAATTATCTACATTATTTAAAATAATTTATACCCATCAAATATGAGTATGTATAATAATCAGGTAATTTTTTTTTAATTTTTTTTTTTATAGATTATTTAAAGATTATTTAAAGAAAACTTTTGGCAATGACGACAAAAAATAGCTATTTCATTTCTCTGATTCAGTAAATTTTTATTTTTTATAAACTTAGTAATATATAGTTTCTCATGTATGCATAAAGGACATGGGTCATTTAATGACCTACATATTCTAGCTCTTCTTATTAACTTCCATTTCACTGAATGGAAGTTAATAAGAAGAGCTAGAATATGTAGGTCATTAAATGACCCATGTCCTTTATGCATACATGAGAAACTATATATTACTAAGTTTATAAAAAATAAAAATTTACTGAATCAGAGAAATGAAATAGCTATTTTTTGTCGTCATTGCCAAAAGTTTTCTTTAAATAATCTTTAAATAATCTATAAAAAAAAAAAAAAAAAAAAATTACCTGATTATTATACATACTCATATTTGATGGGTATAAATAATTTTAAATAATGTAGATAATTATATTACATTTACTTGGTTTATAAAGAAATATAGCCGATTAAAATTAAAAAGTTAAATTTGAAAGTAGAATTTTTAAAAATGTTTTAAAATTGAAATTAAATAAAACAGATTCTAACCTAAATATCTTTTAAAATTGTAATTAAATAAAACGTACTCTAACCATAACACCTCTCTCAAAGCAATTCAAACACTGGAAAGAATCCAAGTGAACACCGAAAGTCATGTGAAATTAATAAGTTAGAATATAATATTGAACATTAAATGTCCTTTATACATACATATATACATTTATAATACAAAGTTTATTGAATTAGTGAAATAATTTAACCACCTTTGCCGTCATTGTCATAAAGTTTACATAAAATAAAATAAAATAAAATAATATTTACTTATACTCGATAAGAATAAATAATTTTAAATACTGTAAGTAATCCTAATACATTTACTTGGTTTTTAACTAGGAGTATAGTATATTAAATATTAAAAATAACTTTTTAGAAAGGTGGATAAAACATATTCTAACCTAAACAGTCCCTCAAAATCTTTAAATATACAAATAGAAATAATACCATAAGAATTTTTGCCGTTAGAAATAAACCCAGATGACATGAATTTAGCGGATGTCAGAATTTGTTAAAAGATACATCCCTACCCATCCCTAAACATAACCCCGCTTTCAAATGTAACTATTAACTGAGACAACGAAAATTAAAAATTGAACCCTCTACCACCCCTTGTCTAGATGAATGGATTTATCGGTAACCTTGGAAACCCTCAAACTATGAATCTTTCCTGTGCCGTTAACAACCGTAAATTTTAAAAAGTAAGTTACTCCAAAATTCGCTTGATGAGGAAATGGACTAATGTCTTTGGTTTAATAACAAAATTAAATTCAGGGGCTTTAGCTTCCATTTCTGAAACATGGTCATCACTGTGTAGCGGTAAAACCATATTTTAAATCTATTAATTTATAATATTAATGCTCTGTAAATTTAAATTTACATAGAGCACTATTGTGTAAAAATAAAAATATCTATAAGAACACCGGATTTTATATCTTACTGTTCTTTCCTTTTTATTTATATATACATATAATATATATATATATATATTATCACATATATATAATATATATATATAATATATATATAATATATATAATACATATATAATATATATATAATATATATATATATAATATATATAATATGTATATAATATATATAATATATATATAATATATATATTTAATATATATATAATATATATATATATATAATATAAAATATATATAATATATATATAACATATATATAATATATATATAATATATATATAATGTATATATATAATACATATATATATATATATATATATATATATATATATATATATATATATATATATATATATATAATATACATATATAATATATATATATATAATATGCAGTTAAAGATTAAATCCACATCAAATGTGTATAGTAATCCGACAGGATGATAAAATAAAAGAACCTGTTTTCTCACAATCTATGACGAAGCTTTAATAAAAGTGAAACATGTTAGATTGATAAACATTTCCTATTTGTTCTTACATTTCATCATATATATATATATAATTATATATATATATATATATATATATATATATATATATATATATATGTGTGTGTGTGTGTGTGTGTGTGTGTGTGCGTGTGTGTGTGTGTACTATTCATTAGTAAACTCGTAGGTCCCCCAGGGGTACAGTGCAGCTATAGCAGCAATGGTATTTCCTGGGCAAGACAGCCTGAGTGTGTCCAAGACTCTCGAGACAGCGTTGATTACAGAGTTGTCCTTCTTCCAGGATGGTTACTAGCATAATAGCGTTTCGGGTAATCCGTTAACTCTTTTAAAATGGCTTTGTTTACGTTTCCGATACAAAATTGAGCAGATATAAAAATTTGAATCTATATGTCGAGAGGATTTCGGTTGGACATTAAGTTCAACATCCGATGACGTTAGTCAGCCTTATACTTAAACGCAGTCTTCATGATCAAAATAATTACGCATCAACTAGACTGTCGCCCCTGGGTTTTGACTTCAACGTCTATTTTTATATTGGCATACGCTTTATCTCTAATACTCAGCCCTATAACCGATAAACATAACATACATTAAGAATATTTTTTATTCTATATTAGCACGTCGAAAATGACGAAAATCAAAGAATTCAACACATCGTGAAAGAGGAAACATTGAAAATAGGATTTTGCAATGAAACAAATGGAATAAATAAATAACATGGTAAGAGAACCTCTATTAATAGAGATATTCCAAAATGTAACAAAAATATAAACTCCTTTCTTATAAAATTATATATATATATATATATATATATATATATATATATATATATATATATATATATATTGAATTGGACATAGTCCGACAATTTATTTAAAGACATTTATATAATATGTTTAATGTTCTTTTTATAGAAAAAATATAAAAAGAACGTTAAACATATTATATAAATGTCTTTATGTCATCAACTGGTTTACCAACATCGGATATAAGGACAACTGTACCTTCATACAATTTGATATTACAGACTATTATCCATCTATATCCAAAAATCTGTTCACTTTGGCCCTGGATTTCGCTCGGGAATACTCCAACATTTCTGAAAGCGAAGTGAATACTATCATGGAGTGCCGAAATTCTGTTCTAATCTACAAGGATGAACAGTGGACAAAACAGTCCTGTAACGAAAAGTTTGACATTTCAATGGGTTCTCTGGATTCTGCAGAAGCTTCTGACCTTGTTGGATTATTTCTTTTGTATAATTTAAGTGCCTTCGAATGCCTAGATTCTGATAGTGTAGGATTATATAGGGACGATGGATTATTAGTAGTTAAGAATTCCACTAAAATTAAAGTAGATCGTATTAGAAAAATAATTCATAAGGTATTTAAGGATCTAGGTCTCAGAGTAATAGTTACCACTAATGTTAAACAAGTAGACTTCCCAGAGGTTATCCTAGACCTCACCAGCAACACATACCAACCATATGTAAAGATTAATTCCAATCCAATATACGTACATCCAAATTCTAACCATCCCCCTGCAATCATCAAACACATACCCTATTCTATTGAATGTAGGGTCAGTAATAACTATTCAAACAGAAATATTTTTAATAAACATAGAGACTTTTATAATTCTGCACTTAAAATTAGTGGATACAAAAATATCAATATTCAATATAAGAGCCCTATTAATAGCAACAATAATGGTAGAAAGAGATCTAGAAAAATCCTATGGTATACTCCCCCTTTTAACATTATGGTTAAAACTAAATTGGGGCACCTGTATCTAAACCTCATTAAAAAACATTTCCCCAAATCTGAAACCAACTCACTTAGTAAAATACTTAACTCCAATACTCTTAAGTTAAGCTATAGTTGTGCAGATAACCTAGAGAAAATAATTAAAAAACATAACAATAGTATATTCAGCAAGTATACGGATTCGGAGAGCCTGACAACCCACAAGGTTGCGAAAAGCAAGATTAAGCGAAATGACACAAATAATAAATCATGTAACTGTAGGAATCCCAATAATTGTCCACTAAAAAATAATTGTTTAACTAGCTCTGTAGTTTATCTCAGTACAATATCAACACTAGAAAATCCAAAT
>OZ038485.1:11092998-11130498 GCA_964036315.1 Acanthosepion esculentum | reverse complement strand
AACACGATCCTTTGTGACCATTCTTTTGGCACACGAAACATTTCTTATTTCTATATGGGCAATTTATCTCCCAATGTCTTTCGTTACAACGTCTGCAATTATATGGTGGGACTTTTTTATTTTCGTTCTTTTTATTTTCTTGTCTATTATTAAAATACGCTGAATTTTTTCTCCAATTTTTCTCTAATGGGTACTTTGACTGCTTTTTTCTTTTTTTAATATAAGCACTGCCAGCTTCTTCGATTTTTTGCGACTCTTTTTTTAAATTTACGGCCCGTTGACACTCCTCTGCTAACTTTTGCAGGGTAAGGCCTTGTTCAGATTCGAGTTTAGACAAAACTCTACGTCTTATTTCGGCACTCTTACTGGATACCAGTCCTTGAGCAAAAATTAAGCACTTGAATTCTTCAACCGTAATCTCTGCCAATCTGAAATTGTCACAATGTCTATTCACTATAGATGCATATGTTAAGTAATCCTGATCGTCGGATTTAGAGACATTCATGCATAACCATCGCTTATGCCAAAGCGACATATTTGCTCCAAACAGCTCTTTTAGCAATTTCACTGTTTCCGAGAATTCCAATTCAGTTGTTTTTCTCGGTAGAATAAAATCTACGAATTTGCTATGTTCTGCTGTACCTAGCTTTCTTAGTAATAGACTGACTTTTCTTGAATTCGACCAGTTTTCACAGTCTGTGTAGAAAATATCTTCATATCGTTTAAAGTACGCTTCAAACGTTTTTTCTTCGTCTGGCACATAGTTGAAAGTTTCCAGCGAATTAAATATGGTGTTATTAGAATATGAAGAATTTCCCTCATTTGACTGATAGTTGTTTAATTTCTCCAGTGTTAACTTTTGAATTTCCAAAAGTCTTTCCTCTTGACGTTCTTGATATTTTTGCATCGCTATCAGTTGTTCTTGCTGTGCTATCTGTTGGGATTTGAATAATTCGGATATGACTTTGGATAGTTCATCCATCTTTAGCTGATAGTGTTCATGCAACAAGGAATATACTTTTAATTTGTGTATCCACGAATATCATATAAGCTGACCAAAAAAATCGAAACAACGTACGACTTTTATATTTTATGTCTTGCTTTTACATTCACGCCCGTGCTAATCAACTTTGGTATATATTTTTTTTTTTTCGTGAACAGAGAGCGTCGGACTTTTTTTTTCGTTTTCGACTTCTGTTCGCGTATTCCAATGACAACGTCTGATTTTCTTATCAGAGGAAATTCGTCACTATATTGTTGAACAAATAATTTAAAAAAAATAATTTTTTAAAGTTTGTTACCTTTCAAAGTCGACACGGTGTATTTGTGCTCCTTTTAAATCCATGCATGTTTTTGTAGTCGGCCAATTTTTCTTTTTAGCCGGTGTCTCGTTGTAGATAATTTTTTAATTTAAAATTACCGTTATTCGTTTACGACACCTTTCAATTTTTCTGAGTGAACGTTCCTTTATGCTTAGTCGTCTTTAACGAGTTCTACATATCCAGAAGTTCAGAATCCTTCGTCGTTATGTTAACGTTGGACTTTGAATTAATAGTTTTTTTTTTCAGCCTGGGTTCTTCAATGACTTGTCCCAATTGTTGAAAACTCTCACTATTAATTCTTTCTTCTTTCCGTATGGTTCGTTCTACTTCTTTGCCATTGTTGAAACTTGGCGTATGGTTCGTTCTACTTCGTGGCCATTGTTGAAACTTGGCGTATGGTTCGTTCTACTTCGTCGCCATTGTTGAGTCTTGACTCATTGTTGAATCTCGCCTATTGCATGGAATAATAATGCAACACAAAATGTACTTAGAACAAGAATGTATTATAACAAGAAAGTGTATACAATAAGTACATATAGTATTTCTGTATATTTCTGGGAAGACTTTCCCGGATAATGTGTTGACTAGTCGCAGTCGATCAGAGTCTCTAGTTGGATCTCGTGATTCCTTCTCCTCGTCCCCCGGTACCAACCATTATTTATATAGTTGGTAGTCACCTATGCAGATTAAGTGGATCCTACCACAACATATATATATATATATGAAAAAGCAGAAGGAATTACTTGTTTCGCTTTTTTATATTTCCATTTTTCAAACCGAATGTCAAATAATCAAGCGTAACACTGCGAAGAATCTATTTCAGGTGTGACCGGAATTTGATTTAATTTCATGCCTATAGATTTTTTTCCCGGTTAAAATTAGATATATTGAATTGCTGCAATTGGTTATTCAAAATATCATAAATTATTATAAATAAGAGCAATACAAAAACACTGAACTGAAGCGTAATTAATGCATGAATACAATATCACACAGAAATATAAGTTCTTTTCCAATAGATTCTTTTAAATAACATTCGAATATTTGAAAGGGAAAATTTTCTGAAGGCCATAACCCAATAAAAATCATGACAATTACTCAGCTCGTAGTACGTCGAAAATGACGAAAATGCAAACATTCAACACATCGTGAAAGAGGAACATTGACAATAGGATATTTGCAAAGGAAGGAGTGGCATAAATAAATAAAATGGTAAGAGAACCTCTATTAATAGAGATATTCCAAATAGGTAAGAAAAATAGAAACACCTTTCTTGTAAAATTATATATATATATATATATATATATATATATATATATATATATATATAACAGTGAACATAGAAGCCAACACTTAGAGGTGACAGTCTGTTTCATGCTAGATGCAATCGTGAGGTCTGACGATTGCATCTAGCATGAAACAGACTGTCGCCTCTAAGTGTTGACTTCAATGTTCACTTTTATATTTACAGACGCTCTATCGCTGATATTGAGCACTTTATCCCATAAATATAGCACATTTTAAGACTATATATCTTCATATATATATATATATATATATATATATATATATATATACATACATATATATATGTGTGTGTGTGTGTGTGTGTGTGTGTGTGTGTGTGTCTGTGTGAGATAGGAATTATTAGGACGATTTGAAATAATCCTAATTAAGTAATTCATCGAGTCAAGAAGAAACCTCAACAGAATGCAGAAAGCACTGGACAGCCATTTCGTTCTATATTTGGGACTCATCAGCAGTGCGCATGCATTACCGAGAATTGAAACCCGGACAGTTACGATATCAATACCAACTGAAATCTGTGACGAAGTCGTAACGAATTACACTCGATATAGCGTCGCTCGATCACATATTTCGTAGTGGAACTCATCCGAGTTTCCCTTACCCATATGACTGTACCCCCCCACGAGGCGCGACTCCTATCTCGATAGCATTAGAAGCCGGTTCCAGCAAGGTTATACAAATGAAAGAAATTATTAGGAGGATTAGAGATAATCCTAATTAAGTAATTCATCGAGTTTAGAAGAAACCTCAACAGAATGCAGAAAGCACAGAACGGCCATTTCGTCCTATATTTGGGACTCACCAGCTGTGCGCATCCACTACCGAGATTTGAAACATATATATATATATATATATATATATATATATATATATATATATATATATATATATATATATATATATATATATATCACTGTGTGTTTATCTAAATATAAATACGCTTAAATTCACCTTCTTCTCTGCCGTGCGCCAATGGCTTCAGGGTAAAATTTCCGACTGACGCGAATTCAGTCGGTTTTCGATTCTAGCCAGAGGCAACCGGACGTCTAGCCACACTGATGAGCTGTGATACAGCGAAACAGTCTGTCTGTGGATGACAATCTATATATATATATATATATATATATATATATATATATATATATGTGTATGTATATATATATATGTATATATATATATATATATATGTGTGTGTGTGTGTGTGTGTGTGTGTGTGTGTGTGTGTGTTCCTGTGTGTAGAAATATATACGTTTTCGTCGAAATGAAATGGCTCGTGAGAAGAGTGTCTTTTTGACGTAATGGTGCCATCACTGATTAAACCGAACTCATTACTTTCTTCACTGCACCTTCTCAACTCTGGTGCTACGAAAGCTTGTTTTAGTTTTTAATTTGCTACGTGATTTTAATTAGTTTTAGAATTCATAATTGATTGAATTAGATGAAACAAATTTTGAAGATTTCTCTTCTGCTTTCGAAAAAGAATGGTTTAGACCAATATTTTTTCATCATTAAAACTTTTTGCAGTTGTAAATTTAATCAGAAAAATTTTAGAGTCAATTTTATTTTTCGCTTTCGATTACAAATATATCAACCTGATGAAGTATGACTTTCAAGTGTAATATCAAGCCACATTTGCGGGCTTTCAGTTTCTTAACGCCTGTCTGAATTACTGGAATTTGGTGTTAGCATTATATAAAATTAGGGTAATATCCTCATCTTTGTTGTTACTATCAAAACATTTCGGCCATTATGTCCTCCATCCTCATTCCGGGATCTCATGATTCTAGTAATATTAAGAGAATTCCGAACGGAACACTTTATTTAATCTACGGGAGTCGATTGTTCTCTTTCCATCGTCCATGCATATGAATAACTTATCTTATTTTTTATATTTATACTGTTCCGTTATTGATCCCTCTGATTCCACATAGTCAAAGTCTCTACTAATCGACACAGGGATTGAACCCAAAATTACTCCGAGCTGTTTACACTTCCAGGCACACTAAACGTTAATGTAGTTACACATCCTCGGCATGCTTCTCGTTTTAGGTCATGTTCAATTGTGTTTTTTTTTTTAAGATCAAAACTAACCACTGGATAATACTTCAAATACAGAGAACGGGTCCTATTTCCTTTTTGTTTTTACTCCTATACTGGTTGGCAGCGACGACTCATGTGATAAATCTGTCTTACTGTTTCACCCATAGCTGGAAAGCGAAGAGATTGGATTCATGCCTTCCCAAGAGTATTGGTGAGGGAAGAAATGTAGCAATGACGACCGAAAATCTAACTCGCCTCGACAATTTCTCTTTCCCACATTCTGAACTTTACACTACCCACACATAGATACCAAATGACTGAGATAGATATAGTGCCAGACAGATATGCAGACAAAAAATAATTTGGAGGAGAGAGAGATGAGGGCAGAGATAGATAGATAGATAGATAGATAGATAGATAGATAGATAGATAGATAGATAGATAGATAAAGAGAATAAGAAAGATAGAAAGAAAGAAAGAATTAAAGAGATAAAGAATTAAAGAATGAAAGAAGACGAAGAAACTGAGATAGATAGATAGATAGATAGATAGATAGATAGATAGATAGATAGATAGATAGATAGATAGATAGATAAAGAGAATCAGATAGAAAGGAAGAAAGAAAGAAAGAAAGATAGATAGTGAAGAGAGCGAGATAGATAGATAGATAGATAATAAAGACAATCAAAAAGAAAGAAAGAAAGAAAGAAAGATAGATAGATAGATAGATAGATAGATAGATAGATAGATAGATAAAGAGAATCAGATAGAAAGGAAGAAAGAAAGAAAGAAAGATAGATAGTGAAGAGAGCAAGATAGATAGATAGATAGATAATGAAGACAATCAAAAAGAAAGAAAGATAGATAGATAGATAGATAGATAGATAAAGAGAATCAGATAGAAAGGAAGAAAGAAAGAAAGAAATATAGATAGCGAAGAGAGCGAGATAGATAGATAGATAGATAGATAGATAGATAGATAGATAGATAGATAGTGGGCGTTTATTTATCTGTGCGGTATATTATTTTATAATTATTTATTTGAATATCTATTGTCATTCACTAAATAAAGGGATTAAAAGAAAATTATATCTTCTGAAGTCCTTTAAATATGTTTACATCACCCTTCCATGCGTGCACTGAGAAAGTCTCAAGCCATCCCAATGCTGGAGTGTTTAGGTTGAAGAGCAAGTAAGTTTAATGTTATTTTCCGTGAAAGTGCCCGGTGTCCTTGCATGAGAATCTGCGTAGAAATGTAAGCATGAAGTCGAGGAAAGCATTAGATATGACTGGACTCAGTGCGGCGGGACCGACAAAATGCTGGTAGGGGAGGGCTTTCAAAGCATATCTCAGGGTAGAATTGGCAGCTCTGTTGGACACTGTTGGTTTAACAAGATATCCAAATCAAAGAATTATTTTGGAATACTTTTGTTTTTCTTCTTGCAAAATACTCGTGTAAAATGTAAAAGAAAAATGGCAGCCTAATGACGAGTAGTCTGGCGGGAAGACCAAAATTCGTGCTAGAACCGCCATATTTACCAGGATCGTCGAAGCAGAGGAGAACTTATCTTCGTCTACATTTCTTGCCATGGTGTCTGCTGATAATTCATAAGCATGCTCCAAGAGAAAGGAAACTGATGCAAAACATCATTTCTTCACCTGGATAAAACGGAAGTAAAAACATACCTGTCTTTTTTTTTTTCATAGTAGAAATCTTTTTTTTGTCAGTTAAGACAAACCTTGTCGAAAATACTTGCCGATTTTATTAGTATCACGATTGAAAAAGTCGCAAAAATGATTGCGACATAATAATATATCCAATTCTCAGGAAATTGTAGATAATTTCAACATAACAAATGGGCGAAGGTCCTTATTATACAACCAAGAGAAATTCATGACAACAATTACAGGCATCTGTCTATATTTCTGATATGAGGTATTATGTACACTATTTACATTATTCGGACTATTGTCCTCATCCTGGTCGCTATATTTATTACAACGTTTCGGCCCTTCAGTATCTGTCTATATTTCTGTGATGAGGTATTATGTACACTATTTACATTATTCGGACTATTGTCCTCATCCTTGTTGCCATATTTATTACAACGTTTCGGCCTTTCAGTATCTGTCTATATTTCTGAGATGAGGTATTATGTACACTATTTACATTATTCGGACTATTGTCCTCATCTTTGTTGCCATATTTATTACAACGTTTCGGCCTTTCAGTATCTGTCTATATTTCTGAGATGAGGTATTATGTACACGATGTACATTATTCGGACTATTGTCCTCATCTTTGTTGCCATATTTATCACAACGTTTCGGCCTTTCAGTATCTGTCTATATTTCTGAGATGAGGTATTATGTACACTATTTACATTATTCGGACTATTGTCCTCATCTTTGTTGCCATATTTATTACAACGTTCCGGCCTTTCAGTATCTGTCTATATTTCTGAGATGAGGTATTATGTACAATATTTATATTATTGGACTATTGTCCTCATCTTTGTCGCCATATTTATCACAACGTTTCGGCCTTTCAGTATCTGTCTATATTTCTGAGATGAGGTATTATGTACAATATTTATATTATTCGGACTATTGTCCTCATCTTTGTTGCCATATTTATTACAACGTTTCGGCCTTTCAGTATCTGTCTATATTTCTGAGATGAGGTATTATGTACACTATTTACATTATTCGGACTATTGTCCTCATCTTTGTTGCCATATTTATTACAACGTTTCGGCCTTTCAGTATCTGTCTATATTTCTGAGATGAGGTATTATGTACACTATGTACATTATTCGGACTATTGTCCTCATCTTTGTTGCCATATTTATCACAACGTTTCGGCCTTTCAGTATCTGTCTATATTTCTGAGATGAGGTATTATGTACACTATTTACATTATTCGGACTATTGTCCTCATCTTTGTTGCCATATTTATTACAACGTTTCGGTCTTTCAGTATCTGTCTATATTTCTGAGATGTGGTATTATGTACACTATTTACATTATTCGGACTATTGTCCTCATCTTTGTTGCCATATTTATTACAACGTTTCGGCCTTTCAGTATCTGTCTATTTCTGAGATGAGGTATTATGTACACTACTTACATTATTCGGACTATTATCCAGTGACCGGACCCAAAGAGTTGTGAGTTCAATATCTGGTTAAGGCAGTGGATATCTCTCAGAGGGGAATTAACAGGATATAACTGACCTCCATTAGACATGGCACGTGGAACTAGAACAGTCTACCCCAGTGAGCGAAATAATGGTTTCAGTTCGACATTCCAACCATCTGAAGACGGCCGGAGCGTCCAACGGCCGAAACGTTGCCATAAAAATGGCGACAAAGATGAGAACAATAGGGCGAATAATATAAATAGTAAACAATTAAATGATCGCTTCTATTTTATATTTATACTCTGAACAAAATAATTGTACAAATTGTTGTAAACTTCTTTCTGTATCGTTTCGTTTCATCATGGCTCTCCATAATACGCTCTCATTTTTAACTCTAAGCAACGTTACCTTTCTCACCATCACACCATCTCCCTCTGTCATGTTAGGTTATTAGTTATTTCTTACAGCTCTTACTACCTTACATATGTCATGTGTATGTCATATTATCGTTCTTCAGTCTCTTCTGTTTTCAAAATTCTTTCTCTGATTTTAAGTATAAGTGCACTTTTGTTCGCATTTTCCCTAAAACATTCTATTTGCTCTTATTCTCTGTCAATGTCATTCTAAGAATCCTTCTGAATAACAACCTCTTTGTTGCCTCAAGTATCGTTTTGTTTGGTGAGGTAATTGGCCAACATGGTATACAGGACGAGATATATTGCGTTGCGATTCATAACGCGTTACATTGTTTCGGGCGAAATTTTCGTGTCTGCAAATAATTTATTTTTATTTCTTAGGCGGCATCTTTATTCAATTGGGTCTTCGTATTTGAGTGTCACATGTTTCGTGGTCTGTTACTTGATGGCGCACAGAGTTAAATGTATGTACTTGCTTAACTTGACGTCTCACAGGGCTTACGGCAATGAATGCCTTCTTTTTAGAGTTACTAGTTCGCCCTTATTTTACAAACCTATTTAGGAGTTGCTGTAGTTTTTTTTTTCTGGGCCTGTCTTCACCAGTTTGTCAATTGTGTATTTTAAGTTGTTTATAATTTGATTACCAATAATAAATCCTGATAGTTTTCTAGTTCTTTTAGAATCGCAGGAAGGAAACTTATACTTACCATCAAGAAGAGGCAGATGTAATTTTCTGAGACACGTAATGAAAAAGGACGGCATCGAGAATCTGATACTCACAGGTCGGATAGAGGGAGAGAGCGACAAGGGAAAGCAATGCATGACATACCTGACGAGCTTAAGCAAGTTGATGACAGAACGTATTCTGTGGTGGGAAAGGGATGAAACATATTGTGGGCTCGGCTGCTCGGTCTCACGCTGTCTGCTGATCTGAGATGGAACAAATACATCGAGTCAGTTGCATCAGCCACCGCAAAGAAAGTTGGTTCTCTGTGCCGAGCCAGGAAATTTTTCTCCCCGGAATCGATCCTCCAAGTCTATAAATCGACTATTCGCCCTTGCATGGAGTATTGCTGCCATATATGGTCTGGGGCCCCTGCTGTTTGCCTCGAGGTTCTTGATAAGATCCAGAGACGGATAGGCAACGTGATTGGCCCTGATCTGTCATCTCGTCTGCAGTCGCTCTCTCACAGACGCGATGTTGTCTCGCTCTGCCTTTTTTACAAGTACTTCCACGGTAATTGCTCTGAGGAGTTGCGTTTGCTTGTCCCCAGGCCTCGTGAATTTAAACGCCCCACCAGGCTGGCATTCCGCTCCCACCCCTACACCGTGGAAACTGTTAGATGTAGACGTCTCTTCTAATCCAATAGCTTCATGTCTCGCACATCTCGCCTATGGAACTCCCTTCCCTATTACTGTTTCCCTGACAAATACAATCTCCAACGGTTTAAGTGTAGCGTCAATCGACATCTCCAGTTGCCTTGATCTATCCACTTTTCTTCTCCACATCCTTTCATTTTTCATTCCTATCTGCTCTCGCTCCGGATCTTTTGTGGCCCCCTTGCCTTGATCGACCCACTGTCTTTCTCTTTCTCCACATCCCCTCCCTTGCCACTCCTATCTGCTCTTCCTCCAACCCTTCTTTAACTCCTTGCGTGATAGTGGCCTCCGGCCTTGCTTGGGGTGATATGATTAAAAAATTAAAAAATAAATAAATAAGGAATAGGAAGAAGTGGAGAGCCGTGATCGACTATGTCCTGAAAGGACACGAGAGATAAAATGAAACTGCTTACTTTAAGTTGTTAATATTTTGTTGACCGATAATAAATCCTGATAGGTTTAAGAATGCCATCATTGTACAGCGTGTATAATAAATACGGTGAGAAAATGGGTCCTTATATTATAACACTATCAAATCTTTGTACTTGTTCAACACATATTCTTTACACAAGGGCACCTCGACGTGGTGTAATTTTTAGAAAGCTTGTCTTACTAGAACAATTACGACTGAAATTTTGTGAGAGACACTGGTCTTCCTCAACTTCTATAGAAAGTGCTCGGACGAACTGTATTACTTGGTTACACCAGGTCCAAACTTCAAAGCTACAACCCAACATGTCACTAACCTTGTAGAAAACGACCACCATTTCATACGCATTCTTATAGTGAGAAGAAAGATCCTATCGAGTAACTTCTTACCGCGAATTATTGCTACGTGGAACCGACGCCCAAGAGTATATTTCCAAGTCTCTAGAATCTTAACCTGTTCAAGTCGATGTTATCTTCCCCACATATCCGCATAAAACGTGCTTCTTACGCTTTATCACTCTATGTCGAGTGTTTCCCTCGCCTTCTAAAGAGTTTACCGCACAGTAAAAAAAACATCCTATTTAAAATCAGACAAATGATCGCTTTACCTTTTCTTGAAAAATATTAAACGTTTTTAGTAAGGTAAAAGTCATTATCTTTCCTCCAGTCAAATTCAAATAACAGTAGAATCCCTGCGTACAAATCGGAAATTACAAAGAAAAATTGCTAAGCTTTCATACATCTTTAATTATCCTTATATCTTCAGTTTGTGGACAATCATGACTCTCCTCAAACTTCTGTGTTAGGGTTTTTTTTGTGTACCTGGTATGTACTAGTGGAGATTTATTTTGTAGATGATACAAAATTGTGGCACAATGCCGGAGGGAAAGTGGGGAAAAGGTTGGTCTTTCACTAGCTATCCTATTCCTAGTTAACCACGATAATGTTCCATTTATTCATTACAATTACACATTCACCACAAGAACTCATCCATCACATATCACTCCAGCACACACCACAATACCTCATGTACCCACGGGACCTACGAAACACTCCATGAATTAAAAATTCCAATGTCTATATAATATACATAAAAATTCAATGAAATCATGAAACGATGCGGTGGGGAATTGAACCCAAAAAGAAAACAAAATTGTCAAACGAAACAAAACGAAAACAAAACAATGTTAGTAGGACCCGTCCACCCCTCAAACTAATAAGAGTGGCCGCTGTATTCTGTCGATAGACAGAATAAAGAAGCCCACTCACACATCTTTAATTATCGTTATATCTTATGCCTCAAAACTTCTGTTCTTTGAGCTCTAAAGCATATTTAACTTTTTACCACCCCGCATTGTCCCTACTCTCCCATTCATTTACAGAAACAAGATAGGTTTGTGAATCAGTTTTCCCTGTACCACCATTCCTTTCAGTATATCATGTGAGAATCACATTCTTAACGATCTCTTGTCGCATTATCTGCACCCGGATATTTCAATTCTTCAGTTAGGATTAATTAATATAAACATATTTTTATTTCCATTTTCTTTTCAAAGTTTACTCACAGATTCAGCTCATAATGTTATCTCGATCCTGCAGCAAAATCATATCTCTGTTTCGTTCCGTCTCTTCGCATTAATATTAGATTGAGCATTGATACTAAACAACTGTTCATCACACATTTCTATGTTTCCAACGAAAATGTAATTATGAAAAGTTAAATCTAATATTAAACAACATCAGGACTAAGTATATCGAAGTTACTAAACTAAGAATATTTAATAAGATTATGAAGGCGGACTTGGTGAGCTTTCCTTTTTGGTATCTCGATTCTTCGAACTTAAGCACAGATTGGAAATTCTAACAAGATTCATCATTGGCGAAAACAATCTTAACATAAGATACGCTGATGACGCAGTACTGATAGCAGACACGGAAAAGAAATTACAAAGCCTCCTACAGAGAGTAGTGAAGGAGAGCGAGAAGAAAGGACTAAGCATAAACTACAAGATAGAACGCATATTTATCAGTAAAAAGATGTGCCCGAAATGCGATTTGCAGGTCGGGGACACTAAAATCAAGCAAGTGCGGAAGTTTAAATATCTGGGAAGTGTTTTGACAGAGGACGGTACGTGCGACGCTATCCGGAGATGGGGATAGCCATGGACGCATTCCAAAAGCTGGGTAGAGTATTGCGAGACAGGAAGATTTCTTTGCTAACAAAGAAAAAAGTACTGAATTGCTACCTGACATCTGTCTTTCTTTAAGGGAGCGAATGTTGAACGGTCTCCTCAAAGATGAAGAAGAGACTCGAGGCAACGGGGTTATGGTTCTACAGAAGGATGCTAAGGATATCATGGATCGAGCGTGTGAGCAACGATGAGGTTTTAGAGAGAATACAAACAAGGAGGAGGCTTATACTTAACATTAGGAAGAGGCAAATGAAATTTATGGGACAAGTAATTAGAAAGAAGGGCCTGGAGAATGTAATACTCACAGGTCGAATACAGGGAAAGAGAGACAAGGGAAAATAATGAATGGCATACCTGGCAGGCTGAAGCAAATGGATGACAGAACGTGGTCTGGGAAGGAGGTAATTAGCAGAGGGAGGAAACATATTGAGAGCAACAAGGGAAAGGGGAAAGTGGAGAGCTATGACCGCCTATATCCTGAAGGTAGACGGCATCTAAAAAGAAACTGCGTACTCTAAGTTGTTAATGTTTTGTTTACCGATAATATATCCCATAGTTTTACAATTAAAATTGATAGATATAACCGTAAGTTCTATGCTAACAGTTTCTACTCTTGTACTTCTCGCTTCTGGGACTGTCTTCCGACTCCTTCTTTTCCAGCCAAATTTGATATTCAAAATTTTAAATGCAATGCCATTGTTTATTTCAATTCTTTGTTCTTTTATTGTTTTCTCTCCATAATAATGTTTTCTTTTTCTTATATAATTTCACAGTCATTAACCCTTTGCATTTTAGTGACTTCATTCCCTTGCTTGGAGTGAAATGATTAAACAGAAAGGTTTATTGATACTTTGCCTACAATAGAACTTTAATAAAATGTGTGAAAGTCAAAATATTTTCATATATATATATATATATATATATATATATATATATATATATATGTGTGTGTGTGTGTATATATATATATGTATATATATATATATATATATATATATATATATATATATATATATATATATATATATATATATATATATACACATATATATATATATATATATATATATATATATATAATAAAATTCCAAAGTTCCGTCATTCCAAAATAGCGATTTCGACCCGCAAGAATTTTACTTGTAGCTCTTGTCAACTCAGAGATTTGAAGAAATAAAATAAAATATTTAAACATTTCAAGAATAGAAGAAGAAGAAGAAGAAGAAGGAGGAGGAGGGGGAGGAGGAGGAGGACGAGAGAGAAAGATAGAAAGAACAGAAAAAAAGGAATGAAGAAAAAAGAAAGAGAGAAGAATAAAAAGGGAGTTGCAGTAGAGAATCTCAATGAACTCCAAAATCATGGTAGTAGAGATATGTGGGTCAAGTTAAGAAGATTAAGATTACCTTGACCTATATTAAAATTTTATCACCTAGTTAATAAAGGAAAATATTTATAAATTTGAAAAGATTTTCAAAAAATCATAATTTAAAAGATAACATCTAAAATAAAAAAAATACATTAAAACAATATGTAATATTCAAATAATAATACATTTAATATGATAAATAAAATTATATATATATATATATATATATATATATATATATATATATATATATATATATATGTAAAATTACTTTTTTATTTTAGATGTTACCTTTTTAATTATTCTTTTTTAAAATCTTCTCAAATTTATGAATATTTTCCTTTATAAACAAGATGGTAATATTTTAATATTTTACACAGGCCTCTGGTGTCGACGCAAGACCATCGAAACTAAACATTCATTCCACTTCAAAAAAAAAAAACCCAGAAAAAAACAATAAACTGAGAGCACAAAAGAGACACGAATCAATGCCTGTCTCTTGTCTTTCAATCAAAACAGATTCCGTTATCTTGTCTCCCAAATCCCCTTTCGCTCGTCCTCATTGAAAGAATATACATGTTCAGTTTCTGACCCTCAAGAAGAACCTTTTAAAGTTCATTTCCTGGTAAGTAATTGCAGTCAGAATTTGTGCAGCCAACGTTTAAATAATTATCACTTTATTTGAATGCACAGCAATATTTAATCTCATTCTTTTATTCAAACGCTGACCCAAGGAATATTCCCACCATATATATATATATATATATATATATATATATATATATATATATATATATATATATATGTGTGTGTGTGTGTGTGTGTGTGTGTGTGTGTGTGTGTATTTAATAATCAAACAGGTTGTTTGATTATTAATTATATTCATCTGTAGTATAAATAAAATATATCAAACTGTTATTTGCACACGCACACACACCCACGCATATATATATATATATATATATATATATATATATATATATAGATGGATATATATATATATATATATATATATATATATATATATATATATATATATATATATATATGTCATAATCAAACAGATTGTTGGATTATTAATTATATTTATCTGTAGTATAAATAAAATATATCAAACTGTTATTTGCACACGCACACACACCCACGCATATATATATATATATATATATATATATATATATATATAGATGGATAGATAGATATATATATATATATATATATATATATATATATATATATATATATATATATATATATATATGTCATAATCAAACAGATTGTTGGATTATTAATTATATTCATCTGTAGTATAAATAAAATATATCAAACTGTTATTTGCACACGCACACACACCCACGCATATATATATATATATATATATATATATATATATATATATATATATATATATATATATATATATATATATAGATGGATATATATATATATATATATATATATATATATATATATATATATATATATATATATATATGTCATAATCAAACAGATTATTGGATTATTAATTATATTTATCTGTAGATAAAATACATCGAACTCTCTTTTGTGGCTCTGTTCTAATATTTTCATATTACTCGGATCCATTCGGATTATATACTAACAGATTGTTTTACCACATATATATATATATATATATATATATATATATATATATATATATATATATATATATATATATATATATATGTGTGTGTGTGCGTGTGTGTGTATGTGTTAAATAATGAGGGATTATAAAAAGATTGTCACAATGTTCGGTTCTGTGTACAACCCTCGGATCCGTGGAAAGAGCAACCCTATTCTATTTGGAGCCTTCCTATAATAAACTTTTTGAGCTTACAAATATATATCTTACCAAAGAATATTTGGACTGAAGCGATGATCTGGCTTTTCTGTACAGTTTGAGCAAGGATGCAATGTGCTTTTTTGAAGTACACGTTTGATGCGAATCCTATTTTTTTACATTCAGAAGGTTATTTATCTCAGGATCATGTTACTCAAACAAATTCAAATGTTTACGCTATCTGAGACCAAGAACACTGTCGTTGTAGAGCTTGATCTAAAGTTATCCCAGCTGTTGTGAAATTCGTTATCCTTGAGTGACATTTGAAGAAGCTTACAACTATCCCTCAACCTCAAAGCGTTGATACGTTTAGGAACGTGTGTTACATTATATCCTATTTTACTTTTAATGTAGAACTTGGTCTTGTCACATACTTAAATATCCTGCGCCCCACATTAAGCAACACATTTTAATCGGCAAGTGCTTACATCCTGATGATCTCACTGTTACGTGGTAATCAAGAATGTGCTCGTGCTTGGATCTTGGATGAATCTAAGTAACATTCTGGAGAAGCTTCTTGATGGAAAAGTAGTTAAATTCAGTGCAAAGAAATTGCTGTCCAAAGTCCTGCTTTCTCAGTGCTTTCCAAATCTTGTAATCTTTACCGAACTTTTGTAATGCCAACGAATACTCGTTGTCACTTTCATAATGCTCGTTGTAGTAGAGACTTTGTAATCGCAGATACAACTATAGTACACCATTGAACAATGCTGGCGTCAGACGCCTTCAAAAAGTGCTAATAGTACTTGCTCGATAATATTCGATCGAATAATAATCAGTATAGTGATCCGAATAAAGAAGTAGTATAGTGAATAGAGTAGAGAAATAGTATAGACTAGAAATGGTAATGTGTATACTAATAGAGGATAGAACTGAAAATGCGATCCGATTAGTATAGAGGATAGACTAGGAATAGTGATAATGCTTATTGTACAATATGTAAAAATGTGGCACAAGCCGCAAACACTGACCCAAACATACAGACAATATTCCTTTTAACAAAACACATTCTTACTTACCATTCTTACGTCATGCACCATAATACTTCAGAAACTCTATGAAGTCCTAACTAGTCCACATATATACAATTCATTGTCTGTGGTGGGAGAGGAATGAAATAACAATTAAAAATCTAAAAACACCAATGAGTATTTACAAATGTGTACAAAACTATATACAAGAAACTAAACAAACTTTTATTAGTAATAAACCCCCCACAAGCCGTAACCGTGGCAGTAACATCAGTTAACTGGACATTTTTAAAAAAATATAAAACATCCATACATCCCAAGCACTCACTCAAACACTCACTCATTCAAACACGAAAACAGTTACGAAAGGCACACCCGAAACGAAAGACGTCCTGCACCTACCAGAGAACTGACATCACTATCCACCTAAAGATGGGAGGGATGGGGAATTAAAAAGAAAAATTAGGGACAAACATACAAGGGGCCAATGAGTATACAGTAATGAGCATACATAGCGAATAGCGAAATAGTATAGTGAATAGAGTAGAGAAATAGTATAGACTAGAAATGCTGATGGGTATAGTAATAGAGGATAGAGTAGAAATGATGATCCGTTAGTAATAGATGATAGATTAGGAATAGTGATCGTTAGTCGACAGCTACTACCGACACATATGCGTTTCATCTATGGTCACGTCGCCTACTTAATTCAATAATGGGATCGCCGGTGGTTGCTCACTTGCGATCTATGTTCAAACTCAAGTGTTGGCAGCGACATTTTATTCCTATATAACACGACACTAGTATTGAAATCGCCAAAGAAGAGTGTCGTGTTTGTTTTGGAACCGTTGTGATGAAACATCTTAGATCTTGATAGAAATCCTGGAGAAGTTCTTCAGAACAGGTAACAGTTCTTTCATATACGGATAAGATCGTCTTATAACCTGTCGTAAGGTAAAGGTACTCTAAGGAACATGCTCATATCACTAATTAATTCTTAATATGTTTGTGTAAGTCGAAAATGTCACTTGTGCATCTCCGTGACGAGGCGAAATTTGAAGATAACTTGTGAGTAATGATAAAGGACATATGTCCATTTTGAGCATGAATATTTAATTCTGTTGACTATAAAATGGAACAAGGAAACTAATACTTTTATAATCTTCCTTAAAAGTTATTTTAAATTCTTTCTACCTTTGTATACATCGTCTATTTTTGATGTTAGCTGCGAATATTTATTATTTATGTTATACTTTTTGTTATATTTTTATGTTATACTAGCAGCCCGTTGCCCGTGCTTGATTCAAATATCGTACGACTCATACAGCAATCGCTATCACTTGACTTAAAATATTTTTGCGCTTCCTTGCCTTTAAAGGAGTGCCCTTTGCCGTGCTGATGTTGCTACATGCCTTACTTCTTGCCTATCTCACACTGCGAATTTTTTCTAAGCTCTATACTAAACATTAAATCTGTTACGAGAAAACAACTAAACAAAATGAACACAAAATGATCAGCTTATAAAAAGGGCTCGTAACTGGAAAAACCGAATGAAAAACGAACGTTAACAACAAAACCTTTTCACACCCAACCCAATTCTGCGGAATCAGAATCAACATTGACTTTAAGCAAGCGAATAAGCCAATTGGAGTAAAGTGCCATGCTGATTTAAATTTTTCCCACTTGTGACGAATGCAGCTATCGATATTTTTGGCATGCTAGAATGCTAGTTAACATTCGTGTCAGCTAGCTTTTTGCTCTCATGCTGGCCAATAGAATCGTCCTGCCTATTCGTGGCAGCCAGCTATAGGCTCTCACTCCGGCCAGTAGAAAGTGGCCGCAAACTACAGGAAAACTGCGGTAGAAGCATGAATCGATTATATCCACTATCGATGGGAGTTGGGAAATGTAAAGTCGGTCTTGGCCTTTTTCAATAATTTGGAGCATGTGCATGTAAATCTTGGTGCAAATACGTCGAAAATTGCTGCCGTGCATTTGTTACACACACACACACACATACACACACACACACACACACACATACACACACACACACACACACACACACACACACACACACACACACACATCCTGCCTTTTATAGATAGAGATTTTTTTGTTATATTTTTATGTTAGCTGCGAATATCTAAAAGCAAAACTGAAATGAGAACGACAGTTAAAAAGCACAAACATAACAAACATTTGTTTAAAAATAAAGAAAGAAATGCAATTTTCATTTCTTATAAAAAATAATCTGAATGTTGAATATATTCAATACGACGGGCTAATACTTTACCGTCCTGGGTATGACGATAAACTACATCCTATGGCGGGGCCTTTGCTCAGGAGGTTTTGAGGAGAATCGATCCGCTTCTTGGTTGCTGGCACCAATCGGTGTCCCAGATGTGGGTAGGTGGTTACACCCCACACACCAAAAGAAAAATGGTCGAAGTATTATAAAATCATAAAACGGCAATACCTTTTTTGAAAAATTATTGCCAGTAGTACATTTTCGAAAAAGAAAAATATTACCATTAATACATTTTTTGAAAAAATATTACCAGCAATAAAAATCCTATCAGCATTAAATAAACAATTGAGGTTGATATGCCGTAAAACAAAACGAACCAAATCAGACTGATATTGCATAAATAGTTTTTTGCAATTCTAGTGAATTTGTCGAAGAGACTTTTTTACAAGCTTCTTTTCTAAAATGTAATTTTATTTTAAACGTAGATTTATTATCCGTAATTAAAACGCTGTTTACACTTCATTTCTTTATCTCAAATATAATAAATACTTTCCATAATTTATTTATTGAATAAAATAAAAATAATAAATACTCTTGATGCCAAAATAACTATTTGTTTTTTATACTTTCGTTTTCAAAATGAAATAAAACTAAAGATGGTGAATTTTGTTATATACGACAGACAATACTGGGCAAGAAAGATTAATAAAATTAAAAAAAAACATTTACTAGAAAAGTAAAAAAAATAATGCACAATTTTTCAATTCATGAAAATCTCCTCAACCTATACAAAGAACATTCAAATATTTGCGTGAGATTTTCCAAAGCAAATATATTTATAATCGTCAAATAACACTTTTATGTAAAAGACCAGTTCAAAAGAAAAAAATGAATTTGTCTAAATTTCTGAGATGAGGTATTATGTACATTATTTACATTATTCGGACTATTGTCCTCATCTTTGTCGTCATATTTATTACAACGTTTCGGGCGTTGTACACAACGGCGTTCTTCAGGTGGTTGGAATGTCGAAATGATCCCTTTATTTCGCTCTCAGGAGTAGACTGTTCCAGTTCCTTGAGGGCACATGGCACAGTGGATAAAGACATTGGTTAGATACAGTGACAGGACCCAAAGAGTGTGAGTTCAATACATGGTTAAGGCGGTGGAGAACTTTCAGAGGGAAATTAACAGGAGATAAATGATATTTGACACGCATTAGGCATGGCAAGTAAATTAAGGCAAACCAATGTCATTCCTTTCGTATTTTTTACCAAAAAGAAATTTTAATTAGGATAGCTTGAACTGTTGCTTTGTGGAAGAGAAACAATAAATTAAAAAATAAAGTAATTAAAAATATTATTAACAAACTTAATAAAATTGATAATATTTCACTATTTACATTATTCGGACTATTGACCTCATCTTTGTCGCCATATTTCTTATAACGTTTCGGCCTTTCAGTATCTATCTATATTTCTGCGATGAGGTATTATGTACATTATTTACATTATTCTTACTATTGACCTTATATTTGTCGCCACATTTATATCGAACTGAACCCTTTATTTCGACATTTTAATTCGACATTCCAACAAAATGAAGAAGGCCGGAGCGTACAACGGCCGAAACATTGTAATAAATATGGGCACAAAGATGAGGACAATTTATCCTCTGTGCCATGTGTCCATGAGGACATCTCTGTATGTCTTTCTCGGTATTATAAACGTGTGTCTTAAGCACGATGTTTTACCTGTGCTCATATTGAAATTTATTGCTGTTATCATTGCATGTTTTACCAGACCAGAACAGCCTATTCCAGTGAGCGAAATAAAGGGTTCTGTTCGACATTCCAACCAACTGAAGAAGGCCGGAGCGTACAACGGCCGAAACTTTGTAATAAATATGACGACAAAGATGAGGACAATAGGGCGAATAATGTAAATAGTGTACATAATACCTCATCTCAGAAATATAGACACATACTGAAAGGCCGAAACGTAATAAATATGGCAACAAAGATGAGGACAATAGTCCGAATAATGTAAACAGTGTACATAATACCTCATCTCAGAAATATAGACAGTTACTGAAAGGCCGAAGCGTTGTAATAAGTATAGGGACAAAGATGAGGACAATAGTCCGAATAATGTAAATAGTGTACATAATACCTCATCTCAGAAATATTGACAGATACTGAAAGGCCGAAATGTTGTAATAAATACGGGGACAAAGATGAGGACAATAGTCCGAATAATGTAAATAGTGTACATAATACCTCATCTCAGAAATATAGACATATACTGAAAGGCCGAAACTTTGTAATAAATATGGCGACAAAGATGAGGACAACAGTCCGAATAATGTAAATAGTGTACATAATACCTCATCTCAGAAATATAGACAGATACTGAAAGGCCGAAACTTTGTAATAAGTATGGGGACAAAGATGAGGACAATAGTCCGAATAATGTAAATAGTGTACATGATACCTCATCTCAGAAATATAGACATTTAATAATATTAATAAAATATGCAATAATAAAACAAAATTAATATACTATTAAAAAACAATGCATAATAATGAAAATAAAAGTAAAATGTTATTGACATTATAAAAATGTCCTGGAAATGATCAGTAGCTGCATTTCATTGTACTCTCTGGGTGCTTGAAAAGAGAAAGCCAGGCGTTTCATCTTATTTGCTTTATTGCCTTTCTTGGGATGATATTGTAAATGCTGGTTGTCTTGAAAAGGTTGATGTGGCTGCGTGTTGAATAGCATTTAACAATTACACATTTTTGTATCAAGGAAAAACAATGGAAAAATGATTTTTGTTTCAACGATAAAATATATATTAAAATCAACAAATACAAAACATTTTTGTAATGTATGAAACAATAAGATAGGAGAAGCTGTTTTCCTTTATCTGTTAGCTGAAAGATTAAATGTAATAAAACAAGTTTTCTGAAAGAATGAACAAAGTTCTGTATTAGATAGAATGATGTTTTCAGAAGAACATGTAATAAATCAGTTGTGGATTAGATATAACTAACAGAGCTGTTGCAACTTGGCTTGTTACATAGAACTGATGGTGAATGATATTTAAGTTCTGTGTGCGTGCGTGCGTGCGTGCGTGCGTGCGTGCAGTGAGTAGAGTAAATAGCCTGTGTAGACGCGTGTGAGTTGCTGAGTTCTACTGAGTTCTGCTTCTACTGTCTATTTTTGGAACGAATTCTGGTTTATATAACTATGGGTAGGCTCCCAGGACAACGGCGGGAGGAATTTCGAGAGCACACAAAAATATCTGATTGGATGAAAAATTACCCAATCGGTGATTTTATAACAAAATCATGTTTGTGAATTAACAGTAGGAAAAATTCAGTGTGGTGAATGCGATCAGTAAATTGTCCTGTGATAGTTAGTATTTATTATTTGACCAATCACAGTTGAGAAAAATGTAGGCGTGTCAAACATAGTAGTAATCGCTACAATATGATTAAACTGAAAGTATTATTGTAAATTTGCAATAGGACTTTAATAAAATGTGTGAAAGTCAAACTAGTTTCCTAAATATATTTTGGTAATATCCACTCTTAAAAAACCGTTCTTGGTCACTGCTTCCTAATCATCTTTTGTTTCTCTTTCTTGTCGACCGGTGGTCAAATATTTATAGAGGATATTCAAATCTCTTTCAGTCATTAATTTTCACTCTGAGTGACAAATAAGTTGAGCTCACTGCTTGTTTAATTGTCTGTCGCACGGCTTGAAGGTCAAAAGAAACTCCATTCAGTGCAGGGATTATTATGTGTTCCTCACACACAACAAAATAAAGATCAATGAAGAATTTCCTCTTTGTGTGAGAAGGATTGTTCATAATTTCGTAGAGTCGATCAATATTCCTTCCTTTATAACGAAACTAAATCAATATTATTATTACTTATGTAAATGGTAAGTCACTGCTCTAAAAAAATCATTGAAAATTTTCGATGATTTTATAAAACCATTTTTTAAATCAAAATTATGCCACCCATATTTACCCATTTTGTTTAAACTTCTTGTCAAGAATAAAAAGAAATGTGTTTGCGTAACCAGTTTCTAAAATATTACACTGTGTATATAACAAGAAATTCGATAGAAATATCAAATAAATAACCCAATATAAATTTCGTTATTTTAAATAATTCTTATCTGATGGCATCAAAAACAAGACATTTTATATTGCAATATTTACAGTATTATGAAGCCAGACAAGAAAGACGTAACAAGCGTCTAGGATCTCTCGGTTAGACTAGGCCTACCAAATACATCAATTTAATTTATTTACTTTTAATATTAGAATATTATAGATACATTTGTAGTCTATGGCGTCTGCGTGAACAGTAATGTATTGATACGTCATATTAGCAAATACGATTTTCCTGTTTACATTTAAGAGTTTTAAGCATGAAGGCAATGTACAAATACAGATAGTTTACAGTGTCTGAGTAATAATTAACCTAGCAGAAACATCAGCTGCACATACGAAATGTGAGGGATATTTGTTTAACAATTTCATGGCGGAAAAGTCGTTCAAAAGTGATATTTAAACATTTTTACATCTATGGTGTACATAAAGTACAAATAGATGCATTTGTTTGTTTTTTTAATCAGACTTTGTTGAGAGGAAAACGAAACTACAAATATTAATTATATAGGAACAATTTAAAAGGAAAATATATCACAATTTAATACCCAATTAAAACTATAGTTTCCCTTTTTCACTTTCTCTCTCACTCTCTCTCTCTCTCTCGTTAGTATACATACATATATACATACATACAAACATATATATATTTTTACAAGGGTCATTCAATAAATAAGGTGAATATTTCGGTATACGGATTTCTAATACAGATAGAAGCTTACTTTTTTCTTTTTTGTTTTCACCGTAGTCTCCCAGCACTGTCACACACTTTTCCCATCTGTGCACAAGCTTCCGTATTCCCTCAGCGTAAATATCTTTGGACTGATGTCACAGCCAGTCGCCCACAATACTTTTGACTTCATCGTCACTTTTAAACTTCGTTCCTGTCATGAACGCTTTCAAGGGACCAAACAGGTGAAAGTCTGACGGGGCAAGGTCTGGGCTGTAAGGGGGATGAGGGAGCAGTTCCCAGCCCAGCTCGTTGATGGTCTGCACCGTTTGGGCTGCTGTGTGAGGCCTTGCGTTGTCATGATGCAAGATGACTCCTTCTGACTGATGACCCCTGCGTTTGTCCCAACAGATAATTTCAAAGTCATTGCAATGTCATCCACTGTCACTCTTCTGTCAGAATGAATGAGGTCATTGACTGATTCGATCACCTCAGGAGACCTCACTTCTGTAGACCTCCCAGGCCTGTCTTCATCCTCAACACTGCTCCGTCCTTCTTTAAACAATTTAGTCCACTTGTAGACATTTTTTGGCTGAAATATGTGGCACCATACACAGTTGACATTCTCCTATGAATTTCAACTGATTTGCACCCTTCAGCAACCAAAAACTTGATAACTGACCGCGGTTCAATACTGGAGCATGCTTCTTGGTCGGCCATCTTTGTAAATCGCCAAAACTCTCAAAGTTTCTTTTTAATCTACAAAAGAAATTAAATCCATGTGAAAAAGAAGTAAAATAAAAAAATAAAAAAGAGTAAGCTTCTATCTGTATTAGAAGTCCTTATACCGAAAGATTCAACTTATTTATTGAATGACCCTCGTATATGTAAATAGAATTCAAATAGGTTCCGAGGATGTTTTTGTTTAAAAATCTGACTTTGTTGATATTTAGCAAAACAAAACTACAGCTATTAATGATATCAGAATAGTTTAAAAGGAAATCATATCACATTGTAATACCCAATATAAAACTATAGGTTTCCTTTTTCGCTTTCTCCCGCTCTCTGGTTAGTATATATATATATATATATATATATATATATATATATATATATATATATATATATATATATATATATATATATATATATATGGTTAGTATATATATATATATATATATATATATATATATGGTTAGTATATATATATATGCTTAGTATATATATATATATATATATATATATATATATATATATATATGGTTAGTATATATATATATATATACATATATATGGTTAGTATATATATATATGCTTAGTATATATATATATATATATATATATATACTAACCATATATATATATACTAACCATATATACATATATATATATATATATATATATATATATATATATATATATATATATATATATATATATATTTAAAGACATTAAATCGTAAATCGACCTTGCTAACCAGACGCTCATCTGTGGCCGAAAGGTTAAGGCACATCACGCGAAATGATGGTTACGTATAGGATACAGGTTCGATTCCTGTCGGAGAGCGAAAATTTTCTATGAAAATTTCTCGGACATTCAGGCCGGTAAATGTTATTTAATACTGTTTATTATAAAACAGAGCATTTGCTTAAATACTTGTATCTATAAAAAGAACGTTAAACATAATATAAATGTCTTTAAATAAATTGTCGGACTATGTCCAATTCTAAAATATATATATATATATATAACAAATTAGTTACAAGGCCGGAAAAATACCGTTCCACAAAACGGACGTATATCAGATGTCTTGAAAAGGGACATTCAGGGCAAGTAAATATAATACAGGATTAAAAACACTTTATGTAACCGAACGCAACCTTGGTTTCGACGGTCAGGTCTCTTCAGGTGGTGGGCAATAAGTGTTCGTAATACCATACTAAAATTATTGGAGTCGTAGCTTGTGCCAAGAAGGGAGGCTGGCTGTGGAAACTTATGGGACACGCAGAACTGAACTAATGCTGCGCTACACGCATATATGTAAAGATATCCCAAGTCTCAATGACCCCGGATGAAGAATTTATTTTCTACACCTCATCCCTACTTCAGGTGCCATAGTTGCATAATTGTAGTATGTTTTTAGGAAGATTTATTGCCTGCCACCTGAAGAGATATGACAGTAGAAACCTAGGTTAACCAGTTACATAAAGTATTTTGCGCCTTACATATATATATATATATATATATATATATATATATATATATATATATATATATATATATATTTATAAAAGTGAGCATTGATTTCAGCATTTAGATGTGACAGGCTGTTACATGCTAGACGCAATCGTCAGGCCGCCTTTCGATTGCGTCCAGCATGAAACAGCGTGTCGCCTGTGAGTGTTGATTTCAATGTTCACTTTTATATATATATATATATGTACATTCACTCTATTTCTGATATATATAGCGCACCTTAAAACTATATTTCATCACACATACACACACACATACATATATATATATGTATATATATATATATATATTTGCTCTACTCTGTATTGAGCACTCTTTTAAGAATAGTATTTGTTGGTTATTGGAATTTATTCCGTATACTCCAATCCTATACTTGTATATATATATATATATATATACATATATATATATATATATATATATATATATATATATATATATATATATATATATACATATATATATATAAAATATATATATATATATATATATATATATATATATATATATATATATATATATATATATATATATGTATGTATGTATGTATGTATTTACGTATGCATAACACAATTTTCTTTCAAATATTTTTTATTTTCCCAAGTAATTTCAGTCTCATCTGAGATCATCTTCAGATCGTTAATTTGTCTGCTAGTATGAATATGTGTTACTGTAAATTCAAAAGATTTCAACAGTTTTCTTTTTTTACTGCTTATGCAGCGTTCTGTATTTCAAACTTCAATGTTCACGTGTTTTTTTTGTTATTTTTTCCAGTATAAGGGAAGTAACCTTTACATTTTTACTCATACATATATACATTTTTTACTTGTTATTGGTTTTATATTATATATATATATGTATTTTCAACGAATATCACTCTAATTTCTGAGTGTTGGCATTGGTGTTTATATATATATATATATATATATATATATATATATATATATATATATATATATATATATATGTATTAAAAACTCAAAATTATTGGTGATGGAGCATCACACAACTTGACAAAAGATTTAATAGCTTACAGACAAAAAAAATCACGAACAAGGAAATGAAAACAAAAGGCAAACACCTATGTAAGCAGTAAATTAAAGTGCTCAACACATAGAATCTCGAGAGACCAAAGATCGCTTCACAGAGTCAACAGTTAATGGCGAAAAGTAACAATTATGACCTCGTTTTGTCAATGAATAGTTAATAACGCGATTCCACGTATGAGGAAATAGAACTCGAAAAAAGAAATAGCGTCAAAACAGTGTTAACGTTTAATGCGAGATGTGACCTCTCACGATATTCAGGCGACAAGAACGCATATATATATATATATATATATATATATATATATATATGTGTGTGTGTGTGTGTGTGTGTGTGTGTTTGTGTGTGTGTGTGGTGTGTGTGTGGGTATGTGTGTGTAAATATATATATATATATATATATATATATATATATATATATATATATATATGTATACAGGGGTTGGACAAAATAATTGGAACAGGTTCAAATTCCACTCT
The DNA here is from genome assembly GCA_964036315.1 of Acanthosepion esculentum. NCBI lineage: Eukaryota > Metazoa > Mollusca > Cephalopoda > Sepiida > Sepiidae > Acanthosepion > Acanthosepion esculentum. Next base: position 11,103,186 of record OZ038485.1, on the reverse strand, counting down.
TATATTTCAAAGACCTATTATATGAAGAACTTTAACTAAAACTACCTAATTGCTGGTTATATCTATTGTAAATACGTTTATTTGTCTAATTTACTGTTTTTGGCTTATTCTTAGAATTTAGTCAAATTTAAGCTAAATGCTTAACCTCTTTAATTTCGAAAATGGGCAAATTGTTGAAGCTCGCATGGCAGGAGCCTTGGTCACTAAGATTGCTAAACTGTTTGGTTTTTCAAGATTTACCATATTAAGAACTATGACGCAATTCAAGAAGCAAGGTAAAACCTCTAGCAAACATAGCGATTCGGGCCGGACTTTCAAACTTACTGACAGGAACCGATGTGAATTGAAACGCAATGTGGCGAAAAATCATCGGTCTACTGCGGCCAAAGTGACTGCTGAGTTGAATAATCATCTGAATATTCCAGTTTCTACTAAAACTGTTTGTCGTGATCTCCATAAGGTTGGATATCATGGAAGAACCGCCGTAAGGAAACCTCTTCTCTCCACTCGCAACATTCTGAAGTGGTTGAAGTGGTGCAGAGATTACAATGCCTGGTCTCCAGACCAATGGAAGCAAGTCATATTATCAGACGAGTCCAGTTTTTCTCTTTTCCCAACTTCAGGGCAAGTTTATATATGGAGGAATGTGAAAGAAGCTTACAACCCTGACTGCCTTCTTCCAACAGTGAAGCATGGTGGTAGACGAGTGATAGTTTGGGCCGCTCTATGATGGAAATGTCTCGGTCCAATAATTGCCCTACATGGTAGAATCAACACCAAAGATTACCTGAACGTTTTGGGTGATCATGTTCATCCAATGGCCCAGACTTTATCCCCTGATGGTGACTGCATCTTCCATGATGATAATGCTCCAATACATACCGCTCGATTAAGAATTGGTATGAAGAGCATGAAAGTATCAATATTATTAAACATTTGTGGTGTATTTTGGAGCGACAAGTTAGGAGCCGCTATCCTCCACCGTCGTGTCTTAAAGAGCTGGAGCAGGTGTTAATGGAAAAATGGCTGAAAATTCCTCTGTATGATGTCAGGAAGCTGTATGTGAGGCTAAAGGAGGACCAACTCCATATTAAATAAATTTTCTTTGAATTCAACAAGTGTTTCAATTATTTTGTCCAACTCCTATGTATATATATATATATATATATATATATATATATATGTGTGTGTGTGTGTGTGTGTGTGTGTGTGTGTGTGTGTGTGTGTGTGTGTGTGTGTGTGACGATATAAAATTCTGTATTTAGAAAATATATGACAAATTGGAGATAGTACTGGGATTGTGGATGTTAACACGAGTGCACATATAAACGAAACGAGAAACGCTGGTAGTTTCAAAATTTTGAAATAACGTTATTGAATGAATATGAAGAAATATAGTTTTCAGGTGTGCTATATTTATAGTATAAAGTAGAGCGCATGTAAATATAAAAGTGAACATTGAAGTCAACACTCAGAGGAGACGTGTTATTTCATGCTAGACCCAATCGTCAGGCAGCTGAAAACTGCGTCTAGCATGAAACAACATGTCGCATCTGAGTGTTGACTTCAATATTCACACAGACCCACACACACACACACACACACATATATATATATATATATATATATATATATATATATATATATATACATATAAACAAAAGTACGTACAAACGCACACAAACATAGAGATGGGCACAGAGCGAGAGAGAAAATGACAGAATGTCGACCTAGAAATTAACAATGTAATTAAACTTGCAATATTATATTTATCACACACAATATCCTGGATACTGAGATCTTACCCTTCCAAATGTGTGTATATATATATATATATATATATATATATATATATATATATATATATATATATATATATATATATATATATATATATGAACTGCGTCTAGAGATTATATGCAAGTTATGAATTTGTATAAAGAGTTGCGTCTTTAATGTTAAAAGTCCTATTATTCCACTCAATATTATTTACTTAGATATATAGTGATAGAGAAAACTATTGTTTGGTAAAAATTTAACAAAACAGACTAATTTGACTGTCAGTAGTTTATTTGCAACTATGTATTTTGATTATACCTTGTAAAACTAATGTAGGAAAATAATAGAAAAGATTTTGGAACAAATTCGTCAATTTCTTAAAGGAAAAACATTTAAAAAAACATTTTATTTTAAAAATAAAAGATATATTAACAAAAAATAATAAGAACCTCATAAAATTTATTGCACAAATGCTCCTTTCTTTTAATAACCCTTAGCAGCCTATTGTCAACATCTGATGTTAGATTTGCAATTTTAGGCTGGTAAGTTGTTTGCAGCAACTTTAACTGCCCCGCAGAGGTCACACTTGCTGTTAAATTGCCTTCCATTAGAATAAATATATCTCTTGAGGATGCTCCACAAGTTCTCAATAGGATTCAAGTCACAGCTATTTGAAGGCCAGTAAATAAGAGAATCTTCAACAAATCCCTTTTCTTTCAACCAGGATTTAGTAAATTTTGATGAATGACTTGGTGCGTTGTCTTGCATAATGATCATAGATCTACGCTTGGCTAAAGACTGGTTATCAAGCCATTCAAAGAAATATTGCTCTAGAAAATCACAGTAACTTTTGGAATTCATTTGAACCCCGCTTTCAGTTTAAATGGACCAACGAGCTCATTACCAATAATCCCAGCCAATATCATGATCTTACCGCCGATTTGTTGGCATTTAAAAAATTTTCTTGACGCATGTTGCTTGCAAACCCATCCTCGAGCCCATCCATAGGGCCCATCGAGGGTGATCCTTGATTCGTCTGTAAAAAGCACTTTACTGAATTTTTTTTCATGTATTTTTTTGCCCACTGCAATCTTCTTTCCTTTTTTTGTTAAAATGGGTTTCTTTATTTGATTTTTTTACATCAGCAAACTTCCTTAATGCTTTACACTTTGTTTCCCTTGACACCACAGGAGCTCCAGCGGCCTCAAATATGAACGGACTTGACGCATTTGGGTTTCTTATTAATTCTCTTCGTATATGTGATAGATCTCGCTTTGTTAAATTTCTTAATTCAGCCTGAGACTTTTTTTTCCTTGTTTGAATTCCCATTTGACATATTTTCTTGATTGTTCGATGATCCCTTTTCAAATCCTTAGAAATTTCAAGCGAAGATTTTCCTTTGCTAATTTCTTTGATTATATAGTTCTTTTTATTCATTGTTAGTTCTTTTTTACGACCCATAATACTAAATTCTACTTCTTGCAAATAATCTCTTGGCAATGCAAATTGCTATAATTACTGAAAAAAATTCTAAATATCAATCTGAAATTGAAAACTGAGACTTAATTGCTTTCATGCTTACTCGCTATACATAATAATACAAATTATTTCATTGGATAACACATATCTATGAATTTTACATAAAATATTTGACAATTCCTCTTTTGTATATAATCTCTAGGCGCAGTTTATATATATATATATATATATGTGTGTGTGTATATATATATATATATATATATATATATATATATATATATATATATATATATATCAAAGTACGTACAAACGCACACACAAAAATAGAGATAGGCAATATTATATTTATCACACACAATATCCTGGATACTGAGATCCTTCCCTTCCAAATGCGTGTATATATATATATATATATATATATATATATATATATATATATATATATATATATATATATATATATAGGGCGTGAGAGATATATATTGTCAGCGCGGATTAAGCATGCATATACGCAATGTAACATTAGTCATTATTTAAATCTTTATCTATATACTTTCTTATTCAATATAGAACAAAATGCCCAAATTGGCACAGCTGGCGAAAAATGGGCTTATATAAAATCAAAGAAATCATTCCAAATTAAAAGGTTGTCACTTCATCGCGATATTGACGACTTCAGCGAGGAATTCGACTAATCAAGTTTGGAATAGTCAGCTTATGATGATAGATAGATAGATAGATAGATAGATAGATAGATAGATAGATAGATAGTGTTGTGGATTCCGGGATGAAATCGGGTATCAAATAATAGCCAAACGCCAAGAATGAATATAGGAAAATAAATGTATTAACGTAATAAAAGAAACTGGTAATACAGGTTAGTAGCTCCAGGAAGGCGGGTTAGTAGCAAAATATATATACAGTCTTTGGTATAGACGTATCGCTGTATGACTTCTTACTGAGTCTAAGGGCCCGTTACTGTGGCTCTTGCACCGTCTCTGTGTGTGACTCTTCTACCGACCGACTCGACTCCAGTACTACTTTCGACTTGACAGTTCGGGTATTCACTGGTATCAGTATACGTATACCTTGGCTGAGTCCATTTGTGAGAAAAGGGGAGATCCATAAATAGATAGATAGATAGATAGATAGATAGATAGATATGAGCAGGCTTATATAGATAGATAGATAGATAGATAGATCTTCAGACTTAACTTTCCAAGGTGAAAAGAAAAAATGAATTTAAAATTTACTCTTTTATATAAAGTGACATAGAGTGTGGCGAGGAATAGTGTGAGGGACATTGTCGAGTTTAGAGAGGGACGGGAGATTTTTAAAATTTATTTTCATTTTTATTACATTACTTAATATTAAGGAGGAGGGGGTAAGGATCAGACATTAAACTATTTAATCGGTCAACTCAAAGGAAACGATATGGGAAAAAAGAGAAAAAAGGGGAAATGAAAAAGCGGGAAGTAAAGAGATAAGAGATAAAAGATAAGAGATGTACGTAAGTTTTTTGTTTTTTGATGGAGGAGTGGGATGGTATAGCATTAGGATTTTAGATAAACACAGATTTTGACGTTTGAGATTGATATACCGTTAAACAAAACAAACCAAAGCAATCTAAACCAAAGTATACATATTCTATTCATACGAATTTATCCTAAAAATGTTGTCGGCATTAAATAACACATTGAGGTTGATATGCCGTAAAACAAAATAAACCAAACCAATCTAAACCAAAGAATACATATTCTATTCATACGAATTTATCCTAAAAATGTTGTCGGCATTAAATAACCCATTGAGGTTGATATGCCGTAAAACAAAATAAACCAAACCAATCTAAACCAAAGAATACATATTCTATTCATACGAATCTATCCTAAAAATGTTGTCGGCATTAAATAACCCATTGAGGTTGATATGCCGTAAAACAAGATAAACAAAACCAATCTAAACCAAAGAATACATATTCTATTCATACGAATTTATCCTAAAAATGTTGTCGGCATTAAATAACCCATTGAGGTTGATATGCCGTAAAACAAAATAAACCAAACCAATCTAAACCAAAGAATACATATTCTATTCATACGAATTTATCCTAAAAATGTTGTCGGCATTAAATAACCCATTGAGGTTGATATGCCGTAAAACAAAATAAACCAAACCAATCTAAACCAAAGAATACATATTCTATTCATACGAATTTATCCTAAAAATGTTTTCATTATTCTTACGATATTCCTCTTGTAAAAACAGAAAAAATTGAATATTGTTGTTATTATTTTATATTTTAATCGCCAATCACAATTACTACATCTGACTCGATTACAATTGCTCGTGGATGGTCACATTAAAAAAAAAAAAAAAACTCTAAAAAAATGTCAAGTGAGTGAAAAATAATGAAAAAAAGGATGAATTTAATTCTGGGATGGATAAGATATTGTAATTATTTACACTAGTGACACTGTTCGGACTGTTGTCTTCATAATTGCCATAATCCCAACGTTTCGGCTGTTGTAGGCTCCGGCCCTCTTCAGGATATGTTTATATTTCTGAAATGTGGTATTGTATTTGTTTACACTAGTGACATTTTTCGGACATTTGTCGTCATCTTCGTTGGCACATTCACGACGTTACGTCCATTGTACTCTACCGCCTTCTTCAGCCTCGGTCTATATTTCTGGGATGAGTTATTGTAATTATAGACGCTATTTACATTGTTCGGACTTTTGTCCTCATCTTCGTTTGCCATATTCACGATGTTTCGGAGGTTGTACGCTCCGGCCTTCTTCAGTTGATTGGAAATTTGAACAGAACACTTTCTTTAGAAACAAAGCATTGTAACTAAAATAATCTGACCCTGTGTACGAAATAAAAGGTTTTGTTGTGTTGTGTATAATGCTGAGTAAACGAACTACCTTGTTCTAGATAGTGTCAGTTTATAAATATGAGCTACCTGCTCATATGCAAATTATACTGATTTGCATATCACTACAGGTTTGTTTAGAAATTTCAATAATCTGAAGGCTGGAGCCGAGAATGTCGCAAACGTCGTCGATATAACAACAGTCCGAACAATGTAAATAGTGTAAATAATAGTGTATAATGTTAATAGATTTCTGGAAAAAAAGGAAATGTTATTAAATTTAAATGTATTCAGCGAATGTTTTATTATTACAAATAATTATCACCACTTAAATTCGTGGGCGGAAAACGTCTTAAATTGAAATATGTTGCGTTGGAAGAAAATCCAATTTTAAGAGAGTGTCGATGCTTTGCTGGGAACCTTTGTCCAAGCCGTAAACTTTACTGCAAATTCCACTATCTGTCTTGCGGCTACAGCGAATAAGTAGGTCGTGAGAAAAAGGACATTCTACAGCGGAAACAAGATGGCGTTACAGGCGAGCTGCAGATCTCTCCATATCGCGAACAACACAATTTTATTCGATTCCATAATGAAATAAATGATGCCTTAGTCTGCACCGATGTCGTTTTTTGACAAGAAATGTGCTGCTGTGAAAGCAAAAAAATTTAAAATGAAAGTCAGTAATATTTCTAAAGAATACAAAAATACAAAAATGCACTTACATAAAAAGAACTCCATAAAAATCTGTAACACTGAATAAATTTAATAACAAAAGATTTATAATTTGAAAAGATGAGTGATCATCTCAGATTTGTAATGAATTTTAGGATCTACTCTAGTTTTCTATACTTAAATATACATATTTGTATTTTGCTTACGATCTCTTCAATAAAACCCGGGGCTATGCCGGAAAATTCAGCTAGTAATCTATAAATTATATTCTTCGAAATCAACATACACCATTTTCTCTGATTCCATGAAGCGAGATGGAAATGAGAAGTAAATTTTTGGATATTAAACAAATTAATCTTTAAAATGAGCTTTCTATCCAACACACACACACACACACACACACACACACACACACACACACACACACACACACACACACACACACACACACAAAGGATGAAGGCGCTAAGTGCAATGTCGTCGCTTACAGATTGGATATGATTCTACATTTATACTTAGATTACAAAAATATAACATAAAACTAAAATAAGATTGATAAATAAAAATGCAATGCTATATTCTCTCTTCGATCATTCCACGGAAAGAACATTATTCGTTTTGAGAAGGTGAAAATAACTTTATAACTACTGAAGATGACAGATGACAGTTCGACGGAAATATTTCATTTTATATATTGTGTTATATCAAAAATACCCAATAATATATCAGGTCATCCCATAAATTATATCCGAATTTTGAATAAAGCAAACAAGTGACCAAATGTTACATTTAATTACAGATTCAATCAACAATGTATTTTCCCTGATTATCTATTAACAAGCTTACTAATTCCATTACTGTAAAATTATTTTGGCTTAGATTCGAAGAACTCACAAATGTCAGTTTTAACCTCTTCCTATGTTACAAAAGCTATTTCTTCCAAATGATTCTGTAAGCTACGAAACAAATGGTAGTCTGAAGAAGCAAGGTCGGGAGAATAAGGTGGATGAGGAATTTTCATCACCGGTTTTCGATTCGCTAGAGCAGGTCTTTTTTCTCAAAGCTTGGTTCAAACGCTCTAATTGCGGACAGTATATTTGAGCATTAATTGTTGCATTAGGTGAAAAGAATTCAAAGTGGATTATTCCTTGGCAATCCCACCAGATTGAAAGAAGACCCTTTTGCCAATTATGTTCTTTCTCGGCTGTGGCTGGGGTCCTTCCCCTTTACCAAGCCACGGTCTACGACGCTTAGCATTTCGATAAAAGACCCATTTTTCGTCGTCAGTCACAAGTCTATCCAAAAAGGTGAAACAAGTTGGCGAGAATGGAGAGAAGAGCAGATGTCAACTCGGGATTTGAGGTTGTTTTCAGACAATACATGAGGCACCCATTTTCCAAGTTTAGGAACTTTTCCAAGTTGTTGAAGATGCCGATGAACTGTTGTATGGTTTGAACTGAGAACCACTGCCAATTCCTCAACTGATAAAGCAGGATTTTCTTAAAGGGCTGCTTCAAGAAGCTTTTCATCAAACTCAACTGAACGTCCGGTTCGATTTTCGTCTTCAAGGGTGAAATCTCCACCTCTGAATTTTGCAAACCATCTTCTGCAAGTTCTTTCATTCACACATTCCTCTTCATAACCTGAGTAAATGTTTCTAGCCGCTTCGACTGCTGAGTTTCCTCTCTTGAACTCATAAAGCATTATGTGCCTCAAATTATTCTTGGGTACTTCCATATTAGCAGGGTTTTAATCAAACAAAATTTAATTTTATTGTTCTCTGAAATCATATTTGATTAGTATAAATGCATCTAAACATAAAAATAATGTTCAGCTCCATTAGACATTATAAAATACTCTTTAAATGTCGTTCATCTTAACAAAAAATTAAAATTCGGACAGAAACTTATGGGATGACCGAATATATATATATATATATATATATATATATATATATATATATATATATATATATATATATATATATATATTATTTATTTATTTATATAGTTGTATATTTAGGCAGCAATTCTTTATGCATGCTTCATTAAAAACGACAGACAAAATACTACGATTGAGCTTTTTATTTAATTTTTCTCGTGTTCGAACAAGAGCTTTCTTTACAGGACAAAGGGTGTGTAGGAACTGTCCAAATGTTTTATGTTTCCGAGCGCTTTCGGCTATACCTTTAGCCATTATCAAGGATGATTCGATGTGTGTGTGTGTGTGTGTGTGTGTGTGTGTGTGTGTGTGTGTGTGTGTGTGTGTGTGTGTGTAAATGAAATTTAATACACCATAATTATATGAAAATTATTTATATATGCTCTTTAATAAATACATTAAGCTCTCTTTGTACCTGTATATATATATATATATATATATATATATATATATATATATATATATATATATATATATATGTATATTGAAACAAAACCTGACACCACAGAACAGGAATATTGATTTAAATAAACATAATTTTCAATTCATTTTTTTTTAAATATCCGGACCTAAAAACTTTTATCAAATACGAACTTGATAAATTAAAACAAATATTTCTTTCCACCCACACAGTATATAGTTCTTTCTTAAGCAGATTGAAAAGACACCTTTCCTTTTTTGATCATTTTCGTATTTCGAAATATCTAGCTAAAAGAAGAGTACATTTCGAAGAGAAAACTGCTACGAAAAATAATGCCTATATCAACGCTCCAATCAAGAAGCGATTTTGTGTAGAGGATTGTTCTTTAGTCATATAATTAATTTGTCTAATATTAATTTGTCTGAAATAGAAAAAGTTGTTCTCTCCAGAGGGTTTTTGTATTCCCCCTCGAAATGTAAATAAAGTTGAATTTCTAGCTGAATTTGAAGTTATATTCTCACAGCTACTTCATCTTTTTCCTTCCTCCACGGACCAGTTCGTATTGTGCAAATCTAGGATTTCAGAAATAGTGCATGAGTTTATTTCCACACCAGTTGATCGTGCCACTGTCGCATGGTGTCACGCACATTACAAGACCATCAAGATTTTAAAATCTCTTAATGATATTTACATTACGAAGCTTGACAAAGGCGTTGGTGTTGTTATTCTAAACAGATTTGACTATGTGACTAAGATGAACTTTATTCTAATTGGTACTACAAAGTTTCGTTTGATTGGTCCGTCTTCAATAGAATGACCGTACTGATAGGCTTGAATTAAAACTTCAGAAACGGTAGTTAGTAATATATAAAGGTAATCTCATGAGTAAAGATACCTACAATAAGATCAGACCCGTAGCTTCCCAAAGATCCAGACTATATGGTTTGCCTAAAATACGTAAAAATAATGTGCTCTTACATCCCATTTTATCTATGGTGGGATCAACACAACATGAGTT
>OZ038485.1:11050498-11085498 GCA_964036315.1 Acanthosepion esculentum | reverse complement strand
ATAATATTGGTAGGCTTCTCATGTGCATCTTTAAATTCATTTGTCTAATAATTATTGTTCTATTTATATTACGTCAAACTTTTCAAGTCCTGGCTTCGTAAGAATCATCGACAGTTTGCCATTGGCATAATATAAAGGCTAAGAATTGTTGTTGATGTGCATAAAATTATCTCGATTGCACTGTCAGAATTACAAATAGTGATTTCACTGACTTAAAAAATATTAATATAGCTAGTTATTTAGTAAGGTGTTGCAGGGGTTGAGTTTTCAGCAGATTTTGAATTTAACTGATGGCATTAAGGATTCCTTCCGAGGAAAATATCGGTGCAGGTCGGTAATCTACAAATAGTCGTTAGATCAGCGCGCAAGAAACTGCTATACGGCCAATATATTTCATATCGGTATCGAATGCTGAGGATTTATTTCTGATTCCACCTCGGCATAACGAGCTAAATTAGGAATTTCATTAACAGAAATTAATACCGTAATTCATCATCGTGTATAATAAGCATTCATGCATAATACGCACTCCCGAAATTGTGTTGAAAGTGTGGGAAAATGCTTCTGATCACGCATAATACGCACCCCTTGTTTGCTAATCAAACGCTATAAATTGTACCTCTCCAATTTCATTACGGTCAGCGTTTCCTACTCTTATTCATGCTGTAATTGAAGATATTTATCCAAATTTACTATTACCACGATTCTAAAAGGAAACGGAAATACGTGTATTGTTCCTACTGCGCAGACTCTGTTTTTGTTCGATAAAATGTTCAAGCTACCGTATCTGTATGTCGCTTTTCATAAAAAATGATTTTAACATAGAATAATATTATTGTAATTTAGTTTTATGATAATTCTTATTTTGCGTTCATAAGTATTGTTAGGTACATATGATTGTATTTGACATCCTTATGAGGTCGCAATCGCCGAATGTTAGTATCAAATTGTCGTATGTTTGTGGTGAGTAGACATTCTGAAACTGAAATCGACCCATGAAACGGCAGTTTTTGAAGACTTTTTGTAGCTGTGCACAATACGCACCTCTAATTTTGCTTGTAATTTTTTTTTTAAGAAAAAATGTTTATTATTCATGGGGAATTACGGTAAATATACTAAGAGATTCCAATATCGATCCGAAGCTCCATCTGCATGTGTCAAGTGTACCCATAGTTTGATGCGGATGGCATCGTTACGTAATGATTTGGGGCCACGAGTTTAAGATTAATGAGGTAAATTTTGCCAGAAAGCGAGTCCTTCACGGACACTATAAACTAACAGGAAACTGTACCAGAAAGCGAGTCCAGTTTGGACGCTATTAACCAACAGGAAATTATGCTAGGAAGAGAGTCCAGCTCGGAACCGATAAACCAACATGACATTGTACCAGAAAGCGAGCCCAGTTCGGACCCTATAAAGCAACAGCAAAACGGTGATGAGGAGTCGATGGGAGCCCAAGACCGTCTCGAGGATTCAAGCAGCGATAATGAAGAACAGGCCAGCAACAACCGTGACAGATCTTCCAAAGAGAAAATGCAAACATATTTCTATTGAGTGGAGAGAGAAGGTAGTGAAAATAAAAGAACAAATAGACGAAGAATAATGAAATCAACGTAAAGCACATAGACTATTCGCTTTAGGGATATGTGCTAAGGCTTTGTTTATAGAAACCACTAATTAGCATGTGTATAGGAGTAGATGTTATGTTTTGGCTTGCCATGTAAGGCAGTGGCAATAATCTTGGACTATAGAACTAATATTGGCTGTACATGACTATAATCCTTTGTATGTGTTTATATCTGAAACTGTTTCGATATTCTCTTATGAATTAGATTCGTTCTTACACAAATCAACTGAAACTTCCGTCTATTTTATTGGGTTTTATCTCAATTTAACCGATACTGTTTTCAGTTTTTAAATAAAATTGCAGGCATTTTATAGAATAAAGTCACCTTTGATGAGACACGAACTTTAATTATTTCAAATGATTAGGAATGACTGTAATCAAAACGCTAACGTTAAAGTAACTAATTCCCCTTTTACACGACGTTTTACTGAACTTGAAATCATGGCGGTTGCGTAGACATGACTAATTCTGCGCTCTCATTGGTTGATTCATTCCTGTTGCCAACTCTTGTGATTCTCTCTCGAGGCAAGAATTTATTTTAAAGCTGAAATTGCGGATCACTAATAACTCATTAATAATCAATGCCTTAAAGCTTAGAAATCGATTTATTTCTAATAATTATTTACACTAATCCGAAAAACCTGCGGCCAATCACAGAGGAAATTAGTTGTCTCCATTTAAAAAAAAAAAGAATTGTTTTATTACAGATACAGTTACGTATTAAGGATTCACTTGCAAATCGATGGGTTTTTCAATATTTGAATAAGAAAAAGCTAAAAGTAAACTAGACTGTAATTGAAATGGTAATATTAGCTGTTTTCATACAAGGAAACATTCACCGAGCAGCCAGTGCTGTTTTCAGTTAAATTTTATAAAATGTTTCTCTGAAAACAATTCTCTAGGAAAACAGATTTCTCAGTCTAGTAGATGTCAAAAACTTTCTCCTAAACCCTGTTTACTCAAGATCATTAACTTTACTATGCGTTATTTTCCTCTATCACTCTTACCTTCAATCTGTCATGTGAGTATCATATTTTCCAAACCCTCTTTCCGCAATATGTACCCTAGAAATCTCGACTGTCTTTTCCTGATATAAATTTCCTTTTTTTTTCAGTTTCTCTAAAACTTTGCCGTTGCTCCCATATTTGCTCCATCCTTCTGTTGCTTAAAGTCTTTTCTTCAGCTTTGAGAAGATTGTCCAGCATTCATTTCTATGTAGAAAAACAGATACCACGTAACTGTTTAGTACTCTTTTCGCTGTTTCTAGAGAAGTTTTTCTTTCTATTTTCTAACAAAAGAAATGCGTCTTTGGTTAATCCAAATACGCCTTCGGATTTCAGTGTCTCACTTTCTGTCCTTTGTTAAAACATTTCGTAGATATTTAAAATTTTGCATTTATTTGATTTTGATATCTCCGATTTGCAATTCGCACTTTTCTTAACAACCATACATTTTGCATGCTTGCAGCTGATGTTTAATCCTCGTCTTCCTTCACTCGTTTCTTTGCAAATTTCTTTCCGTATCTGTCACCAAAAGTGTGCCACATCTGCATATGTTATATTGTTAGGATTGTGGCCACCAATCCTGGCAGGACTTCTAACTTTCTCACTATCGCCTCGCTGTATAGGTTGAATAAGTCCAGCGAAAAGACACTTGTTTGTTTTAATACCTTTTCTATTTTTGCATGTCTATTGAACTCATTTGCTATCCGTACGCAGCCTGTCACTTGCCAATATATATTCTTGATTATTCTAGTATCTTTTCCACAAATGTCAATTTTGCTGAGCAATTCCTATAGAGCTGTGTGGCATACGTCATAGAACGAAAATGCAATACTGCAAGCCTATCGCTGCTGCATAAATATCCCCAAAGCAAATGCTTACATGGCATCCAGTCTTTAATTCCACCAGTTCAGACATTTCCAACATGAAGTCGGCCACGCTACTTTCAAGCAGTTCAATAATCCCCATTTCTTCTGCATTGCAAATTCAGGAAGAAAATTCTGTTTAGACAGACGCGCTTACGGACGGCCATCTTGAACAAATTACTGCGTGATTTTTCAATTCAAGCGTCAATTGATATCTCTCCTCGTATTTTTTAATCTTCATTTCTTTCTATATTTTTTGCCTTTCATACACCTCATTCTGCATTAACATTTTCTTAACGATAAAGTTTTACATTTAGTGGTTTTCCAAGCTTCAATATAAGAAAACAAGTTCACGATAAAGTAATAAATTAAATGTAAAAACATTCAAAAGAAAGTTAATCCGAATCATGCGGAGTGTATCTAATTACAATGTCTGAAATTCCATTTCAAGTAATGAAAGGTGTGATTTTTATATACACAATTGTCAGTTATATAAAAGTGGACATATTAAAAAGCAATTCATATGAAAAAGAAACAATTCATAATGAAAAAGAAATATTCTCAATGAAAGAAGAAACAATGAATAATGACAAAAGGAAAAATTCAAATTGAAAAAGGAAAAATTCAAATTGAAAAAGAAACAATTCAAATTGAAAAGGAAACTATTCATAATGAAAAAGAAAAAATTCTCAATGAAATAAGAAACAATGAATAATAAAAAGGATCAATTCAAATTGAAAAAGAAACATTTCATAATAAAAAAGAAACAATTCAAAATGAAAAAGAAACAATTTATAATGAAAAAGAAACAATTCATAAAGAAAAAAAAAAGATTCTCAATGAAAAAAGAAACAATGAATAATAAAAAAGGAACAATTCATAATGAAAAAGAAACAATTCATGAAGTAAATGAAAATATTCGCAATGAAAAAAGAAACAATGAATAATAAAAAAAGGAAAAATTCAAATTGAAAAAGAAAAAATTCATAATGAAAAAGAAACAATTCATAATGAAAAAGAAACAATTCAAAAGAAATAGAAAAAATTCACAATGAAAAAAGAAACTATGAATATCTGATAAAAGGAACAATTCAAATTGAAAAAGAAACAATTCATAATGAAAAGGAAAAAATTCATAATGAAAATAAAAAATTCTCAATGAAATAAGAACCAATGAATAATAAAAAAGGAACAATTCAAGTTGAAAAAGAAACATTTCATAAAGAAAAAGAAACAATTCGTAATGAAAAATGAAACAATTGATAATGAAAAAGAAACCATTCATAAACAAAAGAAGAAATTCTCAATGAAAAAAGGAACAATGAATAATGAATAAAGCAACAATTCAAATTGAAAAAGAAAAAATGAATAATGAAAAAGAAACAATTCATAATGAAAAAGGAACAATTCATAAAGAAAAAGAAAAAATCTCAATGAAAAAAGAAACAATAAATCATTAAAAAAGGAACAATTCAAATTGAAAAAGAAACAATTCATAATGAAAAAGAAAAAAATTCTTAATGAAAAAATAAACAATTCATAATCAAACAGAATCAATTATTAATGAAAAAATACTTCAGAATAAAAAAATTCATAATTAAAAAACAATTCATATTGAAAAAATACAACTCATAAAAACAAAATATATATTAACATAACTTGTAAAAACCGAAATATAACGAATATTAAACCCAGCTCAAACCGTTTGTCGATCAGCTTTCCCCAGATCAAAAACAGAGGACAAAAATAAGTGAAGTGGCTTGCATTTAAATATTTACAACCCAATCTCCCAGTTTTATATTCCTGCGTTTATTCCTTTAATAAAATTCTGTTTTCTTCTTTCAGCGAGATATTACAATTAACTGTAATGTAGCATTTCAGAAACGACTCCGTTTGAAGACATTAAAATAAAAATATACAAACAGCATTTACACGATTGAAGTTGTTGAAAATTATATAGACTTGTTTCTTTCTTATTATGAATTGTTACATTTTTTCTAATGTTCTGCTTTTTAATATGTCCGCGTTTACTGCGCTAAAAGTTAATTGTATACATAAAAAAACATTCCTGTCTACTATGGTCAGAATCAATTTCAAACATTGTAATTAAATATTGTCAGCATTATCACAAGATAACTCACAAGAAGAATAAAAAAAAAACAACAATTTTTAGGATGATAAGTTATTACTATTTAGAATTATGATCTTAATATTTATTGTTCTCTTCCGACAAAGTTAAGCTGTGTCGAACCGGGTCAGTACTTAGATGGGGGAGGTCTTGGAAAGTACTGTAAGCGACCACCTAGAATCAGAAATAGGTTTAGGCTTTAAGTAGACAGAAGAAAAAAGTTTCACAAGCCGTAAGACATCTTTCAAATCAATTGTTTTTACGATAACAATCTGTCATATATTGTGCTCTGCGGCCTTCATCAGGGTCTTTGTCGATCTGAGGAATTTCAACGAATTTCGAACGCGGCTATATATTTAATCTAGGATTTAAATTGCTCTCCTTCTGCAGTGCTTGTCCTGATATATATATATATCGTCTAGTTATTATTTAATACCCCTCTGTTACTGCGTGCTCAATTTCTAATGAACCTAAGCCTGCACTACCCGGACCAAGGATTGAACTGACAATATCTGTGTCACCAATTTCCGGAACCAACACTTATACAAGGGCTCCCAAAATTAACTATCTATTCCAATTTTAATTATGATACCAACAATTTAAAAAAAATAATCAATTTTACGTCAAAATGTTATTGAAAATTTTCAACGTGCGCTCCGACTGTATCGTGGCAAATTTCGAATATATTCTTAGCTTTTCGGAATACATTTTGAAGAATTTCAGGAGTTATATGCTGCAGTTCTAACTGGATGCGTTCATTAATATCAGCTAAACTATTCATCTTTTGGCGATAAACCTTTGCTTTTCGAAATCCCGTGCAAAGAAATCTAGGGAGGTTAGCAAAGATGCCTTCTTGTGTATTCATTATTAATTGGGTCCTGAAAGGGAATGCAAATAAAATTATGTAAAAATTAGAAGAGTATACACTTACAACGCATAGTAATCACGGTGAATAGATTCAAAATGCCTTTCTTTTTTTTTAGAAAACCGTCCGATTTCATTGAAATAGTTAATTCTGGAACATCCTGTATAATGAGGTATAATTCTGATAGGACTTACGGCGAGTAGAAATAGTAGACAGAAACAGCGATACAGTAACCCAATGAGTGCATGTGAATGGACGGCTAATTGAATACAAGGGATGATGCTAACGAGTTATTTGTTAGAGCTACAGGATGTCATATTAAGCAATAAGTAAGAGACAGGAAGTCATATTAAGCAATAAGTAAGAGACATGATGTCATATTAAGCAATAAGTAAGAGACAGGAAGTCATATTAAGCAATAAGTAAGAGACATGACGTCATATTAAGCAATAAGTAAGAGACATGATGTCATATTAAGCAATAAGTAAGAGACAGGAAGTCATATTAAGCAATAAGTAAGAGACAGGACGTCATATTAAGCAATAAGTAAGAGACAGGAAGTCATATTAAGCAATAAGTAAGAGACAGGACGTCATATTAAGCAATAAGTAAGAGACAGGAAGTCATATTAAGCAATAAGTAAGAGACATGATGTCATATTAAGCAATAAGTAAGTGACAGGATGTCATATTAAGCAATAAGTAAGAAACAGAAAGTCATATTAAGCAATAAGTAAGAGACAGGACGTCATATTAAGCAATAATTAAGAGACAGGATTTCATATTAAGCAATAAGTAAGAGACAGAAAGTCATATTAAGCAATAAGTAAGAGGCAGAAAGTCATATTAAGCAATAAGTAAGAGACATGATGTCATATTAAGCAATAAGTAAGAGGCAGGATGTCATATTAAGCAATACGTAAGAGACAGGAAGTCATATTAAGCAATAAGTAAGAGACATGATGTCATATTAAGCAATAAGTAAGAGACAGGAAGTCATATTAAGCAATAAGTAAGAGACAGGAAGTCATATTATGCAATAAGTAAGAGACAGGAAGTCATATTAAGCAATAAGTAAGAGACAGGAAATCATATTAAGCAATAATCGTTCACGACCTTAAAGGATTGCGGTGCAGTAAACGATAATCTGTGGTGTTACTTGTTGTTCATCCGGTGTAGATTTATTCTAGAGAAAAGTAAAATTTAGTAAATAACCTCAGTATTCTTGTTTATATCTTAAGTCAGGATTTACAGAATAGAATATGAATAATTTTATTTTTTAAAACTCTCGTAATGCGTTTTAAATGGTTTTTCTTGGGTCAATTATCTTTTCTCTGCTCGGAAATATCCAAATGTGTTGTAAACATTTGTCGTATTACACATCCGCTCCTGTTTCAAATTTATCACAGGCGTTAATTATATCTTGCCCGATAACACAATAGAAATCGATACCTTCTTTTTTTCAGGTGGTATTGTCCCTGTTACATTCACGTGAGTTTGCCAGATCTACAAAAGTTTTATGTTAATGAAAAGTGATATTATTTTTTTCCTTTGTTCATTGATTTTCCAATCATTGCTGCAAACATCTCAGCCACGAATTTCGCTGTCAAACACAGAGGCATTTCAAATGGCAGAACTTTTAAAGCATCTTTGAATTTCGTTTTGCGTTTTTGCCCATCTTTACAGCAAAAGATTGACAATGTCTCAATAAGTTTGTTTTGGAATGAAAATGCGGAAAATTTAGTTGTTCATATTTTTTCTTGTTAAAAGCGACTTCTCTTTCGAAAAGATAGCATCTAACAAAATAAGAATAATCCCGTTCTCAGTGACATTTCTTCGCATGTTCATCGCAATATAATGGGATCCATCTCGATTCAAATGGCATATATATATATATATATATATATATATATATATATATATATATATATATATATTTATTTATTTATTATAATTTTATCATATAGACAAAACCATTTTACTCACTACAAAGATGCAACTTGGTTTCAGTGCATTTCAACTGCACATCGACGGGTGAGGGTCGAAAATGGTTATGAACAATCCTGCTTGTAGGCAGTCTCCCTTTTCCCCTTTGTTTGAGAAGAAAAATATACATACAAAAAATATATATAAGTATCTGATTGAAACAATAGTGGTTGTTGATAGCAGCTTGGTGATGGATGGACCGGGTGTTTAATGTTGATTGGTCTGTGGACATTTTTCCGCTGATAAACATCGGTCAAGAGTTTAGGCACATCATCTCACAAGCGTCCTAAGATTGATAACACTGCGAACGTTGGAATTTATAACCAAGTTGCATCTTTGTAGTGAGTAAAATGGTTTTGTCTATATGATAAAATTATAATAAATAAATAATTATCGCTCTACTATCTGTATCGAGCTCTTTTTTGAATTAACGCTGCGAACGTTGGAATTTATATATTACTTTCGTTCTCATCGCATCGGATATATATATATATATATATATATATATATATATATATATATATATATATATATATATATAGCATATTCAAGGAAAACATTTTAATGACGTGTTAAGATATTTGGATTGAAATTTGACTTATATTCATATATACATCACAATGCATTAATCTAACAGTCGCATATTGTTATATAACGTACCTATGAACACTAAAGGATATGTCCCAGTCCTCATAAATACGTTGTACCCTATTGTACCTGGGAGTAATATGCTGTCTAAGTAGTCCACCACTAGCAGTGGTTTACCCAATTCATGCCACTGGCGAGTATTGTATTTTGTTGATGTTATTTACAACCTCCGTTTTGGTTATTCCTCGTTCTGTAAACTTTTTCTAGGTTACAAAACATACATACGCACACCTACACACACGCACACACACACACACACACACACACACACACACACACACACACATTTATATATATTCAAGAAACACATTTGGGTCGCTAACACTCAAAAAAGAGAATGTCTCATATCGACAATATTTAACATCGAAAAACATAATAAATTAATTATTTTTAATAATATGTGGAAATCTCCACCCTTTGCTTGATGACAGTCACGAGACCAGAAACACGTGTAGCAAAATTATGGAAAATAAAGCATAATATATTTTTTTTTAAATCCACATTACAAGCAAAAACGTTTGCGCGTGTGCGTATTTTTGTGTGTGTACACGCACGTGTGTGTTTAGTAGGTATTATCTTTCTGACTGGATCCGTATATTGATTTGGGGATATTTTCTGTGGTAGTGAAAATATTTATGCTATGCCGCCTATAGACGTGGGTAATTTGATCTTAAATTCTTCAAGTATGGATTTTATATAAGATGGCGATATCATAAATATGTTTGACGTGTGTTTATCGATGGGAAAATTTTCATCAGGATTCTTTCTAAGCCTTTTTTCACATAATAAATTACGTCATTTTCTCATTATGGTGGCATTTATTAAATCGAAGTTCTGCTCGTTTCATCTCTGTGAGTTATAAGCGAGTTCAATGGGTTGTCTAAGCACAGGTTTCGCTTTTGTTCGTAGATGATGGCTATTAGATTTCTGGTCATTTTACATGTAGCTTTTCTAGCTCGCTGGTATTACTATTATAAATCCCAGTACCCCAACTGCTGGATCGATGTGTCTTGCTAACTAGATCTATGAACGTCTTGATGGTGGTGGATATATCTTAGTGTTGGGGATAATTGGTTGCTTCTTGAAATTTTGATAGAGTGTGGCATGATAGTATTATGAATTTTCTGTTTTTTTCCTTTTCAGTAGCGCCTACTTCTTTGGAGATGTATACTTTGTATCTCGTTTACTAACGTCGAGATTAAAATGATCAAGGGCGATGAAGAAGTCCAAATATATTTATCTTTTAGGTTTTCTGGACAGCATCGTATTCTAAGATCGCTGACTTAAAAACATCTATGATATAACCTGATTTAATTTCTGGCTATGATGTGAATACAAATTTATTAATAATTTGTGTTTTGGGTTAGTGGTGAATTTTAGTATCTAATTTTTTGTTACGTATTAACTGGATGTCAAAGAAATGTAGAGCTTTGTTTATTTCATGATCACGTGTGAATTCGATGGTTTGTTTGATGTTATAATTTCTCTGCATGATGTTTAGTAGAATATTTATGGCGATATATTAGAAGGATGCCATTTATGTATCTAATGTAACCCCGAACTACCGTTAGTCACGATGAACAGATGTCTCCTCAGAGAGGCACCATGACTTCAGAGACTATTGTGCCTAAAACCAACCCCTGACCTCAAGTGAAAATCGTACATACGAGCCATCGTTAAAGATGCAGGTAAAATGGTCAACTTCCTGTACCCCGCTGTCCGTTCTATCCCCTACATTTACAAGTGACACAAGGTGAGGACAAAAATGGAGCACTGTTGAAATATTTGGGCCGGAGGTGCCCAGTCCTAATTCTCCAGGTTCTATAGTGTCCAAAAGCGTCTCTGGACGCATACAAAGTCCACGGGTGCAAGAAAGTGTCTGGACACAATGGGCTGAACGTGTTGGGAAAATAAAACCTTCCTCTAGATACATACATAAACAATTCATACAGTGAGTTAAAAGTAAAAATAAAATCATCGTTAATAATGGATAGAAGTAGAAACAAAAGCACTCGAACTTCACGAAAACTTAATGCAAAAAGAATTAATGAATATTTAATTAAAATTGTATTAAGGAGGGATTGCAGTTCAAAGGCACATTTTTACACGCACACACACACAGACAGACACACACACAAACACACACAGACACACACACATACACACACACAGACACACACACACATATATATATATACACACACAATTTTACACACAGACACACATATATATATATACACACACAATTTTACACACACTCAATTTTACACACACACACACACACATATATATATATATATACACACACACAATTTTACACATACGCACACAATTTTACACACACACATATATATATATATATTCACACACACAATTTTACACACACAGACAAATATATATATATATATATATGTATATATATATATATATATATATATATATATATATATATATATATATATATATATATATATATACACACACACACACACACACATATATATATATGTATGAAGAAATATAGTTTCAAGGTCTGGTATATTTATGGGATAAAGTGCTCAATATCAGAGATAGAGCCTATGTAAATATAAATATAAAAGTGAACATTGAAGTAAACACTCAAAGGCGACAGGCTGTTACATGGTGGACACAGTGGTGGGCCTGACGATTATGCCCAGCATGAAACAGCCTGTCGCCTCTAATTGTTGACTTCAATGTTCACTTTTATATATATATATATATATATATATATATATATATATATATATATATATATATATATATATATATATATATATACATATATATATGATAGAAATTATTAGGAGGATTTGATAATTATAAGAAATCCTCTCAATAATTTCTAGAATTTGTATATCATTGCTTGAACCGGCTTCTAATGCTCCAGTTGACGCGGCTTGGTGATAGTAGTCGTGGCCCCGGGGTACAGTCTTATGGGTATAAAAGGAAACTCAGTTGATTTCCACTACAGAATGTATGAGCGACCAGCGCTATATTGAGTCTGGTTTGCTATCTCTTCGTCAACGAGGCACGTTGGACCAGTTGGTATGATGTTTGCTTGACGACCGGACTGTCAGGGTTTCAATTCTCGGTAGTGAATGCGGTCTGCTGATGTGTTCCAGATATAGAACAAAATGGCCGTCCTGTGTTTTCTGCATTCTGTTGAGGTTTTTTTCAATCTTAATGAATTTATTATGCAAGCTTTATTAATTATAAGAAACAAGTTGCTTTGATTAAGAAATGAAACAACCTGTCGCCTCTGAGTATTGACTTCAATGTTCACTTATATATACGAGGGTCATTCAATAAATACAGATAGAAGCTTACTTTTTATTTTATTTTTCAGTAGTCTCCCAGCACTGTCACACACTTTTCCCATCTGTGCACAAGCTTCCGTATTCCCTCAGCGTAAAAATCTTTGGACTGATGTCTCAGCAAGTCGCTCACACTTTTGACTTCATCGTCACTTTTAAACATCGTGCCCCTCGTGAACGCTGTCATGGGACCAAACAGGTGAAAGTCTGAAGGGGCAAGTTCTGGGCTGTAAGGAGGATGAGGGAGCAGTTCCCAGCGCAGCTCGTTGATGGTCTGCACCGTTTGGGCTGCTGTGTGAGGCCTTGCGTTGTCATGATGCAAGATGACTCCTTCTTACTGATGACCCCTGCGTTTGTCCCAACAGATAAGCTCAAAGTCCTTCCATTGTCATCCCCTGTCACCGTTCTGTCAGACTGAATGAGGTCATTGACTGATTCGATCACCTTAGGAGACCTCATCTCTGTAGGCCTCCCAGGTCTGTCTTCATCCTCAACACAGCTCCGTCCTTCTTTAAACAATTTAGCCCACAAGTAGACATTTTTTGGCTGAAACATGTGGCACCATACACAGTTTACATTCTCTTATGAATTTAATCGGGTTTGCACCATTCAGCAAAAACTTGATAACTGACCGCTGTTCAATCCTGGAGCATACTTCTTGGTCGGCCATCTTTGTTAATCGCCAAGACATTCAATTTTTTTTAATCTGCAAAAGAAATAAAATCCATGTGAAAAAGAAGTAAAACGAAAAAAAAGAGTAAGCTTCTATCTGTATTAGAAGTCCTTATACCGAAAAATTCAACTTATTTATTGAATGCCACTCGTATATATATATATATATATATATATATATATATATATATATATATATATATATATATATATATATATATATATATATATATGTATAATTTGGCAGCAACTTTTCTTTCAAACATGTAGTGTTGAATGTTAAAGACAACATAGTCTTACATATTTTCTTTTGAATTTTCTCATATTCTCTAATGAGACTTTTTATTTGAAAATAGTTCCGAAATATGTATTCTCCATACGATGACCTAGCGCTTACGAACATCATTGTTCATCTTCAGGGTCAATATTTTTGTCAAAATTTTTTTTTTTTTTTTTTTAAACAAACATTTGCCAATTATCTTGTAGCGTAATCATGTTGCTACTTTTTTACAAACTAAAAACGTTAAATTCCTTTTAAATTCAAAAGACGCGATGATGTTATATCACGTGCATGGCGTAGATTTTTATCATGTGACAGCGTGAAAAAGATTTCCAATACACAAGCCAAAAGATCGAAGAATACGCTACAAAATTTAAATATATTATAAACATTGCAATATATTACCAGATATATTATAATCTATACGATTAATAAGAGGTCTTTTTCTTTTAATATGTAATGCCTCTAAGATTTTAAGGCGTCTAATGTCTGTATGTTTATCTATAATTTTAGTATTTTCTACAAGTATTTTACGTATATCAGATTGCGTAAGGGAAACAGTATGTGACTTAATATGTTGTTTAATGGAGCTAGTATTATTTAAATGCAGAGTCAATCTTCTGGAGAGCCGGGTGGTTGTAAATCCAATATATGTATGTGGATTAGAAGAACATTCTTCCATGGGGCATTTAAACTCATACACAACATTGGTTCTATCAACAACTGCAGCAACTGGAGAATGATTATTACTCATTATCAGGTTAGACGTTTTAAATTTACTATAATATATATTAAGTTTTAAGGCCTTGTTGGAATCAACAGGAAACACATTATGGTGTATTATAGACTTAAGGGCCTTTTCATCCATGCTGTATTGTCTATGCATTTGTCCTCTGTAAAAGAGGTTAATTGCGGATAATTTTCTTGGTGTATCTCTTGTTAGGTCTGAGAAGTATCTATCAAATTCATTATCAACTAGATAGTTAGGAAAACCGTTATTAATAAGGGTTTGCTTGATGTTAGTCAATTGTTTATGAAATATTTTATTGGTAGAAGAGATAAGTTTTGCTCTAGTAACTAGGTTAGAAATTATTGACCGTTTATATTTAATGGGGCATTCACTAAGATAGTTGAGGGTGCAATTGTTATCACTTGTAGGTTTTTTGTATACAGAAGTGGTAAAAGTGTCATTACTAGTATCTATTAAAACATCCAAAAAAGGGATATTATTATCTTTAGTTAGTTCATGTGTAAAATTAAGTACTGAATTATTTTTAAAGGCTTGTTGCAAAAAGGTTAATTCATCAAAATTTTTAGCAAGTATAAGGATATCATCAACATAACGGAGGTATATGCTAGGTGTTTCAATAATACCAAAAGTTTTATCTTCAAGCTGTGACATATAAAAATTGCTAAATGTTGGACCAAGGACAGATCCCATAGAGACGCCGTCCACCTGTAAATAAATATTATTAAGGTGGTCATAGAAAGGAACCTGTGTAGTGCAGATTAAAAGGATTTTTTTGAGTATATTCGGATTAATTTTAAGAGGTTGCATAAGAGGGTTGTTATAGATGTAATTAGTAATTATATCAATAGTTTCAATGACGGGGACGTTAGTAAATAGACTTTCCACGTCAAGGGAAGCTAGTATTCCGTTATTCAGTTTATGAGAACGTAAGGTTTTATTAACTCATGAGTAGAGTTAATATTATATTTATTAGGTAGATATGGTGTTATTAATTTATTAATAATTTTTGTCAATTGGTAAATAGGAGTGGTTACTTGAGAAATAATGGGACGAAGAGGGTAGTTAGATTTATGAATTTTAACCGTACCATATAGGTAGCCAGGCTTATAGTCTCCTATAATTTTAGGAAGTTTTAGGCTATCACATTGAGCATTATTAGCTGTTATAAGTTTGTTAATTTTAAATTTAGGCCCTAATTGCCATATTATGAAATCTTACAACATGATGTTTAAAAAAACAGAAACTGAAATGCTATATCAAGACATTTTAAAACTACAACTTAATAATGAGGTATCTACCACCTCTGAATTGCAATATTTGTTAAAAGCTGAAGCTTTGAAGAACAGATGTAACCTTCAACGTACTTCCTCATCTCTTATGACCTATAAACTAAAAAACGCTGCAAAACAATTAAAAAACCATCCTGACATAATTATACGAAAAGCTGATAAATCTAACATGTTTGTAGTAATTGACAAAATTGATTATTATAACAAATTACAAAATATCCTTAATGACCATACTAAATATAAAAAACTAAATAAGAACCCTATTAATGAACTAAAAGCAAAAATTAACAAACTTATAACAGCTAATAATGCTCAATGTGATAGCCTAAAACTTCCTAAAATTATAGGAGACTATAAGCCTGGCTACCTATATGGTACGGTTAAAATTCATAAATCTAACTACCCTCTTCGTCCCATTATTTCTCAAGTAACCACTCCTATTTACCAATTGACAAAAATTATTAATAAATTAATAACACCATATCTACCTAATAAATATAATATTAACTCTACTCATGAGTTAATAAAAACCTTACGTTCTCATAAACTGAATAACGGAATACTAGCTTCCCTTGACGTGGAAAGTCTATTTACTAACGTCCCCGTCATTGAAACTATTGATATAATTACTAATTACATCTATAACAACCCTCTTATGCAACCTCTTAAAATTAATCCGAATATACTCAAAAAAATCCTTTTAATCTGCACTACACAGGTTCCTTTCTATGACCACCTTAATAATATTTATTTACAGGTGGACGGCGTCTCTATGGGATCTGTCCTTGGTCCAACATTTAGCAATTTTTATATGTCACAGCTTGAAGATAAAACTTTTGGTATTATTGAAACACCTAGCATATACCTCCGTTATGTTGATGATATCCTTATACTTGCTAAAAATTTTGATGAATTAACCTTTTTGCAACAAGCCTTTAAAAATAATTCAGTACTTAATTTTACACATGAACTAACTAAAGATAATAATATCCCTTTTTTGGATGTTTTAATAGATACTAGTAATGACACTTTTACCACTTCTGTATACAAAAAACCTACAAGTGATAACAATTGCACCCTCAACTATCTTAGTGAATGCCCCATTAAATATAAACGGTCAATAATTTCTAACCTAGTTACTAGAGCAAAACTTATCTCTTCTACCAATAAAATATTTCATAAACAATTGACTAACATCAAGCAAACCCTTATTAATAACGGTTTTCCTAACTATCTAGTTGATAATGAATTTGATAGATACTTCTCAGACCTAACAAGAGATACACCAAGAAAATTATCCGCAATTAACCTCTTTTACAGAGGACAAATGCATAGACAATACAGCATGGATGAAAAGGCCCTTAAGTCTATAATACACCATAATGTGTTTCCTGTTGATTCCAACAAGGCCTTAAAACTTAATATATATTATAGTAAATTTAAAACGTCTAACCTGATAATGAGTAATAATCATTCTCCAGTTGCTGCAGTTGTTGATAGAACCAATGTTGTGTATGAGTTTAAATGCCCCATGGAAGAATGTTCTTCTAATCCACATACATATATTGGATTTACAACCACCCGGCTCTCCAGAAGATTGACTCTGCATTTAAATAATACTAGCTCCATTAAACAACATATTAAGTCACATACTGTTTCCCTTACGCAATCTGATATACGTAAAATACTTGTAGAAAATACTAAAATTATAGATAAACATACAGACATTAGACGCCTTAAAATCTTAGAGGCATTACATATTAAAAGAAAAAGACCTCTTATTAATCGTATAGATTATAATATATCTGGTAATATATTGCAATGTTTATAATATATTTAAATTTTGTAGCGTATTCTTCGATCTTTTGGCTTGTGTATTGGAAATCTTTTTCACGCTGTCACATGATAAAAATCTACGCCATGCACGTGATATAACATCATCGCGTCTTTTGAATTTAAAAGGAATTTAACGTTTTTAGTTTGTAAAAAAGTAGCAACATGATTACGCTACAAGATAATTGGCAAATGTTTGTTTAAAAAAAAAAAATAAATAAATAAATAAATAAATTTTTTTGACTAAAATATTGACCCTGAAGATGAACAATGATGTTCGTAAGCGCTAGGTCATCGTATGGAAAATACATATTTCGGAACTATTTTCAAATAAAAAGTCTCATTAGAGATATGAGAAAATTCAAAAGAAAATATGTAAGACTATGTTGTCTTTAACATTCAACACTACATGTTTGAAATATATATATATATATATATATATATATATATATATATATATATATATATATATATATATATATATATATATATATATATATCAGGTCATCCCGTAAGTTCTGCCCGAATTTTGAATACAGAAAACAAGTGACCAAATGTTACATTTATTTACAGATTCAATCAACAATGTATTTTCCCTGATTATCTATGACTTCCTTCCATCTATTAACAAGCTTACTAATTCCATTACTATAAAATTATTTTGGCTTTGATTCGAAGAACTCACAAATGTCAGTTTTAACCTCTTCCTGTGTTACAAAAGCTGTTTCTTCCAAATGATTCTGTAAGCTACGAAACAAATGGTAGTCTTAAGCAGCAAGGTCGGGAGAATAAGGTGGATGAGGAATTTTCTCCCAACCAAGTTCTTCCATCTTTTGTGACGTGATTCTTGCTGTGTGTGGTCACGCATTGTCCTGATGAAACATCACCCGTCTTCGATTCACTAGAGCAGGTCTTTTTTTCCTCAAAGCTTGGTTCAAACGCTCTAATTGATGACAGTATATTTGAGCATTAATTGTTGCATTAGGTGGTAAGAATTCAAAGTGGATTATTCCTTGGCAATCCCACCACATTGAAAGAAGAACCTTTTGCCAATGAAGTTCCCTTCTCGGCTGTGGCTGGGGTCTTTCCCCTTTACCAAGCCACTGTCTACGACGCTTAGCATTTCGATAAAAGATCCATTTTCCGTTGCCAGTCACAAGTCTATCAAAAAAAGGTGAAACAAGTTGGCGAGAATGAAGAGAAAAGCAGATGACAACTCGGGATTTGAAGTTGTTTTCAGACAATTCATGAGGCACACATTTTCCAAGTTTAGGAACTTTTCCAAGTTGTTGAAGATGCCGATGAACAGTTGTATGGTTAGAACTGAGAACCACTGCCAATTCCTCAACTGATAAAACAGGCTTTTCTTCAAGGGCTGCTTCAAGAAGCTTTTCATCAAACTCAACTGGACGTCCGGTTCGATCTTCATCTTCAAGGGTGAAATCTCCACCTCTGAATTTTGCAAACGATCTTCTGCAAGTTCTTTCATTCACACATTCCTCTCCATGAACTGAGTGAATGTTTCTAGCCGCTTCGGCTTCTGAGTTTCCTTTCATGAACTCATAAACCATTATGCGCCTCAAATGATTCTTGGGTACTTCCATGTTAGCAGGGTTTTAATCAAACAAAATGTAATTTTATTGTTCTCTGAATTAAAATTTGATCAGTTTAAATGCATCTAAACATAAAAATAATGTTCAGCTCCATTAGACATTATAAAATACTCGTTTAATTTCATTCATTTTAACAAAAAGTTAAAATTCGGACAGAACTTATGGGATGACCGAATATATATATATATATATATATATATATATATATATATATATATATATATATATATATATATATGAGATAAAGAACAAATAAGAAACGCTTACCACTCTAAATCTAACATGATTGTCTTTTATTAAAGTTTCAACATAGATTGAGATATACGACATTTTAGTGAAAGTAAAACATATGAGATGGTTTAATGTTTATAAATTCTCTTTATCTTATCACTCTGTCAGATTACGATGCATATTTAATTTATATTTCATCCAACACACATACACACACAAGTCTATATTATTTAATGATACATGCATCAATATATATATATATATATATATATATATATATATATATATATATATATATATATATATAGTTTAAAATCTTATCTACTAAAAATTGCTCAGTATCAAGCTAGAAAAGATTCAAACCTGTAGAACGATTTAATATCGTAAATTAATAAGTCGCCGAACGGAAGTCTACCGCGATATATATATTTAGAGATGAATCAATCTGTCTGCCTGTCTCTAACTTTCCCTCTCTCTCCCTCTCTCCCTCCCTCTCTCTCTATATATATATAGAGAGAGAGTTATTGACAGATATTTATATAAAGAGAGAGATACGGAGAC
The DNA here is from genome assembly GCA_964036315.1 of Acanthosepion esculentum. Taxonomy (NCBI): domain Eukaryota; kingdom Metazoa; phylum Mollusca; class Cephalopoda; order Sepiida; family Sepiidae; genus Acanthosepion; species Acanthosepion esculentum. The sequence continues at coordinate 11,065,813 of OZ038485.1, read as the reverse complement.
AGGAAGATTTGGAGAGAACATTTGCAAAGTCCGAGAAAATATAATATCCGAGTGTATATGCGCCAGTTTGTAGAAAGTTTTTTCTAGTTGTCTTCTATCGTGGAGTTTTTTGCCTTCTAAGTAGGGTCCAAATAGCATAATGAGAAGCCACGTATACTTTCTTGATATGGCCGAAACGTTGTGATAAACATGGCTACAAAGATGAGGACAATAGTCCGAATAATGTAAACAGTGTATATAATACCTCATCTAGACATATACATATGCGTAGACATTTCACAAATTATGATCAGTACTATGTTGGAATTAACTTCGCACCCGGGGTGTGTCAGAAAACCTAGTGTAACAAACTGCTCCGGTCTGACTCATTCCATCTAAACCCTCTAGAAGCTGAACAGAACTTACAAAACCGGCCCGGCCCTGTACAAAACAACTTTGTTTGCCACATCCGCAATAAGAACTGTCATCTACTTTTCAGCGATTGCCATGCTCCTTGAACGAGTCGACGGCCAGCGTTGTATGCATGCATGCATGTATGTATGTATGTATGTATGTATGTATGTATGTATGTATGTATGTATGCACGCTTTTTTTCAGTCAAAGCTTAAATATACAGAAAATGCTGTAAACGAGAGATGATGTTTTCCAGTGAATGGATTTATTTCGGATGCATACTCTTGCAAAAAATAATACCTTCTAGTTTCTTGAACTGCAATTACTGTCTTTCACGATGTGTCACTCAAAACGAAGTCGGCTTGATTCAACAAATCAGGCAAAATTGACATCTCTCAGCTAACTATCATTTATATCCAGTGTTCGTAGCCCTGCCCGAAGCGGTAGTAACTATGATTACAGTAGTATTGTTACACGTCAACGTTTATCTCTTCAAAAAAGAAAAAAGACATCATTCTTTATTCTTTTATTAATTTCTGTAAATAATGTCTTTTTTTTTATTCCTCATCGATTTCACTTGCTTGCAAAAATGTTTATCCCACTCTTTGCGATTTGGAAATCCTGCATGTAAATGACACAAAGCGAAGGACTTCTCGATTGTGAGATTATATTCTTGAGAGTCATTATTATTATTTTCATTATCCCCTTAACTTATCATCTTTTTATATAAAGAATAACGTTGCCTGTGAGAAGGAATCGTAAACAGATTATAGCAAAAACTTAGTAACGCATTATACAATGAGTAATAAAAAAATAAATTAGACATTATCAACAAAGCTTTTATTTGTAGAAACAAGAATGGGTTACTTATCAGATGTACCCTTCCCTAAACAATGAACTTTTATATTCTTCTCGTATGCACTTTGCAGTATCTTTGGAGACGTTCGGAAAGTCTTTCATACAAATCTGCTATGAAAAGGGTGCCATTGAAGACATATTTCATCGTGTAAAAGAATCGTACGTCATCCGGTGCAATATTTAGAAATCAAAGGACATTGCGTACACACCGAAAGAACGATTTTCACCATAGGTAACGTATTGTTTTGTTTTTCTTTCAGACTTTAATCTTACAGAATACATTTCACTGATGTTGGAAACCCACCATTGAAAAGAATAACCAGTCCCGAGAAAAATATAGTGGGTTTATATTCTCTAACTGTTTTTCAAACTTAAAATTTAATTCATTAGTGAAAAGGAATGCCGAGTCACATGATAATCACTTACAATTTCATTTATAACGTAATCATAAGCATCAAATTCAGTACTTTCACTTCACAGCCGGAAATTTGGATATAATAGAATTTATTGTTTCCTTTATATAACATATTTTAGCGTTTTGAAATCTGCTGCCTGTAATATCTTTATTCAATTAATGCAAATGTAATGGTAACATGAGCTGTTTTCTTATAAGGAAACTTTCAAAATTCATTGACTCAGTGGTTCAAATTTTTAAAACCTACATATTAAGACAATGTTTCAGGTAAATAAATTTGCCAAATCGATTGGCAATTATATTCTGCCAAGCACAGCTGGGTGCTTTTTGTTAGAATTAGTGTAAAGAATTTTGAACATCATTATTTTCTCTTCGAGATGTTTATACTATTCATTTTAGTTTTTCTGGTTGTACAAAATCATCAAGTGGTGTCTTTTCTCTTTTTATTTGTTTTGGCAGCGTACTTTCTCTATCGCAAGTCTACGACATTCGAAGAAGGATGATCCTCTTTAAGCCCTATAGGCATAATTCGATCGAAGATAGTTTATAACACTGAGAAAGCAGATTTTTTTTTACATTTGACTGTTTAGATTTTTCTAAATTATATTTGATATAAACAACCACTGTGCAAGTATTTTAATTATTTGATTAAATTCTATCCTAAAAAAAACCGTTGAAATGACAGTACAGAATATTCAAATTTTAGTATAAAATATTAAGTGAACGTTTCTGTACAGAATATGAGTTACAATGACAGTAGGAACTCTGGAAATTGAATTATTTGTTGCAAACACCACACAAAATAATAGCTGCAATTACAGAGTTGATATCATAGATTATTTGTTGCACTTACAGTACAGAATTTTAGTATCTGTCTATATTTCTGAGATGAGGTATTATGTACATTATTTACATTATTCGGACTCTTGGCTGATGTTCGCTAAGTGTTTTAATTCAGCAATGAAAAGACTCCAACAGAGAATTTTAACTTACCTATTTTTATTTATGTCAACGTACTAGATATCCAGTGGGTGGTCGTTTCCCCTCAATGGGGATCCATTTCAGACATGAAAGCGGACATAGCTACATTGCTTGAGGGTTAAGAAACAACTCACTGAAATAAAATTCTCTAACAGTCATTCCCAAGCGAGCTCAACCAATCAAAATTGACATCTTTATTATGTCTTTATTATGTCTTCCATCTGACTTCGAAGGTTAATTTGCTGACAATTTTTTTTATTGCTGGTAATATTTTTTTTTTTATTGTGAAAAATCTCTTCCTGGTAATACTTTTCCTTCAAAATTGTATAGTTGGTAATAGTTAACTATTTGCCCATAGCTGGGACCCTAACAGGTGCTACCACCCCGGGTTATGGTGTACCTGGGAACAGCAATTAAGATGTGGTTCCACGCTACTCAAAACATCCGATCAGAGGCCTTGCTGCTGGACGTAGTTTATCGTCTTACTCAGGACACTGATGTAGTTTAACGTCTTACCCAGGACAATGTTCTAATTGTAAACATCTATACCGATGATACGGCTGTGTACGGGTGCACGTCTAAAACTCTTGATTATCAGCGATTTGCAGTTGATCTCTCATCCAATCTACCACTACCTACTAAATGGGGGAAAATTGACTGGTTACATTCAGTACCTCGAAAATCAAACTAGTTGCATTCCATCACCACCGATCGGACTCCGAACTACCGCCAGTCACGGATGTCCCCTTAGAGAGGCTAAGAGACTTTTGGGACTCACTCCTTGGCCAAAAGTGGAACTCTTACATTACATCCAGCGCTAAAGATGCATAGTAAATGGTTGGATCCTTGTATCGTCCAGGAGTAGCTGAGTACTCATGATAATCTCTACTGTTAAAGAACCAGATTAGTCCGAAAATGGAATAGGGTTGTCCTATTTGGGCGGGAGCTGCCCAATACTCACATTTCAGTCTTGATAGAGTTCAAAAGCGTCTCCGATTCCTTTTGGCTGACGAATTATTTTCCACCCTCGAACTTCTCTCTCTCTCTCCCTCTCTCTCTCACCCACACACACAGGCGGGACATGGTGAGCCTCTCACTGCTCTTTAGCTACTTCCATGGAAAGTTCTCGAACGAACGACATTCCTTCGTTCCGACAGTTCTAACCTTCACGGGCAGGTTCCGCCATGCCACTCACATTGTAGCAAACCACCGACATTCCCACCGTATTCCATCGGTGAAAAGTCAGTTTCACTGAAACAGATTCTTACCGCACACCAATGCTCTTTGGAACCTACTCCCAAGAATATGTTTCCTCGACTACTACAATCTTAAGCTGTTCAACTCTGGGATTAACCGTTACCTCCACACATATCCGTATAACCTGCCCGTTAACTTAACCCTCTACCGTGAGTGGCCACACGCCTTTTTACAGGGCGAACCTGTAAAAAAATGTGTTTAATAAAACGAGAAAGATTATGATACTATTAAAAACACGCGGAAGAATTTTCTTTTCGTTGTGTCAGAAAAACACTGACATTATTAGTATTGATTATTAAAACTTGATTTACCGGCAATCGTGTCATCTTTTTGGCTAGTGTAGCCTCATCATACTTTATTATCCATGTATTCTTAACTGAAATTCATAGATGGGAGCATTTTTTGAATTTCAAACCCTTCCCTTCATACCATCTAAACCAGTGGTTCTCAACTTGGGTCCATATGAACCGTGGTAGGCTGTTGTCGGTTGATGTGACGTCACTGGAGTATACATGGGTCTATTTTAAAATCGTTTATTACGAATTATTTTAATAGCGTATATAAATGTTCCATATAATTTAGTTGTTAAATAATTCATTTTCATTACTTTCAAATAAGGCATAGGCATTTATTTTTCTATCATATAATTCCTGAACTTATCAATTAGTGAAAATAAAATAAGTTTTTTTTTTCATCGAATGGTTATAGGGTCCACCAGAAGAAAATGAAGAGTAAATGTGGACTATGGGTGAAAAAGGTTGAGAGCTATGGATATATTGAATCGGTTAATTATTCGTTGTTGTACACTTGTTGCTCTACGGAACCTGAGTATAAACTGCATTTGTATTATCCGATAAATGTATTTAAATACAACTGCCCTCTATTAGTGATATTTGTTAAGGAGCCCAAATGAGTGATAAAACCTAAAGTTTTCACATGACCAATCGTTTCTCTGCCACAGAAAATGAACCAGATTCATGACTACAATTATCCTCATCCCTATAAGCATTCTTTTATTTTGTGAATTAAAAGTAAACGAATTTTCAAATGGAATTTTATTCCGATATTATTTATGTTTTCTACAAACCTTATTTGGCAGTGGCTACACTTCGCCGACTTATCATTTTATAGGGCGAAATACATGTCGAAATATCATGCATTTCTGACTAACAAAAACAATTCGTGTACGAAAATAACTCTGGCTGATATAGTTTTAGAAAGTTCCCGTTCAAATATATCCCGATCACGAGTCCCGTAACATTTAGGGTCATAAGGTCATTACTAATTTACAGCGGCCGCTGTACTGCAGCTACAGTACAGGTGGTGCTTCCTATGAAAGATAGCCTGACAGAGCCCCACTATCTCAACGCTGGTTTTGAATTAAATTTATCAGAAACAATGCTATAAGACTCAGTTTAATCCGCTATTTACACATAACTACTGGTAGTTTAATTAAATGTTGGAATGAGAAAAGTAGAGAGATAGAGATCAAACTTATCTGCTAACTACAGATTTCATCAAGATACATCGTCTCCAAGCGACATTCTTGACTGTATTATATGTATTCAGTGCCATGAAGAAGGCTGGGGCGTTCAACGGCCGAAACGTTGTAATAAATATGGCGGCAAAGATGAGAACAATAGTCCGATTACTGTAAATAGTGCCATGAAGAAATAAGGGTAGTCATATATCTAAAGTTATTTTTACGAATATAATGATACTTTGTCGTATCAAAGATTTAGAAGACATTACATTTTTTTTTCAATACGTAAATGTTCATTAACTCTTGTTAATGCACTTTCCATAAATCTGGGGATGAGTAAAATAAAATCATCTCTTATGAACAGAGTAAGTGTAGCATACCCACCTCTCTTCTGAAGAGGTCTTTTGGTTGACGGGGTCAATCCTACAACAAAGCTATATTCTTCTCTGTCGGCCGCCTTCTCCCGGTTGGGTGTCGAAACGTTTTGGGGTTCGGAGATAAAAGACAGCAGTCGCTCTCTCACAGACGCGCCGTTGCCTCACTCTGTCTTTTTTTACAAATACTTTCACGGTAATTTCTCCGATGAGCTGCTTTCGCTGGTTCCCAGGCCTCGTGAATTTAAACGCCCCACCAGGCTGGCATCCCGCTCCCACCCCTACACCGTGGAAACTGTTAGATGTAGACGTCTCTTCTACTCCAATAGCTTCATGTCTCTCACATCTCGCCAGTGGAACTCCATTCCTTATTCCTGTTTCCCTGACAAATATAATCTTCAACTATTTAAGTGTAACGTCAATCGACATCTCCAGTTGCCTTGATCTATCCACTTCCCTTCTCTATATCCTTTCACCTTTCATTCCTATCTGCTCTCGCTCCAAATCTTCTGTAACCTCCTTGCCTTGATCGATCCACTATCTTTCTCCACATCCTCTCCTTTACCCCTCCTATCTGCTCTTCCTCCAAACCTTCTGTAACCCCTTGCGTGCTAGTGGCCGCCAGCCTTGCTTGGGGTGATAAGCTTAAAAAAAAGGGGAATTTGAAAACTTATCTGTTTTATTAAACACGTCGACGGGTATATTTTTAACTAACCAGTGGAGTCGCTCTATCAGCCTCTCTGGGAACGTGCTTCCCAGAGACATGAAATAACCACGTTTAATGTATATGACGTGTAAAATTTAACTCCCTGAAAGCACTTTCTATCTCTCTAACATTCCCACGTTCGGTTCAGCGAATCAGCATTGACATCCCTATTTTGTCTACCATCTGACCTAAGGTCAGCCACAGAAGGTCTGAGCAAAATATACTACCACTACAAAATAATAGTATGAAATTATTATTTAACATAAGAATTATTCTTATGGTGAAAACTCTTACTATAAATTATCTTGTCAATAATACATTTGGGGTTCGAGTAAAATTTTATTTCTTCTAGAAACTGAAAATGTATTTATATATATAAAAAAAAACTCTGGTATAACGAAGTTTCAATAATGTGTCTTAAAACACAATCAAACGAACCGACATTGAAATCGACTGAGGCTACGATTGTGACTTTCCTCATTGCAAATGGCATGTATCGAATTCTCTTTGTAATTCTTGATAGAGATTATTTTGACAGTGCTAAGCTCATGTGCATTTTACAATGGTAGACAGAGAAAACTTATTTAGATAGAAGCATTGATAACACTGATGCAGGACCCATCCATGGGATTAACAACAGCGTAGACTTCTGCTTATCACCAAAGATGGGTTCCCTCATCCATCATCAGCCCAGTCAACAAGCATTTTAGGTTCAAATTTTTATTAAACAAATAAAAAAATATTTGCAAAATTATTTGCAAAATATATTTATAAAGTCAAATCAAGACTATGAAATAGACAGAGATAGCACGGGTTTAATAAAACTATATTTAAAAACAAAAAAAAATTATTAAGCGACACGGCACGATTCGAAATGAACATGCTTCCAAATTCAGTCTTTTTTAATCATTTCACCCGATACAAGGCAAAAAAGCCACTAAGACGCAAGGAGGTTACTGAGTTTGAAAGAATGAGAGAAGATAGAATCATTAAAGAGAGAGAACAATAAAATAACTGATATTAAAAGCAGAAAATAACGACTTATTTGCACTTAAAATTTTGAAGATAAAAGTTGACTTGAAAGCAACATACCGGTAGAGATTTCTACAAACAAGAAATGCGAAAACGAAACTGATAGCATAGAACTCCCGCACACAAGAAGAGTTTCATAAGCGAGAAGGACGAAATAAATAAAACTGTTACCAGAGGACGTAAGGTTACATCTGGCACGGTAAAATCGAGAGACCTAATTACCAATCTACTGTTGCGCCCCAATTCGTAAAATCGATATAACATCAAAACATTTACCATGAAATTATTTATAATAAAGGTATAGAGATGCAGTATTACCGGGTTGAGAAAGTGAATTAAGCCGAAATACGATATTGCAGATTCTTTAGCCTCTAAATAAATAGCAAAAACACCAGACTACAGAATTATTTAATGCATGGACGAATGGTAGACTTATGAATGTGTAAGAGTGATTCTGCTGAGCACGACACAGTGAACCAAATGTACTAGAAGTTCTGGAGTTGATTCAATACAATATTTCCACTTCATTTACACAGAAAAAGTTATCCAAAATGAGTCACTCTTCTGGAGGTTAGCATGAGCCATGCTGTTAGAAGAAGAAAAAATGTTCTCTAAGACAAATAAGACGATGAAAAGAGAGTAGTTTCATTCTGAACGCTGTCTCCAAATGTCATCTGGTTCCTGCGATAATTCTCGTAGATATAAGATTGTTGTATGTTTCACGCTAGATTTTTTAAAATTTCAAATGGGAAATGCTACCTGAATTGCGGGCTCTAAGTCTTCGGACTTGAAACGGTTTTAAACGATTCAAAAAAGAAAGTGTAATGTTACATTTAGCGAACTGTTCAACTATCTTTCAGCCATTAACAATTGAAGAACGTAAAAAGGTATGGAAACAAAAAATTAAATAAAAGAAAACAAAAAACAAAACAAAAAGAAATACGAACGGTCGTATTTTCTCGAGAGCAAATAAATAAAACTAGACTGCAGAATTTTTGGGTGCTGAGGATACCATGAACCGAAGATTTTCGCAACAACGAAGTTTTTTTAGAAAATGGAAACAAAGAGGAAACTTATACTTAACATCAGAAAGAGGCTGTTGAAATTTCTGGGTTAAGAGATGAGGAATGAAAGCTTGGAAAAGCTGTTATTTCACAGGGAAAATGGAGAGAAAGAGAGGAAAGCAACTCGTAACCTACTTGATGAGTTTGGGTAAATGGATATTAGATCAGTGTTTCGGAAAAATAACAATACAGAACTGTTTTGGAGTAGTTGATGATCGAGACTGAGGGATAGCAGTTAACGATTATGGAAGACTGCTGACACCTTTGACCTTACGAGGAACTTCTTTTTGGACATTTTCTTAATTTTTTTTTTTTAAATGTTTTACTTTTTTGTTGATTATATTTTTCATTTTCATTTTTGTTACTTTCTTTCAGCTGGGGCAGAATTTCTTTTAATTTTTTTTTTTTGCATTTTAGTTTGTTTTTATTTCGCATTCTTTTTTTTGCGTCAGACATTTTGTTTTTCGTCAAACTTGTATTCTTCTCTGCTTGTTTTAGTTTTCGGCATTTTGTTCTGCATTTTATTTTCCTTTGTTTGAACTTGAGAAAAAAAAACCCTTTTCTGGGAGTTCAAGAAAAAACATTATAAAAAACATTATAAAAAACATTATAAAAAACATTATAAAATCGCCGACCATAGTTTGCCGTTAAAAAAATTATTTGCATCTGGCGCTAAGGCAGATCCAACAGAGTAAGAAAAGAAGGCCGGAGCACACCAACTGACAAAACAAAAGGAAAAAATCCTTTTAGGTGGAATCTATAAGGCAAAAAATAATTTATATACCACGTTATACAGAATAAAGAAAAGTCAAATGGAAAAGACATGAATATTAGCATGGCGGCGGTCAAAGTCAGCGGTGTAGCGGCAGGAGAAGCATTCACTGTTTGGAGTCCCCTCCAGTCCGCGAAATACATAGTCAATATGACGGAATTTGTCGAGAGAGGCAAACAGTATGCTCATATGGTTACCGATGGTTACCGGCTTTTGATAGACCTCGCACAAGAGCGGATTGTAAGAATAGTGTCAGTTTTTCTGCTCGACAAGCCAACGCGCAAAATTTGCCGGTGCATAAAAGGCACAGTGATGAAAGCATTGAATTCCTTGGGGGTCAAACGTCACCAAATTATAAATGTTTAGAATATTTAATGTGGGACATACTGTAGCGCACGCCAAAGGACTGAGCCGATGTAACGTCTCGTGGTTTGATCACAAAAGACTATATCATGCGCACTGAATACCGAGGACACGGCATAGGACCAACGTGACATTATATGAGATTCCTGATTATATTCTTGGAGATGTCTTATGCAGTAGGACCAATAAGTCAGTATGAGACAGCGATATGCCTTTATATCCATTTCCAACAGCTTGGATATAGGCAGGAAGGATTATCCCGTCATCGTGGCGGGGAGGAAACTAGTTTGTTGGATGTGTGGCGTGATTTGTCACATCGCCCCTTCCTGCCCAGAGAAAAATGTTTTCTTGGTTCCTACCTGAGTCCGATTGCAATCACCCTGAAGATAAATGTAATGGGTGAAGGATTACCGTCCTCCATTTCGATATAGAAATCACGGGGACCAGATTGGGCTCTAACAACCTGGATGTAACGCCATTTCAAGACTTTATCGAAAGGCTAGATCTTGTCGATAATTTCAGGAATGAGTTTCATTGGGAGTTAGTGGCCACTTGAATTAATAGGCGCAGCTCGGCTTCGGTGTTACGTGTAATCTATATTGAGCGAAACATAAGAGAGTCGACTTATAGCTCTTAGGCTGTTCAAGTCTTTATTCCATAGTTTATTCGGACCATAACCTTGTCTGGGTTCGTCTAAACTAAGATAAGACTAGGATTCGCATGGCTGGCTACTAGAAATTCAACACATCGTTGTTCAGTGGGAAGGTTTTTTAGGACCAGCTTTTACTAGCTCTAATGAAGGAATTGGAGGGGTCTGTGGTTGAGATCACCTTAAGGCCCCCATTAGGTAGCTTGCTGCTGGTTATAGTAAGCAATACAACTGAGATAGATAGGCAGAGCAAACGGCAAAAGAATCTATATTAGAAAGGGCTATAAAATCTGGAGATAGTAGTTAAATATTCGCATCTAGAGCAGAGTTAGCTTCCTGGTTCATCAAGAAGGATTAAGCTCTGGTAGTTAGGTTTTGATTAAAAATGATCTCTTCCGAGGCAACAAATATGTCCGTTGAATTGCGAGTTGAAGAAGTTCGGAGTATCGCTTAGCGTCACATTGGCGTACCGTGACTAGGAAATGAATGTCTTAAATCAAATAATCGCCATGTAATGCCGTATCCCCGAGGCTTAAGAATTAGGCTGGTATCAAACACTATAGAAATATCTAGAGCCACGGCTAGAGCTTATTAAGAGCTTGGTATACAAACTCAGTTATGGCCGTGAGAACATCAGCGGCAGACTGGACAAAACGGAAACCATATTGTTTGCCAGAGAGTATATCATGGGATGTAAGATGCTTAATAACTTCGGTGTTGATTAAAGCATCGAAGATTTTTCCGAAGAGAGGCAGGAGACTGAAGGGTCTCCAGAGTTCTTAAAAACAGGGACAACATTTGAGGACTTCCTACAGGCTGGAAAGCAAGAGTCAGCGAAGCAATAGTTATATAGTTTGGAGAGAACTGGAGCCAGCTCAGGAGCAGATATCTTTAGGACTACGGCCGGTATCCAGTCAGCACCACTTGTTTTATGAGAGCCTAATTTAGAGATGATGTCAATTACCATCGACGGGGTAATACTCATCTCACTCAATAAAGCCTCAGATCTAGAGGGGGGAAATCAGGTGTGGGTAAGCGGATTTGAGTCGAGTGTTGAAGTGGATGAGAATTTCCGAGCAAAGTATTCAGATTTTATCAGCTGAGGAAAGTAGGACCTCAAGGTAATTGAATAGAGGAGGTATTTGGGATTTGCTGTTGTTCAGTACACACTTGAAGAGCCGCTAATAACCTTTAGAACCAAACATACGTGATACAATACGTTGTTTCACTCCATCAGAGGCGTCTGTCGCTACGGTACACACAGAAGTGATTGATTTGGGCTACAGCAGCTGAGCAAGCAGCTAAGAACCAAGGAGACGAGCGCGATTTAATTTTATATTTTCTTGCTGGGATGAAAACCTTGGTGCCAGATTTTATCGAGGAGGAGACCTCAGACACACGGCGCGATGAAAATCCACATTCCATGTGACCTCACGACGAAAATCACGAAACGAGACCCAGTCTGCTCGTTGATAACAGAAATATATTCTGTTAGTACGAGGTTCTTGGATGGGGGTGGAGTAGAAGGAGACGTTAATAGACACTACGGTATGATCAGAGATCTCAAGATGGCAGATATGCGTAACACGACAAGAGTCAGAGATGGTGTTAAAACAGAGATCGAGAAAGGGAAACGTGTAGGAAAGTCAACCATTTGTGTGAGGGATTGAGTGATTGAAAAGTTAAGGGTTTGTATGCCAGCGAGGTCAGTTACAGAGTGTTTAAGCCCCATGGTATGGTGGGCATTAAAGTCACCGAACACGAATATGTGCGCAAACGGATATAGAGATATGACCGTGTCTATATTATTGGAAACGCTATTGAGTATACCACTGTGGAGTGACAAGTTAAGGTAAGTCTCGCAGAGAGCTAGTATATCAAGAGACTTTTCAAAGGGGAATAATTTCACACTGCAGGAGTACGTACAAATGCGACGCATGTTAAAAAAGGAAATGTTAAGTGGTTTAGGTTTAATATTTTGATTGATTAAGGTCATGTTGACTTATATTGGTAGGTAAAAAGCCTCAAATCAACCTCTTAAGACGCCACGCTCTGGATCGGGCTCCTAACTACCAGTCGGGAACAGCAAACAGAAAACTGTCAACCCGTTTACCTCAGTATGCAGAGACATTGCCAAAAAACCCAAATACACTGCAAGACATTCACGATAGCACTACTACAGAGGACAAAAAAAAAAGGAAAATATCCGGGAACCCGTTCCTAAACACGAAACAAGGAATGAGCCTCTACTCCTGTTCGATAGAAAAGGGGAGGAGTATTGACCGGGCGACGGGAAAATCTATATCTATTCCTATTACGCACGCACACACACAAAGAAAAAAAAAACAAAGGACAAAAACAAAATGCAAGAAGTCCATTAGCAATGTGCTTGTCATTCAGAGTGGAAACTGAAATATAAAGTTTCAAATAGTTTAAGTGCCAACATGCAATCCTTGCTGATGGTGAACACTCCACCACTGTGAGCCAGAAATAAAATTCAGGCCAAATACTTGCATGAGCCAGAAAATAAATTCAATGAACTAATATTCAAACGAAGTTTTCAAAAAGGGATTAGACTAAATTGACGACAATAAAAAAATCAAAAAAATCAAAAAAGAATTAGTACCACAAAAAAAAAAGAAATAAAAAAGAAAAAAAGGAACTAGATACATAAAATGATTAAGAATATAATTCAAAGAGATACATACAAATAAAAGTGGCGACGATATACTTTCTTCACGTGGCTTCGTTGAGGAAAATTAAGCAAGGATGGCATATTGTGTAACAGCCTTGGTAGACCGAGAGTTCATACAGGAGATAACATAGGGTAGCAATCGACTTAGCTTACATGCCGCCGGGTACGAACTGCCTTTGTGGGCTGAATACGTGTTGGCTTTATAGTAAGTGGCCCATAAATGACTTCTTAATACCCTGGTATTTGGGGGCGTTATTCTGGATGAAGGTGATCACAGACAGCCGTAATGTTGGTTTCGTCATGTCAGTTGTGGATGCGGAAGTTTTAGCAAAAGAATCTGAGTTAAGACAGGGTACGATAACCTCTTACCGGATCATGCAATTGATAGGCGATTCAGGGCTGTTCGTTTTTTTTTTTATTTCAGAAGATCATTAATTAACATGTCCACATAAGACTGTGATTTCATACGAGAGTAAAGTTATTTTGGCATCATGCTGTAGTTTAGAGTTGATGTCTATACTGACATTCGTTTTAGCAAGCACGCCGCTTCTCGTATAAAGTTGTATCTGGAAAGCTAGAAACTTAGGAAGCAGCTGAAAATAAGGACGGTTAAGTGACAAATGCAGATGGGTTAAACATATTGCTGTGAGTTAATTCCCCAGTATATTTCTGTATGAGTTCACTGCGAGGTTAAGTTGTATCCAAATACGTCGATAACAACATTAAATCCGCCAAGTCTTCAATATCAATGGCTTTACTCTACATTTATCCAGAATACTATAGAATGATTTTTTTCTTTTTGTTCGGAACTGATCTGTAGTCGCTTTCCAGAGAGTTTCCGGCTATTCTTATATCTTCAGCCAGATAACCAATCAGATTCGTTAATTGCAGGTCGTGTTTTCCTTGCTCATACAGCGATCGAATTGTTCCTTAGTGACCATCCTTGACTACCTTCGACTTAATAGCTAACAGGTGCCCTGCCAACCTATATCGTTATAGTTAATATCTTATATGTAACAGCCATATATGCATTTAAGACTAGAATTGCAATTTAACATTTGTACTTTTTCTAGGCTAGAAAGTCTTCAGATATAATCCTCCATGAGATATGCCATTTGGATGTGAAAATAAATCGGTTTATATCAGTTTAAAAGGAATGATTATTTACAAATAAATATTCGGTGAATTTCATCATTTTGTTTTTGTACAGGATACATAATGAAGAAATAGGGCTTGGGAAATATGACACCCCCGGGACATTTTGAAGGCAATAGTTACAGAAGAAAAATGCTCATAACCTACCTAACAAGCTTGTGTAAACGGATGGAAGACATAGGTTTAAGAAAAGGTAGGAAAAGACAAAATTGACCAAGAGATACAAAGGACAGGAAACTGTGGATAACGACGATCACCAAATTCTTGAATGAAAACAGTACACGGAAGAAAGAACTTGTATAATGGTTGGTAGAACATGGATTAGCAGAGATAGCAATAATACAAAGTGTTACAAAGGAGAGGGAATTGTGGGAAGAGTTGACCTCAGACTTCTTGAAGGGATATCCCACATACAGCATTTACAAACGTGAACTGCATAGTATTCTGTCAAGTGACCATTGCAATCTAACCATGATGCTATTCGTTTTCTGCAACTGCATTACACTTTCATTTGAATTGCATTTTTCTTTTTGTAGAGACGATATAAATTAGAATGCAGAAGAGGTAGTTTTAAAGTTGATTTTTCCTCGTGTATCGCAGAGATTGAAGAAAAATTGATTATTACATAGATTGAATACTGACCGGTCTTAACATTTCTCTAATATTCAGGCCGTTAAATGACAACAAATAAATAAATATACTGTTTTATTATTAAACGAGGCGTCTGCTCAAATAAGAGTATCGACTAAAAATGATAAAATCTGTCAGATTTATAAAAAAAAAAGCGTCTAACACGCATTTAGAAAACTCAAATGAACCTCAAAAATATAATCTTCTTTTTAATCAGCCGTGCCATATAAAGAATTATGAGAATAGTATTAGTGGGTTTAGACCGAAAATCAAATATTACTGCCATGCCTGTGTTGGATGTGCCTAAACTTACCTATCTATGTTTGTTTGCAATCTAACCATGGTTATATTAGTGTTCTACAACTGCATTAAACTTTGGATTTAATACCATTTTTCTCTTTGTAGAGACGATATAGATCAAAAGTTTCATCGTTATTATCATCTGTTCCCTGACCGGTTGTGGAGTCAGGATCGCTGTGCAATGTGCA
>OZ038485.1:11032998-11045498 GCA_964036315.1 Acanthosepion esculentum | reverse complement strand
TGTAAAGATAGAATATGGATCATGGATGTTTGATAGAGGTTCCTTATCCGCGGAACATAGATTAACGATCAACGTAACAAAAGCAAAATCAATGTGAGGAGTTTGAGCTTTTGTTGCCGTAGAATAGGTGATCCTGGAACTGTAAAAATCCTAACTCTGCTAAAGATCAATTGAGGGGCACACTGCGTCTATTTGCTGAAAGTATAACAACTTTCAGGAATTGATGTTTTATATATACAGGAAAGGCTGTTGAAAAATTATCGACACATCCAAATTCGCAAAAGAGCATTTATGCTTGGTCATTGTAATAATTATTTCTGCATTTGGGCCGGGTCGAGAACTTATCAGCACTTTTTCTTAAAATTACATTTAAGTAGACAACTCATTTTAGTAGACATGTCATTTTTCGATTCAATTTGACGGAGAACGCATCAGGACTCATCAGCTCACACAGATAAAATTTTGAGATATTTTCCAAGTTTCTAATTTTGACACTATAAAATTGAACACAATATTTCATCGATGTGCCAAAGAATATATATCCAAGCAATCAATCTTGTGTAATTCATTCAATATATTCATCTTTAAATCAGAAAAAAAAGCCCTTGAAATATTTTTTAGCCAGAGGAACGTCTGTTAACTGAAGCGAATGATTCTGTCCGCTTGCATGCGCATGCACACATTAGCGTTGGATTGGTGTCAAATATTGGTCCATCATTTTTAGACGAATTAATCAATGTTTCCTGTTGATATCCAAAATAATAGTAATCTCCCGTCTTCAGGCAAAGCGTTTAGAAAAATAGATCCTTGATATTTTTTGAATTAAAGCGCTGTCAGAATATTATTTGCGTTCAATATTTTAAATTACGTTTGTCATTAGATCGTACATACATAAAAAGAATGAATAATAATAATAATTTGTAATAATAATAATAATAATAATACGAAGCCAACAATTTCAAAATGGAGTTTCAAATGGATGTAGAAATACAAGTAAAGCACCAAGTGAAGCAGTAAAATACTTAAAAAGGAAAGCAAACGCAAACGAAACCGAGCATATAGAGAAACGATGGCAAGATAAACCGCTTCACGGTCACTACTCTGCCCGTACCAAACAATCTGATGTAGACAATCCCCGTACCCATCAGTGGCTACATAGTGCAGGGCTAAAAGCTGAAACTGAAACTTTTATTCTTGCTGCACAGAACCAATGCTTGTTAATTAGAAATTATCAAGCACACATCCTAAAATATTGTGTTAGGCCAAAATGCAGATTCTGTGATAAATATCCAGAAAAAAATGTTTATCTTGCATCAGGTTGCGCGGTACTGTCATCTACAGAGTTGGCCAATATCTGCACTGATTCTTAACATTAATACAGTGAAATTTAAAAAAACATACAACGTTTTTTTTAGCAGCAAGCCTCGCATTTAATACCGTATTATCTTATTAATAATAGAGAAAATGTTGTATATGCCACGTGTATTGCAAAAGACAGAAAATTCTATTTCGTTTTTTAGCCTTGAGGCGAGAAAAGCTGCAGTTAAAATTACAAAAACGCACCGTCATTGTAAGCAAGATAATACTATAAGATTAAGAATTCATATATACCAGACGTTGTTTACAAACTTCTCAGTCCAACCAAGAATGGATTCCAAAATATAATATTAATCTCTTATTAATGGTTCTAATTTTCCGAAGTGGATCGGCCGCGAAGTTTTCAGGATATTCCCATTAACACCTCTACACACGCAAACGCAAACAGAGAGCGAGAGAGAGAGAGAGAGTCCTGATGGAGAGCACATTCTCTCTACTCAGTTTTCTCGAATGTGCTGTTTAAAATTAAGAAAAATGGTACGTCTATTTCAAACACGGGTTCAAACATCAAGTAATACAAATGTATTAAAAGTAAATTCATTAGAAATATATAATGGACTCTCCCGTCGAACTCGACGTATGAGGGTCAGACAGATCAGTTCTCAGAAACTGAAAGCCCGACACAGGATTTGATTATAGTGGTGAAGGCTTTGTGCAGGGCCATCCACACTTTTTGGAGGGACGAATACAGGGACCTGGTGCAACGAATGCCACAAGGTCCCCAAACGACCCTCCGCAGGTTTTGAATTCAGAGTTGTCCTTCTCCTAGACCAGTTGCCATCCAAGGCTATAGAACCCAGTCTGTCCTGTTTTTACCCATAGTTGGAGGGAGAAGAAGAGGATTCACACCTTTCCCAAGGGTATTAGCACGTAAGTGAATGCAATGGATTCGACTGGAATTCGAACTCGGCTCTCTGATTCCTCAATCCAAGCCGTTAATCATTACTCCACCGTGCCTCCTCTCTCTCTCTCATATATATATATATATATATATATATATATATATATATATATATATATATATATATATATATATATATATATATATATATATATATATATATATATATATATATATATATATATATATATATATATATATATATATATATATATATATATATATATATATATATATATATATATATATATATATATATATATATATATATATATATATATATATATATATATATATATATATATATATATATATATATATATATATATATATATATATATATATATATATATATATATATATATATATATATATATATATATATATATATATATATATATATATATATATATATATATATATATATATATATATATAAGAAATATATATATAAATATATATATATATATATATATATATACACAAGTATAGGATTGGTGTATACGGAATAAATTACAATAACCAACAAATACTGTTGTTAAAAGAGTGCTTAATACAGAGTAGAGAAAATATAAGTCCCCCCAAAACTACAAATAAGAACAAAGCCGTAAATATTTAGAGTAAGTCATTAAACAATACTTAGGAAATAACAAAAAGGGTTAAATTTAGGAACGTTAGATTACCTGCTCGGTTATCCATTGAAACTGCTATCCACCGAAAAAAAAAGAAAAGAAGTCAGTCCCCACCGTGGACCATTAAAAGATACTCCGGTTACAAACATCTAATTGGGTGTGCGGAAAACGTGGTCTTATTTTCGTCTAATTCATTAAAAAGGCCAGAGTATCTGCTAGCGTTTGATTGCAAGAGGGGAATCAGGGATTGATCTCCACTGATTGTATCGACTTGGTGATGGGGTGTATGATGTTGAAAGACCCGAAACTCCCTGATGAACCAAGTCAATTTACATTACTGACGACTCCCTCCGGCGCCTACTTAAAAAAGTATATTTCAATTATATCGTGCGGGATAGTTTTTATCACCAGAAAACATTCTACATATTTATATTGTTTGCCCTCCATCCATGCTTTGAATATTAATGTGATTTATAATCTAGTGCCAATGCTATATATTTTTTTGTTAAGGCAATTCACAACAAGCAAGGCGGGAGTGCCACTAGCACGCAAGGGGTTACAGAGGATTGAGAACAAGAGTAAGGAGGCGTGTTTGAGAAAATGATACAGAGACGGACGGGGGACAATCTCAGCGTATCAGATGTCGATTGACATTACACTTGAATATTTGAAGATTATATTTATCGGTGAAGCAAGTAAGGAGAAGGGAGTTCCACAGATGGGAAGTTCAGGAGAAGCTGCTTGAATAGAAGAGATGATTACATTTTAACGTTTTGTCGGAATTAAACTTTTTTCGTAATGGAATACAAAGGGAATGAGTATGATTTACCTTCGTCTAGGTGACATGGGGTGGGCTGGTGTGACCACGAAATGTAGTTCGTCAGAACACATACCATGGAAAGAGCGATAGAGCAGGGAGAGGCTCACGACGTTTCGTCTGTGGAGAATCGGGTTGTTTTGTGGAAAATAATTCGCGTAGACATTCTTAAACTCTATCAAGGTAGAAGTGTGAGAACTGGGCATTTCCAGCCTCGATATGGCAGTAATAGATTATAGAGGGGGGGATGTCTGATAGAGGTTCATTACCCCCAGGAACATGGATTAACGATTAACGTAACAAAAGTGAAATCAATGTGTAGAGTTTGAACTTTTATTGCTGTCGAAAACGTGAACCCGAAACTGAAAAAAATCCTTACTCTACTAAACATCAATTCAGAAACAGGAGAAACAAGCTAGGAGAATAGAGTTCCACAGACGGGGAGTGCAAGCGAAGAAGCTGTTTGAAGAGAAGAGACGATTACATTTTAACGTTTTGACGGTAAAAGGATGGGGCTGAGAGGCCAGCCTAGTAGATCGCTTAAATTTATGCAGTCTGGAACCAGCGAAAATAGCTCGTCGGAACAATTACCGTGAAAATACTTGTAGAAGAGACAGAGGTAAGCCACGGTACGTCTCTGTGTAAGCGACTGTAGACTAGATGCCAGCTCAGGACCAATAATATAGCATATTCATCTCCAGATTTAGTTTAGGACCTTGAGGCTTACAGCGTGTGCACTAGACTATATATGACAGCAATATTCCAAGCAAGGACGGATGATTAATTTAAGCGATTTTTGATAAAATCCAATGAAGCATCTTCAAAGTATTTGGGCTTGAGTTGGCATCTCCGCTTGAGTCACTTTCCCAACGACGCAATGTGGCTTCCCCGTGCATCTTCTTTAAAATAAATACTTTCATGGTAATTGTTCTGATGAATTTTCTTCTTTATTATCCAGACATTATGAATTTATGCCCAGTACTAGATTGGTGACAAGGCCTTATCATTTTACAGCTGAATTTGACATTTTACGGCTAGATATGACCTGAAGTTCTATGCTAAGAGATTCTTATCTGTCCATGTTTCTGGGATGAGATATTGTAATTATTTACATTATTTACTTTGTTAGGACTGTTGTCCTTATCTTTATTGGGAATCCTGGGCATGACGATAAACTACGTCCAACAGCGAGGCTTCTGATCAAGAGAATTTGAGGAGAGTGGAACCATCTCTTAATTGCTGGTGTTCCCAGCTCCACCCTGACCCGGAGTGTTAGTACCTGTTAGGGTCCCAGCTATGGGCATATATTTAAACCCGAAACTGAGGTAAAAACACTATGAAAGTGTAAAAATAGGTTTTAATACCAGAAATAATTTGTAAAAAATTATTATCAGCAATACATTTTTGAAGAAAAAATACTATAACCAGCAATAATTTTTTGAAAATAAAATATTACCAACAATACATCTTTGGAAAAAAATATTACCTGCTATACATTTTTGACAAAACAAAATATTAACAGCAATAAAAATGTTGTTGGCATTAAATAAACCATTGAGGTTGATATACCGTAAAAGAAAACAAACCAAACCAAACTGCTGTATTCAGTCGTCATGGAAACATGCCACAGAAGGTAAGAGCGTTGATTCGATTCAGTAACTTGACCCAATACTCAGTACTTGGCTACGGCAGTGGTGAACAAAATTCTTGAAGAGTTGAGGTAAGGGAGATAACTGAGACATCCTGAAGTGGCGTGACTCGTGGACTCTAGAACACTCTACCCCGGTGGCTGAAATAAAGGTTTCTGGATGAAATTCCAATTATCTGATGAAGATCGGATCGTACGACGGCCAAAAAGTCGTGAATATGGCAATAAAGACGAGAGCAATAGTCCGAATAATGTAAATAATTTAAATAACAGTTTATTTTCTCGCATTTCTAGTTTGCAGAACAGTCTTACGGCTTCTTGCTTTACAGCTAACTCTAATCTCGAAAAAAGTAATGTCAGTCCTTATCTTCTCTCTTTTTGATTTATCTACTTTTATTCTCGGTCGTTAATATATATATATATATTTATATATATATATATATATATATATATATATATATATATATATATATATATATATATATATATATATGTATATATATGTGTATATATATATATATATATATATATATATATATATATATGTATGTATGTATATATATATATATATATATGTATATATGTATATATATATATATATATATATATATATATATATATATATATATATATATATTAACGACCGAGTGACGATGAAGTCAAAAGTGTTGTGAGCGACTGGCTGAGAATCTTCTGCACAGATGGGAAAAGTGTTTCACAATGCTGGGAGAATACGTTGAAAAAGAAAAAAGTAAGCTTCTATCTGTATTAGAAGTCCTTATACCGAAAAATTCACCATATTTATTGAATGACCCTCGTATATATATATATATATATATATATATATATATATATATATATATATATATATATATATATATATATATATATATATTCTTTCACACTCGGGAACCCATTGTATTTAGTGGCTTTTGCATTGTTTGGGGTGAAATGATTTAGAAAATCTGCGCGTATTCGACAATATACTTTCAGGACTGTAATGCAAATTGTCGCATTCAAATGAATCCGGCACGGCGGGGAGACAAATATGAAACCATACGATACTGGAAAAGAAGCTCTGCAACAGTTATGACCCATTTGACATGATCAAGTGTAGCATCATTCCAGATTAAGATACCTCTGCAAATACAGATACTTAATGTCTGTTGTTTTCAAATGCATGGTGCTTTTCAAGATGGTTTTTTTAATGTAGGTGATTAAAATTTCGAATTCGAAACTTTTAGTTTGATGAAGCGGATGAAGATTATTGAAATGTCATTAATTATCAGTCAACATGAAAATCTCTAAAATGCTTGAAATATCAATGATCCTGTTTTAGTCACCAACATGAATCATGCCGATACTGAGAGCCTTGTGGATATTAAAAGAAGAGTTAAAAGAAATCTAGCGAATTTACCAGCATCCAACCATAATTTAACAGCTCTTGAATTAATGGGTGAAAATATTATTACGAATATAGGATCAATTCATGTAGTAAGCCGGATACTATATAAAATGAATTAAATAAATGTTTGTAGAAAAATATCATTAAAACAAAAGCATCGGGTAACTACGTGAAAAATAATGGCTGCTCTGGGAAACTCTAAATGACCCGAGATTGGCAGCTGACTTCTCCTACGATCTAGCTCTAACATTTCAATAGGTGACAAATTGGCTGGTTTCCCTCAATGACTCGAAACTCAAACTATTATATTCCACCATCGCCGACTGGACCCCAGCAGCCACGATGAACGGATGTCCCCTAAGGGAGACTCCGTGTCTTAAGAGACTGTTAGGATTTAAACTTATCCCTGACCTAAAGTGGAACTCTAAAGTTGGACATTATTGTAAGTGGGGGTAATATGCTGTCTAAGTAGTCCACTACTAGCAGTGGTTTACCTACTTCACACCGCTGGCGAGTATTTTATTTTATTGATGTTATAACGATTACCATTTAATTGCCAACCTCCATTTTAGTTATTCCTCATTCAGTAACACTTTCTAGGTTACAACAATTCTTACATACGATCCATCGCTAAAGATGAATGGTAAATGGTTGGATCTTTGTTCCGCTCCAATAATTAACTGACTTTTTATGATATCCTCTACTTTTGCAAGAGCTAGACCAGACTGAAAATGGAATACTGTTGTTCTTTTAGGACGGGAATGGCCGAGTACTCACTTTTCAGTCTCGATACAATTCAAGAGCGACAACTACCACCAGTCAAGATAAATAAATATTCCATGAGTGTGGTCCTTTACCTTGAGCGAATATTGGACCCCTCAATTCAGACCTCAAGTGGAATGTGTTCATACAATCCAAGATGCAGGAAAAATGTCTCTTCCCTGTACGACTTCAGTAAGTACCTGACACTTCCTGATATCCTCTATATTTACAAGAGCCACATCAAGGCCTAAAATGGAGTATAGCTGTCCTATCTGGGAAGGAGCTGCTCCTCATTTTCCAGTATCGATTCCAAAACCGTATCCTTATCTATATGGCTGACAAATTATTTTCTACCCTGCTAAAAAACTTCTCTCACAGATGAGATGACGCAAGGCTCTAACTGCTCCATTGCGACTCCCAAGTAAAGTGCTCAGGTGAACTATACTCCTTAGTTTCACCAGTTCTAAACCTCACCGCTAGGAGCCTCAGTGTTAAACATATTTTAGCGGACCCCCTCATTACCTTCGTATTTCACTGGGGAGAAACATGTTCCACTCGAGTAGCTTTTTCCCGATTTTTTTTCTCTATCACTTCAAGTCTAGGGTTAACCGTTATCTTTCCCACATCCATATAAACTTTGCCTATTAATCTGTAACCATCTACCGTGAGTGGCTCTCGAGTCTTATACAGGGGAACTTCATTTTAAAAAATATGGCAAAACAGTATTTTATTGCAACAGAAATTGACAAATTGTTACAAGATCATTAGAAAATATACAAAAAAAAACCAGTAAAATTTGGTGTCAGGGGTTAAATGGTTAGAATATTCTGTTCGATATTCATAAATTTATCTTTGCACTTTTATCCCTTCACTACGGAAGGAAACCAAACACATTGGGAGTATTTTGTTTTCACAGTTGGAAAGAAACTCCAACTAAAGACATCCCAACTGAATGCACCTATTCCATTGTAATGAAACTGCCATCTCAAAAAGTTTCTTTTTCATGACAAGTGCTATCGAATATTTAAAGCTGAATGTAAAAATTAAACAAAATTCTTTTTTTAGATGGGGATGCCATTTCTTTTATTCAACCTTCCTAGACATTTTTCTTTTTTTAATCATTTCAACCCAGCCGAAGCAATAAAGCCACTATGATGCAAGCGGATACTGAGTGCTAGAGAAAAAAAGAACTGTCAGCAGATGAGTTGTTATGTACGTATATACAGAGCAACCCACATCTGATATTGCCAGAAGTTTCTTTCCTGTCCCAACGAAATGCCGTACAGGCTTCGATTTCGACAAATTCGTTATTAACAAAATGCAACAGTTTTTGACTAACTTATTGCGTATCCGTAAACCCAAGACGTTTCGCTCATTGTAGATAGATCTTACATTTCTAATAAACACACTTGGGAGCGATCGTTTGTACTGTTCTTTTCTTATCCGAGCAAGAAATACTGACCGGCAAGTACGTTTCTTTTCTTTTTTTTTCTTGCCGAAACCGTCGACAACTAGCCACCTAGTGCCGTGTATCCTGACCATTATAACCCGTATGTCGTTTGCGTACGTAAAATAACTTGTAAATGCTTCTTCACAATGGATTCCAATGGACAGAAGGTCCTGGTGGCTGTAGGCAAAATTATCAAAATGTACATCACAAAAAAAAAAACAACAAAAAAAACCCCACCAAATAGGACATCAAAACTTTGAGAATTATCTATCCAGAATATTCAACTAATGGTTTTGTGTACACAGTTAAACATTTCTAAAGGTGAAGATTTTATTTTCCTTTCCTGTAGACATGTGCCTGCAAAACAGTAAAAATTGTTTTGGGGGTCAAACTAATTTTTAATCTTACTAATATAAAGACCCCTTTCCGACCACCTAGTAAAAAGTTTACTCACCCTAAGGTATTCTATTGATAATTATAATTTTGTATATAAATGAGATGTAGGGAAAAACCTTGTGCAAAACAAGTGACTCACTTATTTCCTGCAACTAGTAATCAATAGAAACATAACCGAACAGCTTTAAATAAAGAATAATAGACGTATAATTTATTTATAATAGGTAATATAGTTCGAAATATTTAATAATCTATGGGTCCTCCTTTATTTTGAATAACCTTTTCAACCCTTTTTGGCATTGACTTAATCAGGTTCAGGCAAATCTCATCTCCAAGCATTGTATTCCATTCGGATATGAAATTCACAATCAAATCCTCTTTGTTGCTCAACTGCTTTCTCGAGAGCCTGTACTTTATAATGCTTCATAAGTTTTCTATGGTGTTGAGGTCAGGAGATTGGGGCGGC
The DNA here is from genome assembly GCA_964036315.1 of Acanthosepion esculentum. Classification (NCBI taxonomy): domain Eukaryota; kingdom Metazoa; phylum Mollusca; class Cephalopoda; order Sepiida; family Sepiidae; genus Acanthosepion; species Acanthosepion esculentum. The sequence goes on along the minus strand of OZ038485.1, from coordinate 11,035,644 downwards.
CATGTCATAACACTCACCTCCTCAAAGTATTCCTTCATCAATTTTGATTTGTGACAGGGAGCATTATCCTGCATAAAAATAAGCTTGGTGGGATGGATTTGCACCCTTTCAGCAGATTGGAGCAGACAAGACTCTAAAATTCTCTTGTACTGCTCGCTCCTGAGGGTCTTTTCAATAGGTTTTAAGAAACTAGTTCCATGAAAAGAAAAGCATCCCCAGAACATTATACTGAACGGATGCTTGACAGTACTAACTGCTAAATTCAAAGAGCTTTCAAAGGTTCTTCGGATTTTAGATCGCTTATCCTTTGAATTTAGCTCAACTTCCGTTTCATCGGAGAAGAGAAAAATTAGTCAAAGAAAAATCAGGTGATTCACTTTTATCGAACAGCACTGTATTTTATGATTATTTCTTTTGAATCTTTATCTTGTGTTTTCCAGGAAGGAACGAGGTGAAGGTTTTTTCAAGACAAAGTTAAACCAACCAATTTGTTTCAATATCTTCTTGTTTTGGAATTCGTTTATTTATTTCATGAATCTTTGTTTTCTTTTTAACTATTCACGAGGCAAACAACCTATCATGAATAAATGTAAATACTTACTATCAGATAGATAAAAAGATGGATAGATAGTATCCTTCTGTAGAACTATACCTCCGTCGCTTCGAGTCGCTTCTTCATCTTTCAGAAGACCGTCCAACATTCGCTGCCGTAAAGGAGGACAGATATTACGTAGCTGCTCAGTTCTCTTTTCTTTGTTGCCAAAGAAATCCTCCTATCTCGTAATACTCTGCCGGGCTTTTGGAATGCGTCTTTGGCCACCAAAATATCTATTGGGATAGCCAAAGACGGTTATATATAAACAGATTTAATTATTACTACTTACTGTCACTTCATTTACGTACGCCACCAATTAAGCATTTCAATAATAATGCATATTATTAAAGTAGCAATAAAATTTCATAATATATTACTATACATTATTATATCATCATTATTAGTAAAGGAGACATTTTAATTAAACCTCTGCTATACATATATAATAAATTACGTGTTTAATTATAACAAAGGCCATTTAATTCCTATATGGGATCTTTATGTTGTCCCCCATAAACATTCAGTTTTTTATTAGATTTCTTTGTATCAAATCTCCAGATTTAGGTTTTATTCCAAACATATTTCGTATGGATAAATCTCATTGATTTTGTTCAGAGATATTTATTTCTTATTTTTTATTAAGTCTTCATTTTTTTTTTAGAATTAAGCACATCGCGTTTAAGTTACAGCGTTGCCATGGTCACGATTTTTCTTAGATTATATTCCAGTTCATTTAAAAATTCATGTAAATAGCCAAATGCTAAGAAGAAAATAAAAAATAAAACACTCAACATATTTTAATGCCTTCCACTTCACCTCTATCTCTCTTTATATATATATATATATATATATATATATATATATATATATATATATATATATATAGATAGATAGATATTATTGTGAGATGCTATTTATATAGATCCAAAGATTCAAGTAAATGCTCTGTTTATAATAAATATTATTAGCAACATTTACCGGCCGACGTTTCCTGTCGGAAGACGTATATTTTCTATAAGATTCCCCAGACATTCCCACCGGTAAATGTCTTCAATACTGTTTATTATAAACAGAGCATTTACTTAAATATTTGTGTCTAAATAACGTATAACAATGAAATATATTAAAATAATAGTCGGACAGTCCATTTTATTTTATATATATATATATATATATATATATATATATATATATATATATATATATATATATATATATATATATATATATATATATATATATATGAGGTGTGAATTTGTAAACAGTGACTATTTAACCTAATATTGCACGACTCTTCGACAGAATTGAGTCACTGTCAGTCACTGTGTGTTTATCTAAATCTAAAAATAAACACGCTAAAATTCACCTTTATCCCTGTCGTGCGCCGACGGCTTAGTGGGAGAAGTTCCGACTGACACAAATTCAGTCGTGTTTCGATCCTAGCTAGAGGTAACCGGACGTCTAGCCACACTGATGATCTGTGAAATAGCGAAACAGTGTGTGTGTGGATGACAAATATATATATATATATATATATATATATGGTGGTACTCGTTTGGAAAAACCTAGGATAGCTCAACTTGCTGTAGAACAAATCGGTACACGAGGAAAAATGGGAAATACAAAGAGAAAGAACCAATCGTCAAGTTTCTACGCTCCAATGAAAAAAAAACAAAACGAGTAAAAATAGTAAAACTCAACTACGTAAAGTGCTCAATGCACTAAGTAGAGCGATAAACTAAAGTAATCCTAAGGGCTTTGCCTGGCTCCTTAGGCTTACTTTAGGTTATATGCATATATATATATATATATATATATATATATATATATATATATATATATATATATATATATATATATATATATATATATATATCTTTCCTTCTTTTATCAATGTTACACTGTTTGGCGGTGGAGACGGCTTGGTAATTCAGCTATCCAATTTCCAATTGTGAGGCATTATCCTTTACACCACCCCTACATCAATAGTTTGCAGCAACCGGTATTCTTAAGTGGTCACCTCCCTTTTGATCAATGTTACACTGTTTGAC
>OZ038485.1:11020498-11027998 GCA_964036315.1 Acanthosepion esculentum | reverse complement strand
CAATACTCTGCCCGTACCAACAAGCTGACATAGACAAAAACCGTACCCATCAGTGGCTACGTAGTGCAGGGTTGAAAGCTGAAACTGAAGGTTTTATCCGTGCTGCACAGGACCAATGCTTGTTAATTAGGAATAATCAAGCACATATACTAAAATACTGTGTTAGCCCAAAATGCAGACTCTGTGATAAATATCCAGAAACCATTGATCATCTTGTATCAGGTTGCACGATATTGGCACCCACTGAATATAAAACTCGGCATGACAGAGTGGGCCAATATCTGCACTGGAAAATTTGCAACTTCTACGGGAAGGAAACTGACAGAAACTGGTACGAACACCACCCAGACCCGGTTACGGAGATAGGACTTGTTACAATTCTATGGGACTACACAATACACACTGACAGAACAATCAAAGCCAACCGCCCAAACATTGTTATTAAAGACCACAAACAAACAAAAAAAGGCTCCTTATTGATATGGCAGTCCCTGCAGGCTGCAATGTATCTTTGAACATATTCGAAAAACTGTCAAAATACAAGTACCTTGAAATAGAAATCTCAAAAATGTGGCACTTGGGAACATCAACAATCCCTGTTGTAGTTGGAGCCTTAGGATTGGTTGGAAAAGATTCCAGTAGACTAATTGAAGGGATCCCTGGAAATCCATGCCTCAAAGAGATACAAAACATTGTTCTGACAAATACAACCACAAATACACACTTTACGAAGGGCTTTATCTACGTAATTTTTTTTTGCAGTGGAAAGTGTCATGATACCATTTCTAACCTTATGTCCTTGGGCGGGACCCGAGAGAAATGTGTAAACACCAGATATCAAAGAAAATAATAATAATAATAATAATAATAATAATAATATAATCGATTTTATAAATCCCGCCATGACAGAGTTGGCCAATATCTGCACTGGAAAATCTGTAACTTCTACGGGAAGGAAACTAAAATAAAGAGTTATGAACACCACCCAGACGCGTTTAAGGAGATAGGACCTGGTATAATTTTATGGGACTACAAAATACACACAGACAGAACAATCAAAGCTAACCGCCTTAGACATTGTTATTAGACACTGCAAACAAAAAAAGTGTCTCCTTATTGATATGGCAGTCCCTGCGGACTGCAATGTATCATTGAAGATCTTCAAAAAGCTGTCAAAATACAAGGACCATGAAATCGAAATCTCATAAATGTGGCTCATAGGAAATCAACAATACCTGTTGTATTTGGAGCCCTCGGATTGGTTGGAAAAGATACCAGTAGACTAATTGAAGGTATTCCTGGAAGACCATGCCTTCAAATATATCCAAAAAATTGTTCTCACGAGTACAGCCCACATCTTACGAAGGGCTTTATCTATGTAATTTTTTTTTTTGGTTAGTCGAAAATGTCATGATGCCAGTTCTTCCCTTAGGTCTTTGGGCGGGAGCCGGAAAGAAATCTGTACACGCTAGAAATCAAAGGAAATAATAATAATAATAAAAATAATAATAATAATAATAATATGTATCAATCGAAATCATTTTTATCCAGTGGCAGTTGAATCTAAGTGTAGTTTAAAATATACCAGCATGGGCAATGTTTCGGAGAGCCGAATTCAATTTCTGGGTTTTTCTGTTTTGGAAAATTACAAGAATCTGTTTATTCTTTCACCGATTATGTTTTACACAGAAATATCAACTGGAATTTCTACCTTTGGTTGGAAATCAGTCAAATAAAATAAAACTTCACATTGTAAACCATCCGAAAGAGATATTGACCCTCTCGGCCCACCCTACGCTATAAATTCATAATGCTTTTTTTAACCATTTAGTCGTTGAGCAAGGGAATAAAGACACTAAGGCGAAATGGTTTACTGAGCGTGAAAGAATATGAGTAAAAGAATAAAAACGTTATTAAGGAGAACATAATAACACAGGAATTAAATTTCCGAAAATAACAATTGACATTTCATTTTAAATCCTGAAGATCAAAGTTGGAAATTATGAGGCAAGAAGTGGGTTCCAAAAGCATAAAGTCCTAGTGAAGAAAGTTTCAGCATAAGACATACGGTTTCATCTAGCTCTTTCAACTGTAAAGTACTGAGGCCTCGCTACCAATCTAGTACAGCGCTTAAATTCATTAAGTGGAGGTACCAAAGTAGAAAAGCATCAGAACAATTAACATGAAAATATTTATAAAAAACGGCACAGAGCAGCCGTGGTGGGAAAGTGACTGCATCCGAGATTGCCAGGTCAGGACCGACAACAATGCATGGATTTCCCTGGATTTTATACGGACTCTCTAATACAGCAAATGAAGAAGAGCAGTTGTGGTAGTAATATCCAATACACGGTGGATAGTAGAATGCGAATAGTATGGTTACAGCTACACTGTATATGGTACCCTAAAACCTTAATGGGTACGGGAATCATGATGCAAAAATTACATATTTAGCCAATATTGATATTTTAGTGTCCAATAACGATATACACCAATGATGTGTCTTAATTAATTTTTCGTTTCACTCGCTATACGAAAGCTCAGTTAGGTGAATTTGTTAGTATTCGAGCAGAAAACAATTTAAGTGAATATAACAAAAGAGAAAATGTACTTCGAAAAGTATCTGTTTTCTCTTTGGGTTATTTAACGTTGAGAAGAACATAGTCTGAAGAAGCATATATTATTCCCATTTGTAGGATAGATAAATGCTGGCCGAAGACTTGAAGCTGAAGCAAAGAATCCTTCAAGTCTCTGTTCATAAATGTAACACTTCTAGTGTAGAAGCTGTCTGGGTAGAACAGCCTCCTTACTAAAAGAATAAGAAGGGAATGAGGATGGGACAGATCTGAGGGCGTGACCAATCGGTTCTTAGCGGTGGATGTCTAACTGGTGTAACCAATAAATGTAGCTCGTCTGATCATTTACCCTAGACAAAATGATTGATTAGTAACATTTCCTTTGTGTACTGAAGCTGGGAAAGTATTCACTCTGTCCAAGAGCGTGTCAGAATTTTTTAATTCTGCCTCGGCTGGACAATGTAGACTTCAGCGAAGATACTACATTTTTGCTTTGAGCTCACATTTGCAATGATAGAATATAGCAGTAAAATTTTGCTACTTTCTGTAACATTACAAGAAAACGACTATCTCCACAGCATCTTTAGTGGTACACATATACGAATTCTACTCGAGGTCTGCAGTGAGCTTTGCTGATTAAGTAATTTCTCTGAAAAAGCATGTGTTATTCTTGTCTCCTGTCGCTGGAAATAATATTTTGGGTCTACTGTGTTGAGCGACATAATTATTAACAATTATGAGAGCATCATATGTAATGGTGATTTTTAAGGATAGTTGAGATGCGGCAAAAGACCGAAAGTATGGGGTACTTCGTAAGGATCGAACCCACTTTTATCGTAACTGATATATCGAGACAAGTTTGCTAGGAATTACACCACGTCGATGTGGCCAAAAATGTAATGGTGGCACCTAGTGAGGATCGAATTCACTTTTGTCGTAACTGACCTAGCGAGACAGCTTGTTAACCATTACACCACGCCGAGGTGCCCTGAGCATCGTCTGTCATAAGTGAAATTTCTTCATTTCCAATACTTCAAAATTCTGACAAGCGAGAAAGCGACTTTAAGTTTCTGACTATGCCATCAGAGAGTTAATATTTTACGAGAAAAATTAATCGCCATCTAAAATCTTCATTACAAGAATGTGATAGGCGACCTGTGTTCGGGTCAAAATGACTCTCTTCAACCGGACACATGAGAAAACAAAGGATTAAATCACAAGGTTATATTGGTCTCGAGAGTTTATGATGTTCGTTCAGCACTTAAGTAATAATGTTCGGGCTTTTCTCATATAATTTATGAAACCATCTATATCACTTTCCATTCAAGTATATTGTCCAGGTGGAACTGGCGAATGTAATCTTTGGCAAATGAACAACGGTAAAAATCTATTCTTCAGTTGAAGACATCATTTGACAACGCTTTTATAATTTAGAACATGTTTGAAAGAATTCCTGCAGATCATGAAGATTTTGGTAAATGTATATATTACCTTGTGAGTGAAATAGTTGCTTACGTCCAATCAGTACCTCGATATGCAATTTTAAACATTTCACCCAAAGCAACGCAAGGAATCCACTAAGAGCCAGGGGGTTACTGTGTGTGAAATGATATGAGAAAAAAAAACATTATTAGGGAGCAAGTTGAGAATTTAAGAAGAGGATTTAAGAAGAAAATAGATAACGATTGACATTGTTTTTTCAATTTAGAAGTTGTTGAAGAGAAAGCAAAAAATAGGAAAAGAGAAATGCGATAGAAAAATTTGTTAGCATAAAATATACGGTTATATCTATAGCCATTTTAACTGTAAAATGATGAAACCCTTACCGCCAATCTAGTACTGCGTTTAAATAGATAAAGACTAGATACCATAGATCGGAAAGGAAAATGCAGTGTTTCAGAGAAGGACCATGATATCAAATGCAGGATTTCAGAGAAGGACCATGATATCAAATGCAGTGTTTCAGAGAAGGACCATGATATCAACTGCAGGGTTACAGAGAAGGACCATGATATCAAATGCAGGGTTTCAGAGAAGGTCCATGATATCAAATGCAGGGTTTCAGAGAAGGTCCATGATATCAAATGCAGGGTTTCAGAGAAGGACCATGATATCAAATGCAGGGTTTCAGAGAAGGACCATGGTATAAAATGCAGGGTTTCTGAGAAGAACCGTGATATCAAAGGCAGGGTTTCAGAGAAGGATCATGATATCAAAGGCAGGGTTTCAGAGAAAGACCAGGATATCAAAGGCAGTGTTTCAGAGAAGGACCATGATATCAAATGCAATGTTTCAGAGAAGGACCATGATATCAAATGCAATGTTTCAGAGAAGGACCATGATATCAAATGCAGTGTTACAGAGAAAGACCATGATATCAAGTGCAGTGTTACAGAGAAGGACCATGATATTAAATGCAGGGTTTCCGAGAAGGACCATGATATCAAATGCAGGGTTTCAAAGAAGGTCCATGATATCAAATGCAGGGTTTTAGAGAAGGACCATGATCTCAAATACAGGGTTACAGAGAAGGACCATGATATCAAATGCAGGGTTTCAGAGAAGAACCATGATATCAAAGGCAAGGTTTCACAGAAGGATCCTGATATCAAAGGCAGGGTTTCAGAGAAAGACCAGGATATCAAAGGCAGTGTTTCAGAGAAGGACCATGATATCAAATGCAATGTTTCAGAGAAGGACCATGATATCAAATGCAATATTTCAGAGAAGGACCATGATATCAAATGCAGTGTTACAGAGAAAGACCATGATATCAACTGCAGTGTTACAGAGAAGGACCATGATATTAAATGCAGGGTTTCAGAGAAGGACCATGATATCAGATGCAGGGTTTCAGAGAAGGACCATGATATCAAATCCAGGGTTTCAGTGAAGGCCATGATATCAAATGCAGTGTTACAGAGAAGGACCATGGTATCAAATGCAGGGTTTCAGAGAAGGACCATGATATCAAATGCAGTGTTACAGAGAAGGACCATGATATCAAATGCAGGGTTACAAAGAAGAACCATCATATCAAATGCAGGGTTTCAGAGAAGGACCATGATATCAAAGGCAAGGTTTCAGAGAAGGATCATGAAAATCAAATGCAATGTTTCAGAGAAGGACGATGATATCAAATGCAGTGTTACAGAGAAGGACCATGATATCAAATGCAGTGTTACAGAGAAGGACCATGATATCAAATGCAGGGTTTCAGAGAAGGACCATGATATCAAATTCAGGGTTTCAGAGAAGGACCATGATATCAAATGCAAGGTTTTAGAGAAGGACCATGATACCAAATGCAGGGTTTCAGTGAAGGACCATGATATCAAATGCAGGGTTTCCGAGTATGACCAGAATATCTAACGCAGGGTTTCATAGAAGGTCCATGATATCAAAGGGAGGGTTTCAGAGAAGGACCATGATATCAAATGCAGGGTTTCAGTGAAGGACCATGATATCAAATGCAGGGTTTCAGAGAAGGACCATGATATCAAATGCAGGGTTTCAGAGAAGGACCATGATATCAAATGCAGGGTTTCAGAGTATGTCCAGGATATCTAAGGCAGGGTTTCAGAGAAGGGCCATGATATCAAATGCAGTGTTTCTGCAACAGAAAAATGTACTATAATAAATATTGTTGTGCAATTTTGGTATATATATATCTTTTAAAATGACGCTTAGAATCCAGCTAATGCGGAGATCTCTTGATTGGGCCTTAGGCCCAACAGTGACACTTCATGCATGTAGTACATTATTAAACTTGAAAAATATTTTTCAAATAATTAACAGTTTTCATAAAGTGATATAATTTGTTTATTCGGAATGTATTCCCAAGCTTTCGGAATTTATTGCCAAGCTGCATGATAAACATGATTTTTGGGTTTCCCATTCAGAGTCAGTCCAAATAGCATGTTTCCATTCCCCACTCTTGAACAACGAACATAGAGCTAGCCTTGAGAAAAGCAGGGTTCAATCTGATGAAGTTCAGTTACTTTCAATGATTGTTATTTTGACTTGTTGATATTGCATAGCTCACTCTCACTGGAAGCTGAATCTTTTGAACTCAAAAGGAATGTATGTAGGAATTAACGGGATTCTTGGGATTAAAATTCTTACTTGGAACAATCTTGACAATTAACCTTGTTCCATTACAAAGTTTGGAGGATAGAGATTCCTCAATAGCATAAGTGGCACATTTTCTGCTATTCCCAGCTTGTCCGATGGCATTCCAGGAGGAATAATGAGTTCAGGAACTCTATTAGATAATTCACTACCTGCTCTTGTTCAACCACAAAGTCAATGGAAAAGTATTTCATGCTTTCTTTTGGAATTTCTCGGAGAAGTTTCCAGTTGATGCTATCCAGAGCTTATCCTTGATAGTTAATATGGCTGTCTCACAAAACCAATTTGAATCCATGAAATTGTGTTTAATGATTGGATTAAATGCATAGTAAATCAAATCTCGGAGACTTGAGACTGAAACTCCAGAACAATTTGGAACTGAAATATTTCCATTTTGCTCAATTTTGATGGTTCCATCGTCAAGCTGCAAAGGTAAAGCAGCAAATCTTCCTGCTTCAAGGTCGCCTGTGATTCTAATTCTCATGTTTTGTGGAATTCTTCTTCAAGTGACTGGTAATGTTTGTTTAAATTTCTCTGTTTGGAGTTGGCAGACCAATATTTTTGATATCTCTTTAAGATCAAAGTTTATTATTTTGTTTTCAATTTCACAGAGAGCTAAGTTTGCAATCTGAGGATTGTATGATCAAGTCTCATTTGAGATATTTAAACGTTAGAGAATTGTGTCCATTATAACTGAGAAATATGTTATGTGGCATTGTGAATGGTGAATTATAGTGATTTTCTAAGCCCGGCTAAAGATGTGGCACGAGGCCGAAAGTATGGGGCACCCAAT